>JANPWX010000273.1:3043739-3097156 GCA_024734555.1 Trochalopteron elliotii | reverse complement strand
GTGCCCAGCAGGAACACGCAGCAGAGCAGCAGGACGGAGATGCTGCTGAGGCGGCGCTGGGCGCGGCGAGGCGGCGGCGGCGCGGCGGGGAAGGGCAGCTGGTGCAGCAGGTGGAAGTTGAGGACGCTGACCCGCTTGGCGCTGCCCCGCACCCGCCGCACGATGCCGAGGTAGCAGTGGAGCAGCAGCGCGGTCTGGCCCAGCACGGCCAGAGCGAGGAGCAGGGCGGTGTAGCGAGAGCTGCCGTCCGACTGGGCAGAGCCCAGGGTCCAGAGCCCAGGCAGCAGCGGGACCGGGAGCAGAGCGAGGGCCCAGGAGAGCCCGATCATGCAGCCCGTGTGTCTCCGCTGGTAGAGGGCCTGGTACACGCTGGGCAGCTTGGTGATGAGCACGTACCTGTTGAAAGCCACCAGCAGGTGCGAGGCCAGGGACACGGTGAGGCCGAGGCCCAGGAGCCCCCCTCGGAGCAGCCGGTACTCCGCCGAGCGAAGGGAGGAGGAATTGGGGGGCAGCAGCCCCAGCACAGCCTCCTGAGGCATCCACAGGGCGCACACGCTCAGGTCTGCCGCACAGCCGTTCACGATGAAGGCATTGCTGGTTGTCTGCAGCTTCTTGAAGGAGAAGACTAAGTAGATGACCATCACATTGGATAAAGTCCCTGAGATAGCTAAGACTGCATAGAGCAGCGACAGAAAGATGCGGGTCCCGGAGGAGTCCTCCCAGAGCAGCAGCAGAGGCGAGCTAGCACTCCAGGAAGAGGCGTTGGGCATCTCGCTGAATGCAGCTCAGTTTTGACTTTGCCCTGTAAATCCCATCCTTGTCTGGGTCAGAAGTTCTGCTGCAGGAGTCCTCACCAAGCACACGGGAGGCTGTGCAGCTGAGGGACTCTAAGGCAGGTTTCAGTCGTGCAAGCTGTAAGGTCCAGAAAATGCTGTTTGCAGTAACGATCCAAAAACCAGCAGTGTCCAAGGCAAGTAGGCAGCAAGAGTCCACAGATTGTAGCTGGGAAAGGTGGGTCCATAGGGAGGCAAATGGCTGTTGGCAGACCAGAGCACGACTGAGGTTTCTGTAGCTGTGAAAACAGCAAAAGCAGCAGCACCTTGCAATCGGCAGCAGAAACGGCAGCAACTGATACAAAGCTTTGCAGTTTCTCCTGTGCCACAGTACGTACACTGTATATCATTCCAGGAAGATTCAGCCCTTCCACTCTTCATGAATTATTCAGCAGATTTTCAACTTGTTAAATGAAGAAGAAAAAAAAAGAAAAAAAGCCAAACCCTATCATGCTCCAGAAATACGCCAACCACACAGTCTGACTCTTTTCTCCCTGCCTTACCAGTCTTCTGGGTCTAACCCATTTACAAAACTTTCATTTGAAGCAAGATTTTAAACCAGTACCAGTCACTTCTGTCTGAAATACAGTCCATAAGCTGTATAAATTCCTCTGGATACTCACTTTTTAACAGATTTTTTTCTGATCTTATTTTTGTTAAGAGAAAGCTCAGTATGCTTCTGCAATTTTAGTTAATTTTAGAACTGGTCTATAATAACAATGTGCTTTCCAAATGAAATCTTTCAAACACAATAGATACAATCCCTGTAAGACAGTACTTATTTGAGGAAGCTGATTCTCAGTCTGAACATTTTACATCTCATACTCTCAGCCTGTCTCAACTCACAGGAAATCCTGCATTGCCACCCTGCCAGAGGTGAACACTGGTGTTGGTGACCACACAGCTAACACAGAATTGGTGTAGTATTTGAAATGGTCTCACTCCAAAATTAGTTCATTAGGAGAGATGAATAACAGCTCCTGAGGTGGACTAAAAACTTACTGAAGAGTAGGTATTAACAGTCCATTCCCAGATGGAGAATAATTAGTCATGGGATTCTCCCAGGAACTTTACCCTGCTTTGCTCAAACAGGGACAAAATGTTAACTGTCCATAACCTGGAGAAGAGTTAATAAGAAACTCAGTAAGAGAACTTACATTTATTTGAAAAATAAATGCTGGTTAATTTTGTGATAAGCTTAAGAAAAAAGCTGCTTTTGCAGATAGGTTAGATATAGGCTACAAAAGCAACCAATCACAGCTCGTGAGGTAATATCTGTACCAGAGACCTTCATGAGGCATTTTTAGGTATTGTTAAACTCCTGATGCTAACAAATGGCAATACCAAAATAATATATTAGGAGGTAGTTATAGTTGCAATATACATCTTTTAAAGTTAAAAAAGTTAACTTGTGTGAGTTAATGGATGTTGCAATACAGCGTATCTTTTATTTGGCAAAAAGGCTCATGGTAACAATTGACAGAAATATTGATCCAAAGGTGGATTTGTTACAAACATGAATATCTATGTTCACTTTTAATTAATTAGATGGCTCATGTGCTTAAGGTTAAAGACATACCTCAGTGATTTACTTCATCAGGCCCTTAATTACCATATTTTTTGCCTGCTGCACTTTACAGTGTAGATCTAATCAAGTGTCAAACCTTTTGAGGCCTTTCATTGTTTAGCTGTCAGTAAAGAACAGTTATTATAGAAACTAAAATCCTCCTCTTTCTGCAGTACTGTAATTGAAAAATAGTCTCTGAATTTGTAACAAGAAATACCTCCCTAACTGAAAAGCTTCATAAAGCATACTGTAAAAGAGATGATGATGATGAACTGTTTCATAAGATGTTAACCACAGAATAATATGCCCAGTAGAGACGTTTAGATTTATTTAATCCATCTACTCATGTTTTTAGACATCTTGTGTGCTACAGCTTGTTCTCCCAGAACATTCATATTTGAAGGAACAGAAATGGTGAAGTTCAAGGACAAGTGCACATGGGATATGAAATGAATTTCAGGCTATTTCTTAAAAGCTACGAGGTTCTAGAAGACCTTCCTGACCTTTCACTGTTCCATGTTTTTTGTTGGTGTTAAGAAGTTTATTGTTGCAGAATACTGACCTTTTTATGAATAATAAAAAAAAAGTTGTACATAAGTGAGTATTTATATATTTCATCTAATAAATCGATAAAAGTCTAGAAAAAGGCCAGGGAGAATGATTCCTATGTACTGGAAACCTTTTAATTAGCTGTCCTTCCTGTATATTATTTACTCTGTACATCCAAATCACCATCCATTATTCACCCAAATGCAGTGGCAGAAGCCTTTTGTTATCTTTTTAGATCAGATTGCCACCAAAGTTTGGGCAACTTGAGAAGCATCTGCTCTATTCCCAGATTTCCCATTCCTTTAGAGTGGCTGTGTAACACACACTTGTCCACATCTATTGCAAGAGAGGCTGACAGGAATACTAAGCACTAATGAATAATAGATAAATACTCATGTAATGCAACAAATTTGCTGAAAAGCAGCAACAGAGTTAAACAAATGTCAGAACCATTTGTGACTAGTTTTCAATTGAAGGAAGGACAAAAGCTAAAGAAAGCTAAATTGTTTAGATTCTTATGCACAAAGAACCTGCTGTTGGTGGGACCAAGAAACCTGTTGCACACACAAAAAAGTCAAGGTATCCTACACCTGTAACAAGGGGCCCCACCCAGGAAGGATTCCTCACTTCACCACAGCTTTGAAATTACTGTATTTTGAAATATAACCCCATCCTCATGATACCAATACGTTGATTAAATACCTGGCATTACACAAAGCAAATACAAAGTTTAGAGAGATTGTTAATTAGGTATCTATCATGCTAATGGCATTTTGCAGTGTCATCCTGCTTTTAAGTACATTACATGGTTTACAGGAAAAAAAGTGATTTTGATGAGTTATCTTCAATTAGAGATCAAATCATCAACAGATCTAAGAAAAAACCAAGAAACAAGGAAGCTGGCTTATACAGGCATTTTATTATCAATTAGCTGTATATATATATATATATATATCTACATTTCAAAATTAAGCAGTATTTTATTAAGGAAAACTATTTATAACAAAGTACATGAGAAAATTCTTTGAGAGGTAGAATTCCCTTACCATTAATCTATAATTCATACACATTATATTGCATATATATGCACACACATATGCTACTTTGTGTGTGTATATGTTACATATACACAGTTGCAAAAACGTACAGTATTGCATGTAAATTTTACTCAGTGATTTTGATTTTTATAGCTGCTCTCAGTATTGCTATTTAACACTTTCAGTACAAATTTCCATAGCAATTTGTGATCTGACTCTTTTAAAAAATGATTTAGCACTTAACTTCAGTTGTAAAGCAAATGCAGGGTGTTCACAGGCCTTCGGGAACAAAGACCGACAATCCAACTGAGTTTTATTTTCAAGTTTCTGCAGATACTGGAAAAACAAACAGGTAACGAATCTGTTTTGTTTTTGTCTTGTACAGGAGGGACAAAACAAATCCTCACAGCTGCTTATATTCTTTTCCTTACCATGCACTTGCAAGTTCTGACAATTTTACACATGATCTTCAGTACATCCCTGTAACACCATTTCATCCTAAGCCTCATTCCCAATCACATCTGACTGACCTGTACATCCCACAGAGTAAAGAGCATCTTTACCATGACAAAGCCTTCCATGATACAGGAGGCTACCTCAGCCATATGTTTAACAAATGGAAAGGTTTATGAGGCATCCAATTCATAGATAAAAAAATCATTTATGTCCAACATGTACTGTGTATTGCTAAGGAAACTGTACACATACTGCCAAATGTAGGTTAAAAGCATGCAAGTATGCAGTGCCACCTAATTCATTGTACATTTTTACCAACTTCAGTTTGGTCTGCCTTCATTTTTGCAGCATATATTGCATAGCAAAGGTTAACATTCTACACTGAAAACAATTCTTTTAAGACAAATTGTAAGTGTGTTAATTGTACAATTGAATCATCACATAAATTACTTTTTTGTTGCAGTGAAAGATGTAATTAAATCACATCTCAACAAATATTTTCCCTCTATTTTTCTCTCATAGCGTTTCCTTAAGAAACATTAGCAGCCAGAAGTGGAAAGCAGACTATGTATCAAGTGCTTTTAGTAGATATGGTAATAACAAGTCTCCCACTAGTTAGACTTCCATCAAATTACCAGAAGACCAATTAGTAAAAAAGTAAATTACATTAGGCTCTAAGCAATAGCGATGGACCCATAAAACAAGAAAAAATCTCTTGTTCATAAAAAAAATTGTATCTTTGATAAACATGTACAAATTATTTAAAATACACATTTCTGTAGCAAAGTAGACCCTAAATTAAAATATATTCTAGTTTTTACATAATTTTTATATATAGTTTACCAAAATATTCTCTTAATACATATTTTAACACTGTACACAAGTTAATAAATGTCTTAATGAAACGCATTAGAAATATATTCAAGCTGTGTCAACATAAAAAATTTAAATTTATATATAATATGGGGTAGTAATTTCCATAAATTCAACTTCAGTGCATCTGCAGTAGTCATTAACAATACATTTCTGCCTGTTAAGATGTGTCTCCTCTTGGTGTTACGGTTTTAATACATCTTGTATTGAAGGGTCCTCCTTTTAATGAGCAACTTCTTTTCTTCAGTTCTTCTCCATCATGAAGGACATCGACTTGAAGAGCTCAGCAGGTTTCACCAAAGCAGCAAGGCCTTAGTACTGAACATACTCAGACTGAAGGGACTGTGCAGAGGAGAAAAACTGATTAAAACTCACTGGAGAGGTTTTATTTATATATAACATGCATTTTTCACTTAAGGATTAGAGGAAGGACAGAAAGGAGAAAAATAAACAGAGTTGGAAGGGGACCTGAATCTCTACATAGGTAAAGATGAATAAAACAGAAGAAATTAAAATCTAAGTATAGTAAAATCCATCAACTTTCCTGTACCTACACTTACTTTCCCAAACCAGTTTCTTGAAATTCTTAAAGAAAGTCTTACAAGTCCTTTAAAATACCACTGCTACTGTAATTGAATTGTTTACATTTATCCTGAATGCAAATTCAACTGCTACTGTAGAAGTCAGCTTACTTTTGATGTTGATTCAGATAATGATATAGGAAACGCATGATGTAGCTCATTGAGGAAAAAAGCTACATCAGTAATCACAGATGCAAAAATTTATGTATGATTACCAAAACCAGATGAAAAGGAAGCACTGCAAATGGTTCATCTGCATTAGTAACAAGTCAGTATAATTAAGAGAAAATCATAAACTGCTCTACTGTATTTATTTACATTTCTGTTTCTACTAAAGTCTAAAGTTTTATTACAAACTGATTAATCAGCTTAAGCAGTATCCAATAATTTTACTGGCTTTTATACAGATGTGTTTAAGAAGTCATTCTGAAGAATGTAAGTGTTGTCTTGTACAGTGATGAGCTGTCCCAGATTAGTATAGTTATAAATAAATAGCAAATAAAACCCCCAAACATATTTTAAAAGTGCATCAAGTCTTCAGAATTAGAGAGAACTACTGGAGACCAACTTGACTCCTAAAACAGACTGGACCCTCACAGTCTTCTCTTCCATTTTCCCACTATTCCTAACTAGTCATTATAGAAAATGCTCTTTGGCACCCATAGTGAAACTGGTTAGGAGAAGTGCATAATACATTTATATATACCTTTATAGCTCTAACTTTTATCAAGTAACTACTTTTCCTCCTATATTTTAAGTCCCAATGTATATTTTCAAAATTGTCTTTTAAATGCATCTTCACATCTCGAAGATTTGAGACCATCTGGATATTCTTCCCTAGGTAGAAAAACTGCTGTCAGCATAGAGATTTGAATACCACTGACTAAAAAAGGTCTGGTTTTAATAAGAGCAAGGCAGAAGGAATAGCCCTTCATTAATGAGCACTTGAAACTTCTCCTCTCTTAATGATTCTCAAAGGCTTCTCATTTTCAGAAATGTATTTTAACAACTGGAAAGATGGTTACACTTAATTAGTGCAGTATTTGAAATGGATCCATCAAAGCTGATTAATAAATATTTTAAAGAGTCATGAAATGTAGTTATATACTCTCATATGTTAGATTACTTTAAGCTTGGACAGATGAAAGATGACCAGAAAGCACTGTACACTCTGAAAACCAGTATGTGTTAGTTACAAAGAACTGAGAATACTAGCCTTTCACTCAGCAGACAGCAGTAACCAGGAATCCTACATCATGTTTTCAATGAAAAAAACCCAAACTATAAATTAAAGATTCTGAAGTTTAAACTGTATTTCTTAAAATATTAGCAATCCAAGTTACAAAAAATATGGAAAAAAAATCAAGAAAATACATAAAACCCCTCCAAACATCCAGCAACATATATTGTTCAGAAACAGGACAGCATTATTTTGGTAATTTTCTTTAGAGATGGGTAGGCAGAGTTTATTTACTTCCAGATGGAGAAATATGTTTTTCAGTGTGTTCCCACCCTCATCATAACTCTACTTCAAATCCATATGATTTCTTCCTAATGTCTCAAAGTCTTTTGTAAATAAAGGGAAATAATTAAATCTAAACAGCATTTTTTCAGATTCATCTATGTGACTTCACATAAATTTCTATCACTAAAAACATGGTGATAGTTGTAGCAACTGAGCTATTGTCAAGTATACAGACTCACATTTGAGTTTGAAAAATTTAAATATAGCAGGAGAGGCTTGTTGATTTTTTTTTTATATTTTCAGAGAAGTAATTTGTGCTCTTAAATCTCTTCACATGTCTGAAGAGATTGACTGCAAAGTTTCAAAGCCTGTAATTGTGGTTCTTTTTTTCTTTTTCCTTTTAAATCTTTTGAGGAGTTTTCTATTTTAAAATTTACATTTGCCATGACTCAAAGTATGGCCTATGCTTCTGAAAGCTTTATTAAAAACAAACCCAATCCATTTTTACAAGTAATTTGCTGGATTTAACGAAATCTTATTTAATAGAGAGTTAAAAATAGAAGAAAGAAAAGCCAAAGAAAATTGACTGCTGAATTGCAAAGATGAAAGTATAAAATCAGTTAATGGAGAAGAAACCTCAATGTGTATCCCTACAGTGGTCTCACACCGTGTCAAGCTTGCCATTTTATACCCAAGTAACAGACATTTAAACAAAGAACTAAGAATTAGAGTTTCACTACAGTTAGGGATATCTAATGAAGTTTATGCTGAAACAACTGCTCAGATCACTTTCATGTTTCTTCTTCAAGAGGAAGCACAGAAAGCCTCCTTGAAGAGCAAATAAGCACCAAATCCACTGAGGCACTAGAACTGTATTTGCAGGCATGGGACTGCAGGACCACATCAGCCTGAAATTGAGTTCTGTTTCAGGACAGAATAACCCTATAGCATTCAGAACTATTTGTTAGGATTTGAACATGCCCTTTCCCCAAATAACTGCAAAAATGTAACTACAGTTTTTTCAATTGTCCATCAACTCTCCCAAAACACTGTTGCAATAGGAGAGTTGCTGCAGGCAAGAACCACTGTGAATATACAAGACCCACTAAACTAACTCAGGATGCATCAGAGAAAATGCACACACAGGTGAAGTGATCCTGTGTGTCTGCTGAATTTACACATCAGCAAGATGCACTGGTGTTTGTCTGGTTTTTGCAAAGCCTGTCCTATCTTCAATAATGGTAAGTTCTTATTAAGAGAAACCAAGTACAGGTAAAGATGATGTATATGAATTTTAAAACACTGCCAACACTCCTCAGTTTTTTGGCTCTGTTTCCATCTTGCCAGTTTCCATGACAGCTATAGAAGCAAAAGGTGACTCATCTTAAGACTACCCAGTTACACATTCTCCAATAAAAATACATTTTAAAGAGCAATATTTGGATTTAGAACTACTGTAAGAGAACTACTGTAAGAACAAAGCAAAAATCTTACAGCAGTATCTTAAGTGTGATTATAGTTGAAGAGTTATTGTGAGAGATTCTGTTTAATCAAAACATATGCTTTGTAAAATAAAGTATTTTTTCTATTTGGCTGGAACAGTAGGTTTTTCTTTTCTTCTAGCTCATCAGCATAAACATGATCAAGTGTTTAAGCTTGCACTGATGAAGGACAAAAACCATTGGAGAAAAATACATGTCTAACAACAATAGTTATAGTCATGGTTATTTTTTATTCTTCCTTTTAGTTAAGTGGAATGTGGAACAGCAGTATTGATGCTGTTTCATTGCAAAACACTGGGAAAAAAAAAATCAGTGAATAACCCTCTCTTCCATACTGCGGGAAAAACTCACCAATGAGTTTAGTGAACATAAACTAGAACTGAAAAATTGCTGTCCCAGCCATCTCAAAATGCTCATGAACCACTTGTGTTAACAAAGATAGACAAGTAAGAGTGATAAGGTGATTTTCTAAAATAAAAGTACTGCATGATTACATCTGGTTACCTTCATACCTAACTCAGGAAAGGGAGATTTTGGCAATTAAGAGAAAGAAAATTAATCAGTATCATTCAAGACTTCTTTGATGAGCTAAGTGAATAAACACAGCACCAGGACATGCAATAGACGTTGGGTACATCACCTGATGTGCTCCAATTAGAAAGAACACAAACACTGCTACAAGCCTAGGCTGGGCTGTCACAATTTTCAAGTAACTTCAGCATCTAAAGCAGTGAAGTGGAAATGATGAAACAAAATTTTGTTTTTAAAAGAATTCTGCCAGAACTGGTAGCTTGATACTACTCTGTATTTTGCTGATGAGCTTCAGACCACTGATAAGTGCCACCAAAAGCAAAACAGCTGCATGTCAGGGGCTGAGGTGGTAGAGAAAAAACAATCTTCCTTGGTGGGTAAATTAGTCCCAGAAGAAGAGGGGAGGGGCAGGAAAAAAAACCCCCACCAAATAAAAAGAGATGATGCTTTTCCACAGAGTTCCACAAGAAAAAAAAAATCCCAAACCAAACCTAAAATCTCTCGAGGCATGCAGGACTCAAATACAAGAAATAGAAGTCACTATCATCAGTGGCAGGAATTTATTTTTTCCCCCCTCCCCCTCATCTCCCAGTGCATTGCAGTCAAAGAAAATAAAAGAAGTTATGTATTTATAAGCAGGATAGGACTGAGTAGCAGCTTTCTGGACCAGAAAGGTTTTAAAAAACTAAAGAACTTGAATACTTTCCAAAATTAATTTTGAGCTAACTTACCTTACCAAAAGAAAATCAAGTTGAGATGAGTAGTATAAGACATCTCCACAACAAGAAAATAAGATAACAAAGGGCTATAACACAGACATAAGAGATAGCGAAAGTTTCAGGTTAAAAGTGAAATAGTTTTAAGCATGACTGTTCAATCAGTAGGACTCATCTTTCTGAAAAATTATGTTGTCCTCTAAGTAAACCATCTGTATTTGCCAGTGAGCTGCTCATTACCAGATAGAAAGCATTCAGAGATTAAATGATTGAAAAACCTACTCTTGTTTTAAACCTCAGGACATCCCAGTAACTGCACTCAGCCAACTGTGCATAAAATAGGTAACAATTTAGTGCCCTCCTCTGTGACTGGGAGAGATGCACAGGGCTACAGGGTACATTTAGAAGCAAATGCATTAATCAGAACATATCTGAAAAATATTCCAAACAGGAACATTTTTTAGCCATTATTATATTGAAAGAATACTACTTCACAGGTAAATCAGAAACTTCCACTTTGCTATGTAGACTTTGCATGGCATGACTCTTGCTAAGAAATGCTGCTTCTCCCACCACAGCATATAATATATAAAATAAGAGCATTTTTAGCTCACCTTACTCTTCAGAGAAGACTGGAGATAGAATCTCGTTTAAATATCTTGCTGCATTTGACTGTGTATAACCTCTACTCCTCAAGCACAAGCAATATCAAGCCGAGAAATATTCAAAGGTTATATCCTTTATATCCCTTATATCCTTCCATGCATTAGTAAGTCATTAAGATAGGAAGAAAATTAAAGACGTTCTTAAAACAAGAGAATTGTGCATTTTAGAAAGACTTTTGTTTGTTAGAAAAGTTTTCTATTCAACCTAAAATGTTACACTTATGCCTAAGATATTTCATTTAAATCAATGTTTTAATTAGAAGTTGTATTGCAAAGAGACAACAATTAATTTCCTTCTTCACTGCAATGCACAGAGCTGTAAGCACCTCTCTGCTGTCAACATGGCTATTTCACCTTTTCATGAATTGCTCCGTTCTTCTTCCTTAAACTACACAATACCCTGCATTCCTTGCTTTTCTCCCTTTTCCTAAGTCATCCTTATCTAAGAAAGAAAGGCATGCTACAATTCTGGAAGATACATTATAAACCACCCCCACTCCCCACATAGGTTTGGGAAATTTTTGTGTCAATGCTAACTACATTGCACCTTGAGGATTTATAAGATTAAGAAGAAACACAGCACTACCCTAGAATTTTGTAAATATCTAGACACAAAAAACCCCAAAGTGTCACCAATACTTAATTTCCTGTCCTATGTTTATGGAACAAGCCCACTGACTTGGCTTTCGCTGTCAAAAATAATTTGTAGCATTAAGTTACAGCAACTACATCTCCAAAGGGAGTGACAGCTCTTAGCTTTTAAGATGTTGTATTTACATTCAACCTTTTAAGCTGCTTGAGGAAAACAGCCTTGCTGTTTCTATGATGATTTACATTTTCATTTGGTACCCTTGTAAATTCTGACCTATTGTGAATGATGTTGGCTTACTTTCATGACTAACTCATATTACAGTTACAAGGGGTTTCTTCCCCTTAGGGTGCTGCATGTAAGTTTACATGCATATACTTTATGCATAATATATAGCTGTAAGTAAAATATGGAAAAAACCCTCTAAAAATGCTGCTAGCAGCATATAATTTACAAAAGAAACTACTGAAAAGAATGGGAATGGGCTGACTCTCCAAAGAATTATTGTTCAATACATAAAATTGAGACAGTACCGAAAGTGAGACATTAAAAAAAAACCCAACAAATCTGCCAATTTACCACTGATTATTGAGGTGAGTGACTGCTCTCATCCACTGTTGGCATACTGACTTTTAGTTCCAGTATACTCAACAGGAGCAGAGGACTGAAATCCTGAGGACTGAATTTCTGTAAGCATGTTGGTTTAAAGACTGGGAACATCTAAAAAGGATGACTTTCCAGAGGGATCAGAATGCATGAACAAATCAAAGACTCATCAATATATCTCAAACAAACATTCCTGGCTTGCTATACAGCTTTTCACCTCTCTCCTCATCTCCATGCCTGAAGAAATTAAACAGAATTATTTAAACAAGAACAGTCCTCTTGTTCTAGAACTTGTTTCACCATAGAAAAACTGTTATGGTTTCTATATCTCACTTGAAAAATCTCAATTATATTGTTTATTACAATCCCATGTAGTAAGGAAAAAACAGAGCCAAATTAAAGAGATGAAGATGTGGCAACATTCAAGAAGTCCCTTGCAAACAAGTTACTGCTGCTGTTTAAACTTAATTTTAAACTCAATGCAGAACAGATTCTAAGATGATGGAATATCAGCATTTATTTCCAGACAAACTGTAGTGATAAGAAGCTGGGTTTTTTTAAACAAGGAGTTTGAAAGCATCAAGTATTCCGAAGAGCTGCTTTAGGTCAAGCAGATCCTACCACAGTAGGAAGAACTCACTGAGTTAGAGAACACAGAATCACATTCCCTCAACTAACTTCAATGTTCTGTTCACACAGATTAGGTTTCAGTCACACATGCAATTTAATCCCACAATGGAACAATGAGATTTTATTTCCTACTATCATCTATCCTCAGAAACAGCATTTCATACTCCCAAGCTACAATGAAGTGGCTTCTGAACTGTGAGTGGTGCCACATCTGAGCTGTTAACAAGAGGGTTGTTCCTTCACTTCTGCAGGGAGAAGAAAACACAGCCCATGAATGACCTTTCCCAGGACATGCTAGTTACATGCAATGTATGTTATTAGCTGTTTTAAGACAGACTCACCACACTCAAAACCACTAGCAGGTATAACACCAGAACTTTCTTTATACTGAAGCAATTTATCAGTGGCAATGAAACAGAAGAGTGATGTGCAATACTCTGAAGTTAATTTTACACAAAACCAATTTTATTTCCACCCAGTAAAAAAAAAAAAAAATCCTAAGTGTCAGAACTAGTCAAGAGAGGCTGACAGGCTCCCTTAATCATAGGCAAAATCTATTAAAAACAGTGTACTATTTTTTGTAATTAGTGGGCTATCAAATCCTCGGAAACCAGGTATTTTAAAATTGGTTTTAGATTTATAGTAGTAGATATGATTTTTTTTCCCTAGAATACATGAAGCTATTTCTGATTTCATAAATGAAGTTTCTGTAGTCTCTCTTCTCTGCATTTTGGATAGAAACACTTTCAAGTCGCATTAGTTTATCTGTACATCCCCTTTATACAAATTCTTTTACACAGAAAAAGAGCCAAAATCAGCTCAAGGCAGCAAAGCTGTTGAGGAATGAAAGCTGCAACGTGAGACCATTAAAAAAATATCTTGCCTGTAATACTTTCCACATTTGGTGTTAGAAAAGGAGTAGGTTTCAAGTCAAGAGCACTAATTGTTCAAATAAGCCCCACCTTTAAAGATGTTCTACCTTCTGTTTACTATGATACATTCAAAGGCTTCTTAAAATCTGTTACTGCACAAAGATGAAGACACATAATTACCTTATAGACTGTGTTATGGATAATTTGACAAAATCTAAAGGGTAAAAAGTCCATAAAAAAAGTTATCAGAAAAGATGTAAAGTTCAGGCATGATTTATTTTCATGAAGCTTCCATGTAATAAATGCTTAGAAAAGATGGGGAAAAAAAGCAGCTGAAATGATAGGTAACAGACAAGGTGCTTTTCAGAAACATTAGAGGAAGTTGGAGAATTATGCTGAGTTAAGATTTTTCTTTTGGCAACTGTTTTGCTCACAGAAGCAAGGAAGAAAAGCATCAGTGAGCTGCCTGAAAGTGCTGTTGTGACTGTGACTTACAGGAATGGACTCTGGAATCGTGCTGGAGGAGTTGTAAGGCCCATAAAGGAAGGCTGGAGCGTACTCATCTGTCACGGCGCTGTGAAAACTGCTTGGGCTGCTCAGGTTGTTGCCACTACTGCTGTTTCTGTTGTATAAGTTGTTGTTCAGTTCATGTCTTTTTCTGTGTGGCAGCTGCAAGCTGCCATTCAGGTGACTGGAGATATGGCTTACAGAAAAACCTGTCCTAGAGGACAATGATGTCATTTTGCTCTCATCATCATCTGAAGCAGCATACAGGTTCCCTAGGGAACTGGCTAGTCTGGAGTTTATGGAAATGCTGAATGGAAAACACATGCAGGAAAAAAGATATTCACAAGGTATGTAGAGATATATACAAAAATGTAACAGACAATTAGAAGACATCAGGTGGATAACACAGACCATTCTGAAATAATCTGTGTTTGCCCACAGGTTCATTTTCTAGCTCCTAAGTAATGAAAAGCAGAATTCTTGGTAAGGGCTTGGCAAGTTTTGCTTATTCAAGCACTACACCATGGCCAGCTTTCACCTCTGTCAAACCATACTCACATGCAGGAGATGGTGTTAAAAGGTTTAGGCAGTATCTGATTTACACTGAAGCACTTTGTGTACATGGAACAGTTTAAGAACTCCTCCTCTGCTTCTTGCAATCAGTTTTGTGATACAAACCTTTAAGTAACCAAGTAGTAATATGGCAAAATTTGAGACTGGAAATAGGGTGTCCTGAAATACCTCAAACTGGTTACTCTGTTCAGGCAATTATTTGTGCATATAGTTATTAAAAATGCATCAATCATTCTGAGTGTAATTGAAAATATATAATTACTTAGGACAACAGTAATAATGGAGCTAAATAGTAATAAAACAAGGGTTCATTAAAAAAATTAATTACCACTCAGTATTCTGACAGTAATAGTATACAGAGTTCTGGGAATATCTGCAAAATATCTATAAACTGAGATAAGTTAAACTTAATAACCCACAATACTGTTTCCGATGCCCCAATCTCAATAAAACTCTCAGACCAGTAGGACAGATTTTGGGTTTTGCTTGTTTTTTAAATCTGTAGGCAGCTGAAGTTTGGCTAGTGGAACAGCAAATCACTGTAAGTAAATGTAAGTCTTCTTATAGCCAGAACAGCAAGCTGTAGATGTACTGACAACCACTGTGGGATACTACTGTAAGCATTTGTATAAAAATGAGAAGAAGGAAAAAAACCTTTTAAGGTTAGAGCCTGAGGACATGGAAAGTCTGCTTATTCTTTCTGCAGATGGTGAAGTAACTGCCACCACTCTGGAGGCCTTCAGAGGAGATATGGATCCTTCTGTGCTACCTGAAGTATTCAATCTAAAAAGAGTGCAGAGTTCCAGTGAGAAGCAAGGTTTTATAATTAAAATATACATCTCCAACACATACAGTCTTTCAATATATAGACTGGTATTTTAAAAAGTGTGAATTCTCAAGTCTGAGAAGTCAACAGCAAAACCTCAAGTTTGCTGGCTTAAACATATTTTCAAAAAAAACTTTCCAGATATCCACTCCAAGTATTTCCCCTACTGCACCTTTTTAAAAAGTTACAGGCTACTTTTCACCTTGATAATTGATAAAGGCCAAGCATCCATTTTTAAAGTTTCATCATAAATTTTAGAACTCTAAATGTAAATTTGATTAAGAGTACTTTTTGTGCTTATAGAACAAGTATGAGTAGAAAAACCCAAAATTGTAGCTTTCATGAGGTCAGCATCATTTCCAAACGAAAATTTTCACAACAGTTTCACAGAACATGCAGCTCTTTCTTGGCTGGGATTCTCAATAACAAAATTCTTCATGTGTTGATAAGGAGCTGTATGCATGTTACACTGGACTACTCAAATTGTTACTATCATGGCTGTCCAAATTAATTTTCTCTAACCCTAGATACAGGGTTAGAGAGGATACAACAATCATACCTTAAAGGATGAAAAAACTTGGGTACAGATCTCCAATTACAAGCACAGAAGAAAAATGACATTGAGCAGCTTTAATTACACACCCAGAAAGGGTAAAACATTCATTTCCAATGCTAGCCATCTAGAGAAATCCAACTCAAAAATTCATGTCACGAAACTGAAAAAAGTGCTCTTTTCAGTATTAATGCTTGATAATGATAAAAATTTTGTCTTACATATTGTTTTTTAGATTCAATGGGGTAAGGCATATAATTTGCAGGTGTTCAAAAAGGTTTGTTACCTGCCCATGCTCAGAAGTCTAAAATAGTGATCACATCAATTGATTAGCAATGATCCAGAACACTGAAAATTAAGACCCTAATCAAGTGATATACATTTAGAACTAGAATTTTAAAGTCAGTACCTGAAAGGTTGTGAAATTGACCTGGTGTGCAGTTTCATGTCTTGGAGCCTAAAGAAACAAAAGCAGCAATCATTATCCAAGGATAAAAAAGCTTTCCCCTCTGCCAAATCATATCTGTGTGTCTCAGGTTGGCTTAAAATATAAAAATAAGAGTTAGAATTATTGGCAATCAGTGTTTTAATTTACAGTTAAGGAACAGAGAGTTACTTCAGGTTTAATTTCAAAGTTCACATTTTTACTGGGTCTGAAAAGTTCTAAATTTCTGTAAGGAGTACAGAAAAGTAATTATAGAAAGACGACTAAGCTTGATTAAGAATATTTCATTCAAGTCGTAAGTTATAAAATACTAGATATAAATTTGAAAATTCTGAAGTATTTTTTACATTATCTTTTACTGCTATACAGTAAGAAGGCATCCCTAAACAGGGAGACAGAGGGGAGAAAAAAGGAGAGAAGAAAAAGATTAACAAACCAAATCTGCCACTAATAGATCCATACCTGGAGAAGTTTCCCCCACAGAAGGTGGTACAGGTAGTACCACTGCCTTAAACAAGATCAGGTACTTGCCACACAGATGTGATAGCATGGAGTGAATTTAAAACTGCAGATTACCTCAGACTGGTATAATTACCTCAGAGCTCCAGCTGGAACGGAACAAGGCTGTCTCCGACTTTTTAAGGCATTCAGCTTATCTCCCTGCGTCATCCCATTCTGAGCTTCCACATCTTGGTCTTCAGAATCGTTCTGGGAAACAAAAGCAAACAAACAAGGGAAGCTATCAAATCCTAGGAGCAGTGTAGTTTCAAAGCACTGAGCATCTCCTTCACAAAGATCAGAATCCACAAGGCTGATCTGTCTTCTGCAGACATGGCACCACCCTTTGCATAGCTCTGCTACATTAAATGTGCCTCTGTACAAACACACTCACATAAGGCTTTTGCAGAATCTGACAAAGTCAGTTCACAATGCTCAAGCCTAAAGCCATCATTTATTTACTTCAAGGAAGCCTGTTGGACATTTATACACAACTGCATTATTAGTTAAAAATTTTGGAATAATCAGATTTTTTGTTTCCTGGAGGAAAGCTGACTTTTTGTTTTCCTTCATGCTCAAGAAAACTGAAAATCCCGAGAGAATTGCTTCAAATAATGCAAACCTTTTAAAGCTTGAAAAATTACCTGTAACAGTTTTAAATATTATTTGATCTTTTTTATTTTTTTAAGTGGAGATTTGTTATAATTATCATCTATAAAAAGTTAATCTGAGAAAAATCAAAAACTAAAACATGCCTAAAAATGTCAAAAAATCTAGAAGTTATCTATAGCTAGTTATTAAAAGCTCAGCTTCAGTCTGTTTGAAATTTTTCCTAAGAACACTTACCTCCTTGCACTGATCCAAGTCTTGTGCTTTATTCAGACTGTCACTGATGGAAATGTCATTCAGGCCACAAAGAACTCTGTTAATATTTCCATCAACTCCTTGCTGTTTCTGCTTTGATCGGATGAGATCTCCCTCCAGCCATAACATTGCTTGCTTCCTTCAGGATACAAAACCAAAGCCGTTCAGATCAACAGATTTGCATACATATAAAAAAAACATGAAAACATGCCATGCTTACAGATTGCCAACATTGGAATCTTCTGTACATCTTTATCTCAAAAAAAATTTCACATCTATCATGAAAAAATTTTAAATCTCATTGCTTAAAAACAACAACAAAAAACCCTCCAGAATCATCAAATAAGTGTGTAGTCCTCACAGTACTAAAACTCCATTTTATCAAATCCTTCTGGGGAAAAGAGGTTAACTAAACGGAAATTTGCAATCATATTTTAAAGGTTTTTAAGACACAATTTAAAAGATAATATAAAGCAGTGCTTTTATATACATCATGTGTAGCATACCCAATGATAGGGAACTTTGCAACTTGCTAGCGTGAGTTTCCTAGACAGATATTGTGCAGTGAAACTACAGCTGACCTGTGCAGTGCAAGTGGATGTGGTCATGTGAAGTTCACCAGGACTCTAACATCAACTTTTACAAACTGGAAGAATGTATCCTTCACACAGGTGGTAGAACAATACCAATTTCTTTGCTACAATGTGCATGGGCAGAGCAGACTTTTTCCATGAGGCTGTGTTACTCCTCGAGAAGGAAGTTTGCTGGGTAGGTACCAGTCATGCTAGTTCCATCTAACAACTGAGACCCTATTACATACTACTGAAACAACATTAAATTACTACACTGAACAGAGAAGAAAAAACATGAGGAATTAAATCAGAATACACTTTCACTGGAAACTTTTGCTTGGAAACAAAGTATTATGGCAAACCTTCAGAGCTAAGGGATCTGAGTCAACTGCCTAAGCTTGCTCAATAATAAATGCAAAAGGTAAGCACTTCAGAAAAATTCCACTACATCCCTAGTAAACATCATGAGAAGGCAGAACAAATGGGTGGGGGGCAGAGGGATTGCCACTTAGTCCACCTAACAGAAGTAGCCTAGAAAACATGCTTGAATTGAAATATTATTATTTAAATTGAAATAATATTTAATTTTGAAATCTTTCAAGACTATTGCATATGCAGTAACAAACTGATCTAATACACATTCAAGTGGAAGAGTTTCTATTAAAAAAACCCCTAAACTAGTCAAACCTCCCTTATCAAACCTCAAAGAACCTAAGAAATTAGGCTTTGACATCTATGAAGCTTGGGAAATTAAAATTGCAAGATGCTACCTTTTTGTCAGATACAACTTTGCAGCCCTGAGGGCAAGACATTTTATATTACAAAAATGTAACTGACATTCTTTCCCAACCCCGTTCTGACACCACTGATGACATTGCTTGACTTTTGTCTGATTGTTGAAACAGGTATCTACTACCCTTAGCAGAGTTGAAAATTCTTACTGAACAACACTACAGCTCTCAGCTGTAACAAATGTAGGTAGGTCTGAAGAATCTTTGTCTGTCTGTAAAATCAAGTCAAGTATTCCTTCAGTCAACCAAAATGAGACATGGCCCTTGTTTTTCCTATCTTGTAAGAAAATAGCACTTATTATTGACATTACCTACTACCCTTCTTGTAATTTTGCTCTATTGTGCAAGTAATTTTTAAGAGTGCATCATCCAAGCATCAGCACTGTCTGAAGAAGACCAATCTGGCTCCAGTGAACACCTGTAGTTTGCAATCTGCAGCTTTTTGAGTAATAGCAAGCCACCTCTCAAATAGAGGAGCATCCATTTAGTTGCACTGGAAAATAAATAAAATCCCTCATTCATGCTCTATTTCTTTTGAATTACAGTAATAGCTCTTTCTCTCCAATATCCTATGGATTTTAAGATGCAAGGTCAGTGCATCTTTTACAGTATTTACACAGTATCTAGCAGAGCTGATGAATAATCTTTCCTACTTGTAGTGGATTTTCTTAAAATGTTTTGTCCCATAAAAGTGAAAGTGCCTCCAAGTAAGTATCATCATGCCATCAACTCAAATATATCAGCATAACCACTACAACAGTAAATGCACAACAAACCACTATGACATTAAACTTACTGTCTACATCACTGCCATTCATTTCCAGTCAGGATCAAATCTGAAGCTGTATCAAACCCATACATTTGTCTGGCTACAACTACTACCTCCAAATGAGAAATGTTTCATACATCATGCTGAGGAATCTGATGGAGATCATAAGCTTTCTACCAAGTACTTATTTAATCTTTAGTTACAATGAAGAAAAACCATACAAATGATACCATTTTAAGATTCATTTTAAGTGCCACAGATGGTATATAAAGTATTTAAAGACTATTCTTTTGATGCTATCATTTAATATATCCTATTTGTTGATTTAATCTTCTGTCCACATCTGCCCACTTCCAACACTAACTAAGTAACACTAACAATTCATCTAACTCCTAAATTTCCCAGAATAGAAACATGCAGTCTTGGGGCCCTGTGCCCCTTTAAGGAGACAAAATGCACAGAACTCCAGAGAAGCTCAGACTGCTTCTGAGTACCTCAGATTTCAATCCCCTATTAACTAACCTTAAATATACTGAACAGGCAATGACTTACAGATGTCAGCAGACAAATTAGATCCTATAAATAGTGTAAGATGGATAGGCATGGAGAGGAGCAAAGAAGGTATTTAAATACATATATGTATACATACTCTTCTAAGAAGTGTTGCTGGGGTCCTATAATAGAGCCTGGGCGACATATTCTTATCCAAGCAATGGCTTCAGCGTGTGTGAACTTGTAGTGCTTCATGATGTAACAGGCAATCAGTGTTCCTGTTCTCCCCAGGCCAGCTACAGAAACACAAGTATCAACAGCCACATATGAAGGGATGAGCATTCCAGAGTTATCAAATAAAAGCATGGGATGTAAAAAAACTTCCATGCAATGTTATTCACCGTATTAGTATTTGAAGAAATAATTTCTGATTCAGTGTCCCATTTATCATGGAATTCAATTTCAATGCTGTAGATATGAGGATAAATCTTTCATACTAAGGAAAAGTTAATGTTTAAAAGAACAGTTGCAACAGCAATCACTTGTTGAAAAATTGAAAAATTCTACTCCAAACTTTGTTTAAAAAAAAGCCAATTATTTTTTTAAAAAGTCTTGATCAAGCTGGATAGCAACTTCATATTTATAATACCAGTAAAAAAAACATAATCAAAGCACCTTTGAGAGGTCACCACAAGTACCTAAAAAGCACGGTGCAAATACATGTCACATCTCAGAGAGCAACTCAGTGGGTTTTTCTTTTTGAATCAGTTTTGTTGTGAAACTAGCACATAAAACTGCTATCTGAATAAAAAAGCAATGACTGGTGACCATTGTATAATTTTAGATATCCATAGATTAAAATTATTTAACCCATTCCCAGCAAATCCCAAACTAATCCTGTTTTTAAGGGGCAACAGAGACACAGAAAAATTCGCTTTTACTATCAGTAAAATCTCAAACTACAGAGTGAGAATTAATCTCTTTTTAGCTCTGTGTCTCATGCACTAGTAAAGTGTTTCCCCATTTAAACTGATTCCCCACAATTTACAGTCTCACAGTAGCCTACAATTGTTTATGCACCAACAACTATCCAATGGAAACTCTCCAAGCAGCCAGACATCTCTGCTGACAATTCTATACACAAGTACAAGCTTTACATTAAACCAATAACTAACTCTGACTTTTTTGAAAGTGAAGATGACTTGGGTAGGATGAAGGTAGAAGTTCACACATAGTGAGGTTCTGTAATTGTAGGTTGGAAGACAAACTCTGAAGGCTCATTTAAAAGGTGAAGTATTGATTTCAGTTCTTTCCTCCAACATTCTGCTAATGTACAAACTTTCCATTACAATCCTTTGCAATTAATTGTTCTATCTCATCTGAGACAAGCAGTTTCTAGTGTAATAGCTGTGCTCAAATCACCTCTGCAATATGAGTTAGGCTTGAGTTAACTGTTGATTTAACACTGTAGGAGATTATTTAGGGTGGTGCAAAAACTAAAAAGAACAAGATTGATCATTTGCTTACTAAATGGTCAGACAAAAGAACAAAAATACTTCAGTGTAGAGAGACAAAAATACTTCAGTGTAGAGAGCACATCTCTAACTCACTACCAAGTTTGCTATATTCCTTAGCAGCTAAGCCTGGAGAATAACCTACTAACAACCACCTGCTAATCAACAGTTTATACTCTTTATTTAGCCAACTAGTGGATGCCCAGCTTACCAATGCCAGAACTTCTGGCTTCTAGCAACAGTAACAACTTGTTGGCAAAGAAACCTGTTTATCTTTGATATGCATATTTATTGTTAACGGGAAAAATACAGACAGTACTGTTCTTGCCTCTGATCAGGCAAGACATTCATCTCCATAATGTCCTTACACAACTCTAAACATAAATCAAGCTGAACCCTTAAAAGCCTTTGTTAATCTCTCTTGACTAAGCATGTTTTGTGCATTTTCTGGCTGGTTTGCTGAATTAGGCTGGTTTGAAATGCTGGCATCACAATAACCCACATCAACTTGAAATGTGGAATTCATACTCCACAGAAAAATGGAGAACAGTCAAAAAGCACAAAGAAAACCTTTTAGTGTTTTGCATTTCCTAGCCAATTATCATAATGCTGTGAAAGCATAATGCAAAAATGAAACCTGCATCAACTAAATCTCAAGTTTTCAAGTCATATTAAAAAAACCCACAGAACAACGAACAATAGATTGTCAGTTCCTGCAAGTAACAGTGTAGGATGTAAGGACTTCATATACACAGGAAAATAACAAATATTTGGCATATATTTAGTCAGGCACCATAAAGTATTATTACTCTCACAATGTGAAAGTATTTTTAAATGCTGTATTTCTGGGATTAACTATGGACTTAGACTTATTTTGAATTTCAGTCTGAGAAATTAATCGGTGTACATACCTTTACAATGTACTGCAATGGCACCATCAGCATTTTCACAGATGTTCAGGAACCTCTGGACTATACTGTCACTTGGTGTGCTGCCATCAATGAAGAACAGATCATAATGCTCAAAACCAGCATCAGTAAAGCGTTTTGCCTCATAAATTTTTTTGTTTAGTCTTATGATTGATGTGACGTTATGCTTCTTGAAATAGGGAAAGTAGGCTTCAGGAGCATGAAGAGGATAGCCTATAAAAAAAAATAAAGCCATAATCAGTTAATGTCCTAGGTTCATGAAGTTCAAAATCCCACTAATCAAAACTGCCCCGAAAACTTTTTGAATGATTAACATGCTAATACTAAAAATGCTTTAATACTTTATTCAAAATAGGCAAGTCAAGTGATATAAAAAAGTCCAAAAAATGCTCATGAAGATCACTTTTATTATAAAATGTATTAGGAGGCAAAAGGCTAAAATGTGGTCTATATGAAACACTGTACTGTCTCCCATTAAGCCCCCACTCCTCTCTGCAAAGGGATTTATGCATAAAGCTGGGGACATACATGAATCCAGCATTTCAGAACAGCTCTTGATCTAGAGTCAGGCTGCAGATCAAAGAATAAAAGCATGCTTGAAGAGGAAACACTGTCAATAAAGAAAATACATTGCTCATCTATATTATGGGCAAGAGAAACAGTCAAAGGATAAACTGCAGTACCAAAGTTATTCCTGTCCTACTGGGAAGAAAGAGAGCTTTACTGTCTTGATTCTCAGTTGAGAGACAAAAGGATCCTCTAATGAAGACAGGGGGCCAGCGAGGGAGGTCAATGACCAACCACAAGACAGCTGTTCAGGACAAGTCACATTTGCTTTAGTAAATGCAATTCCAGTCACAACATAATGAGAAAAATGTAGCTTTGTAATGTGTACTTGCAATCACCTGGGAGAGGGTTATTTATAGTTTCATAACTGAATTTTGAGTATATTAATTTAATAATTTTCAGTTACATGTTATAAATAAAACAAGTTTTTCAAATTCCACGGAACAATTAAAGTAAATTTAGAAAAAACTCTGCAAGAAAGGCCTGCAACAATGATTGGGGAAGAAACCCAAACCAACCAAAATATTTTCTTTCTGGATTTTGTTTAGATTTTCAGTAGACACTATGTAACTGGTAGCATTTCAGTCACAAAAGAAACATGAGAGAGCAGGAGAAGGGGTTGGAGAGGGAAGGTAGATATTCAGAAAATATGCTCACATAAACAACAGGATGTGGCACAAATAGTATTGTCAAATTCAGAAAAAAACTGATGGTAGCATTTAAATGACTGATTTTCCTTTTAGCTGGACCAAATCCCTACCTTCCCTCTGTCAATCAAGCAGTCAAATTTATCTTTTTTTTATTCCACTAGAATCACATTTCCATGGTTCTTCACATTACCCCAAGCATCTTCAGTAGGCAAGCTTTTTTTAAACGTCTTTCCTGGTGTGTGTCACAGAACTCTTAACAGTCTTCTGGGTTTAATGCAACTCACCTTTAATTCTGCACAATTACTGTATCAGGTGTCAGGTTCCAGGAGAACAGTAAACCACCTGAGTCTCTCAGGCACTTTGTCACAGGATGAAAAGTCACTGATTGTTAGAAGAATTGAAATTCTTCTGGCAAAGAAGAATTCCAAAACTTTTTGAATTAAATTCTATGAGCATATATAAAAAGCTCACTAGCTGATTATTTCTGAAGATTAAAACTGATCTATAACCCCCTATTACCTTCTGCTCATTTGCTGTGATGGTTTTACATGCTGGAAAAATAATATCATAGCACAGCATTAAAACATACACCATACCATTTTCAAGTTTGCTTTTCGGGTGTGGTCCACTAAAAGCCAAAAATTTTCCTGGAATAATCCAGTTGAAGTCACCATTTTCCACTCGCTACAAAAATTTCAGAAGAGAGAAACATTTTAATATCTGTATATGCAAGGTAAAAAAATTACTCAAGATTTTATTTTACTCTTTACTATGTTGCAGTAAAATGAAACACTTCAAATGCAATTAGGTAGCTCAACTATACAGGACAAATTAATCATAAGCTGCTTCTTAGATCTGTCTTAATAAAATGAAAGGTAAACAAAATTTGCTTCAGTTTGCCAGTAAAACAGAGAGATCCTTTATGTAGGATATTTCTCCTTGAGAGGGTTCAGCGTTTCAGGACACCTATTAATAACACTGACAAGCACCAATATCCTTCTATGTTTTAATCAAAAATTATGAAAAAGTGCTTCCTTGTGAAGCACTAGCTAAAAACCCCAATTCACAGAAAACAAATTAAAAACCAATTAGCTTTCAAAACAACTACCCTTTCCCTGTAGAAACTGAAATTTACATATTGGCATAAGCTCTGATGAGCCAGTAATCACAGAGGAAAAGTGTAAATTAAATAAAGAGACTAGATTTTAATAAATTTTCGAACTATGACATTTTGCATTTCTTGCTCACTTTTAAATGAAAACCTAAAAAGGCTCTTCAAATTCTGTCACTGCTGAAAATGAAAGCTTCTTTGGAAATACTTAACATCAACTGTAGTTCTAAACTGCCTTCTTTTGTTTCTTTAATTGAAGACTGCTCATTCCCTGTTTGGCAATGCAGTTATTCTCAGCATGACTTTTAAGGACATGGCACTCGGTTCAGCTGCATTATTAAGCTTGTGTTTTTAGCTCTCAGCTCATCAGAGCATCCTAACGAGTGAAAGGTTCTGATAATGGACATCACTGTAATCAATTCAGCAACTGTTTGCTTAGCTGAGCCCATTAGGCTTGCTCCCAATGTCCCTGCACAATGGAAACTCCTGGAAGTTACCCAGGTTGCATAAGGACTAGAGAACCAACCTCAGTGCCAAGCCAAGACCCCTGCCCCCATTGGTATCACAGACTGACTTCTCAGCACTGCAGCACCCCTACTCCCTTCAGAACAGAAGTCCTGTTCAGTAAGCTAAAAATATTTCTGTATTTGTATCACCAGCTTTATTTGTAGATTAAATTTTTATAGTTACAGGAGCCATGGTGAATAATTTCAATTTTTATCAATATGAACTACAGGTATCTCTGTATATGTGTGTATATATATGCTCGACACTACATACAAACATCATTATTACTAAAAAACCAACCAGTAATTTACTGCCAGTCCAACAAAAGGGGAATTAGCTGCCTTGATAACATAGTAAGATGAAAACTATTAACATGGAATAAAATTTCCTTCCAGCCTGCTCCATTTAAGTCGTATGCAACTTTTTCTACATAACCACACATTTGAAGACTTAACATAGCAAAAACCTGTAACATTTAAAGTTTTTGAAATATAGCACGGGACGTAACTAAACACAAAGCTGACCACGATGTGTGAAAAAAAAGAAGACATACCAAAAAATGGACAAAAAAATTAAAGATGATTCCAAATTCTTACTTCTTAAACTCAGCAAACAGCATACTATAAACATCATTCACATATACATACTTTGCACACTCTAAAATAATGTTAAGCCTTAAACAAGATAATGGAATAGCTTTAATCAATTATTTTAAGACTTTTTTCAAGCAGACTAACACCTACTACACATACAGAATTCCAGACTACCATTTGTTTTTAGAACAAGTTTTTCTTTTTGTACACAGAGTAAGCAAAAAGCAGCATTATGTTTTAAATTTTAGTTCCTGTTCACTTAATTTTGGTAATTCGGCAAAGGCTATCCAATTTTTTTAACCTAGTCATTATTGAACATTGCAGGATACAGAAATCCTTCTACAAATGGTTTCAAGTTTATTAAATTAGTCAGATTTGTGTTACAGACTGCACTGCAATCATCTACTGTATAGATGTGTTGTCAATTCACTTTTTCCACTGTTTATTCCTCTTCTGACTTCACTTTCTTGAACATTTATGAAGCATTTCAGTATGTACCTGAAATACATACAGCTATAGAAATAGCTTTTTATAGAAATAGCTTTTAAAATGGAGATTTTCAAACTTAGCAACCTTAGTCTCATTACTTCCAGGTTTTCTGAAAATTACACTACAGGGAAAGAATATGGGAAGGACACTTGCTACAGTAAAGCAACACAAGTTTAAAAAGAGAGTTAAATTTATATTCAAATATTAAGTACACCTCTAGTTTATATATATTATATAAATATTTTATATAAATATAAAATAAATATTATATAAAAATATATAATATATAATATATAATATTATTATAATAATATATAAATATATATTATATATATATTTCTCCTTAACCAATACAAGTACAGGAATTTATAGGTGTTCCAAAGAAAATGTCCAATAAACTGAATGATTGTCACTGACTTCAGTAAAAACCCAGAAGCCAGAAAGGCTACAAGAAAGCAGTAGATTTATGATATGATGCACTGAAATTGAAACTATAGTAATCCTGCATGCTCCTCACAAAGAGCAGACAGGTTTCCATGTACATACCTTACATATGAACACTGAGTTTTACTTGAATGAAAACGTGTTTCCAGAATGTTTTAAGTTGGAGGATACTATATACTCTTATTTTAGGTGGTCCAAACACATTCAATGCATTATTAAATGTACAAACCTCATAGTGTTCATATTCATCCACATCAAATGTCTTAAAGTCAAAAAATCCATGCTGCAAGGCCTAAAAGGCAACAAGGTGTCAGTTCACACTGGAATACAATATATTACCTCATTTGATAATATTTTTTGAGCAAAACTAAGTCCCTAAAAGTTAGTGGTTGTGGCTTATTGAAACTTTTACATTAAGACAACATTACATTTTGCACAGATTAATGACACAGACAACAAAAACTCCAACAATGGCACTGGAACATGTCAGGCTCATTACTTCCCCTCCAAAGACATGAGGATGGGACACAAGGTTGTTGCATATCACTTAAATCATAACATTGATTCTCCATAGCCCACACCATGTGGGGTTTTTTTCTGTAAGGCAGATGACAAGTTAAAAAGCAATTCCCTTTTTGTCATACACTCATTTAATAATGATTCCTATGCCAAATGTATTTTCATGGACACAAAAAAACATTGAACACTGAGTGTTTATTGACTCTCTGCACTTGGTATGATGCTCTGGTTTTACCACCATAATACCAAGGCAAAGTGGCATGCACAGAATGCAGTGCCATGTATAATCTCTATCTTACTATTTCTTTTAATACCCATTTCACAGGTAGAATGAAGTCCACTAGACTACATTAGCCAGTATTTATTACAGGACTGAAATAAGATTTGTATTTGATTACTGTACTGTTACTAATTATGCCACTTTTGTACTAAAAAAATGTATATAATAACTATATTGAAAACAATTCTATGAATATGAAATTCATAGCCAATATTTATTCCAAATTGGTGGAAGACATTTCTGCAGCATCTATTTACACTGAACCTATTGCATTCTGAGAAATATAGATATTGCACAACATTCCAGAATTAAGGTGTGATAAGAACACATTGCAGATCTGTGATTCAAACCCAATAATCCTCAGACTGCCATTATTTGCTACATATAGAGCATCTTCTTAGGACAAATGAAAAATAACTTTGTTATAGACAACACAGGCTCAGTAACTGGACCTGACATGAAACCTAAGATACTGAGAGGTTTGTCTGAACAGCTGATATTGAAAAATATTTAATTGAAGCATGGCTGGCTGGCTGCATCCCAGAACTTGCAGGCCCCCTGAATTACATGTATATGACATACACACATACAAACACCAAATTTATCCAGGTAAACCAAGACTACTTTCAATTAAGGCATATGTTTTCTGCCCAAAGTGTTTCAACCTCTGTGAGCTAGACAAAAAAAAATCAATAATAAATTTTAGGAGAACAAAGGAGGAAAAACTGATTCTCACCGTCCTTTTGATGCATTAGCTGCAGATAAATTACAGTGACTGCACTGACTACTTCAGATCTTCAGGATCTGTAGAATGCCTCACAAATTACAGTCTTGCTGGTAACTGACAGCTCCTTTCCCACCCCCACAGAACTAAAAATATTAAGCTTGATCTCTCATTTTCCAATTTTTAAAAAATACTTGTTTTGCCATGTTTTTAAGAATTACAAGTGGTCTACAGAGTGTCTGTAAAGAATTGTTCCTATAGCTTGCTCCCTTCATCAAGACCAATGGGAAATGAACAAAATTTAAAGGCCCCCAATTAAGAACTGATGGATATTTTTTTAAAAAAGTGATACTGGAGCTTAATATTTCAGGACTACTTCAAATGACACATCAAACCACTGGTAAGATACATTAGTTTTCATTGGTTTTAAACAATTTTGAGAAGATCAGTGTCAAGCACTGAACCAAGTGTTTTGGGGAAAGCTGGGGCCAAGCACATGCAAAAACCGTTCTGATTACATCACAGTGTACCTAGGTATCTGTTTCACTTCATCAACCTGTCACTCCCTCTCACCAATGGTTATAAATGACCTTTTAGCAGACCTAGCACAGTGTCTTGCATGAAGAGCTGTCCCCACCCAGGTGTGGTGCATTTCCACGTTTCAATTCATGAGGTGAAGTTCAGAAAGATGTCAAAGGCCAGGCCAGACAGATCAAAGTACAACCTCCCTCTGCCATCAGTACTCAAACACAGTCCTCAGTAACTTAGGCTTCATCACTACTCATTCACCTGAAACCAGGTTTTATAATCTATTTTAACATTTTAAAAATCAATTTAAACCTGTTTTGCTAAGAAAAAAAATGTTATTACCTTATTTACTCCCTGTAAACAATCCAAGATGGTAAGATTGTATGTGCAGTTCCCAAATGAAGCGTCCCTATAGATTTAATACAAATGAATTTAATATACACAGAATTACTTTCAGAACATGGGGAAGGCAGAACACAACAGAATACACTCAAGCTATTCAATCCCTGTTGAGAACTCTGAATTAAAGTTCAAAGACATCTTTTTAGAAGCTTGTTGAGGCACAAGTACTCCCCTACCCAAGATGTAACTCAGACAAAATGGAGTTAGGTATTGCAAGCTACTTTAGGTGTGCATTTTACACCAGGTAAATACTACATGCTCTTTAGAAAATTATTTATGCTATCCTGGAACAGGAAGGTTTGCATACTCTCTGGACTGTGTAAAGATAGTAGCAAATAAAGCAAAGCTTGCTTTAACCATTAGTCAAGTCTTAATTGAGTCACACTAACAGGGGCAGGCAAATAAGACTACTAGCTTGGAATTAATTTACAGGCTTTCATTTTTGATGCCTGATTACAGATGTGATTAAAAGTTATCCTGATATAATTAATTTTAATCTCATGTGTACCACATGAAAATTACAACTTGTCTGTAAAAGATGAAGTGAGACTCACCACCAAACACACCACCAAAAAAAAGCATTGTGGAAAAATGAAAAAGTACTTTTTGAAATGTGTTTCAGACCACTTTGATTTTAGCAAAACTCTGCCTGAGCAGATTATTTCCTTTTCACTTACTAAGGAAATCTTTTATAGCTTTTCTCTTAGCCATCTTAGACAAAGTCCTAAGAACTGCAATTTATCAGAATAGTAAAATTTTAGGTTCAGACAGACACATTTTAATCTGTAAGTGATTCAAAATTTCAGTATTACATTGAAAACTTTCCTTTTTTGATAAAACTTGCTATAAGTAGTATGAAGTTTGTGATATGCTCTTTTAATCTCAAGTACTTTAAGAGTAGAAAATTCTCCCCTATTCTTTAAGAGCAGAATAAGTTTAGCAGTTTTGAGCAGGCAGTGTTTGCAGAAAATGGTTTTAAGAAAATTAAAACTACTATTTTGGTAGTGTTATATTGCAGGCAGGCCAATCTAAAAATGCTTTCAAATTACTAGATTATTAAAGCATGCTTAGGAATAATGTTTTGGAATGGGAACTTCGAAGTGTGTATGAATCTTCCATTTCCAAATCCAAGAGAGAAGTTTTAAAAATGAGAAGCCATAAAGTGTTTTCATTGCATTGAATAAGCAGAACATATCAAAACTTAATATATTAATTTTACAGACAATACATTTTTGACAGATAATGGACTAACATTAATATTTTGAACATCACATGATAACAGATAAATTTTTTTAGCACAAAATTATTTTAGCAAACAAAAAGGTCTTGTAAGCAAAAAAAAAATTAAGAGACCCAGTGGGAACACATACATAGAAGAAAGGGTTTAAAAGTTGTACCAGTTTTCTGGAGAGGCTGACAGAAATAAAATCCAAAGAAATGCAAACCAAAAAATTAAATATTTAGAGAAATAGAAACAGAAGATATGGCTGTAGAAGACAAGTTCTACTTTATATGCTATTTTGTTGTAACAAGAATACAACTTTTATTTTATCTGTATGTATTTAATTACTTCTTTGACTGATAAGGCATCTGATAGTGCCGTACATAAAAACTAGGCTGGGGAAAAATCCACATAATCCCTAATCCATTAATAAGAAATACTATGAAAGCGGGAGGGAGGATGGTGAAGCTGACCTAGATGTACAATTCCAGGTATACAGTATTCCCAGCTGCAGTTCCTACAGCCAGCTGTTACCAGTGACCTGCACACAGATGCTGGCAGCTAACATGGATTGCCTCCAGCATCCATGCCTCAAATGTCTCAGTTCTGCTGATGTGCACCTGACCATTAAAGTAGGTTGCTGATCACGTTTCATTACAGTATTCTTACAGTCTTTTATGCCCAAATGAATAGCTACCTTACTTTTCAAAAGTGACAGAACTCTATTCACTTTCAAAATGAAAAAAAAAGTGAGTATTTCTAGGAGATACAGATTTAGTATGAATCTGAGCTGGCATTACAGAGCTGCATATCCCACATCTGATTTCACAGTTGATGTAGCTGACCTCAATACTGCATAATGCTTTCCTTCTCACCAAACCTCTAAATACTGTCAATAACAAAACAGCTCATTTCTCCAGCACTTGCCAATAAGGAAGCAAACCCCAGAAGCTATAAATCAAAATCCATCTCTGAAATTCATGTAATTATATAGAGACTGAACATAATAATATTAAAATATATTTGTTTTTTTGTCAATACAGAGTAGTTTGAGGTAAAAATCTGAAACTGCTTCTCAGTAGGCAACTGGTATTCACAACAATTTTAAATGGTGTTAGCACTGTTTTTTCAATGGAAGTGAGAAGATACAGTATAAGATCTTCAAGAGACTAGAGCGTCACCAAGTGACAGTGAATCAGCCAAAAATAAGACAAAAGTGTCTCAAAGACAGTAGTGCCTTATCGTGCCAAGTTATCTTTAGCTTTTCTATTATAAAAACAAAACAAAACAAATTTCCATGAATTTTGTAAGGGGAGTGATCTGATTTTTTCCACCCCTGAACTGTATTTGCAGAAGCTGTCTTTAAATGAAATACCAGCTGAAGACCTAAGCTGATTAGGGCTTTTTGAGGTCACTCAGCTACATGAAAGGAGATCAGCTTCCCAGTGACCACTTCATGTAAACCTACCTCAGTACTCCACAAAGAATCTGACAATGCTGCAGCTTCTCCCTGTTCAAAGTTGTCTATTCTTTTTTTAAGTAGAGGACACTTCAGGTAACAAATTAACAAACTCGTTAAATAGTCCAGTTGTAACACTTAACAGCTCACTGATGAACTATTTGAACAGACATGACTTATACCACAGAAGTTATGTAATATCTAAGTTCCAGGCTGCAAGAATAAATTCAGAACAATAAATACTGAATAGCAATTATTAATATCTCCATATTATTTCCTTCATAGATCTTAGAAGATGAGAAAAGGGGTAAGGCATTTGGCTTATGTTTTCAATTGTACACAAGAATTATTTTAGTCCTTTTCAAAACACTAAAGGTGTGGATAGAGTGCAAACTTCCTCATAGTGCCAACTTCTTTCCTCATAGTACAGCCTGATGCCAAGCAGACACAGTACCTAAGAGAAGCAGAGCTACTGCTTCCAGCACAGGTTCCACTGCTTGAGCCTCTCTACTATGCTATGTCTTACAACAGAGATGGTACAAATGTCTTGGAATGTGGTGGGGGGAGGGGGAAATATCTCAAAAGCCTTGAAAAACCAGGGAGGATGATTAAATTATTTCTTTCCCATTTCCAGCTAATTTGTTACTGTGGTCCCAATCAGCCTCACAAGAAATGACAGAGACAATTCCTTTCATTAGACCTTACCAGTCAAGCAGAAACAGCATTTTCTTGTCATTGCTACTACAATCAATATCAGTGTTGTAAGGAATTAGTTGCAAGGCAGGAATCTATAACCTTTGAGTGGAGCAAACAGGGTCCTGCGAGATTGTTCTGCAAACCCACTATTCCTCCCAAGTTTTCTGTCCTACAATTTTGGGATCTGACAAGTGAGTTTCTTCACTTTGTCAAAACCTCTTTTCTACACAATTTTCACCTTGGCAGGGGTGAGAAAAACCTAAAGAAATACCAATTTACTACAATTCCAAACAATAAATTTATTTAACTGGTCAACAAGACACAGCTATTCAGCTATGGGCCCTGATGAGATGTATCCCAGGATCCTGAGGGAACTGGCAGGTGGTGTTGTAAAGCCACTCTCCATCATATTTGAAAAGTCATGGCAGACAGGCCCAGTCTCTAGTGACTGGAAAAAGGAAAACATCACTCCTATTTTTAAAAAGGGTAGAAAGGGAGAGCCAAACAAAACAACTGCAGGCTGGTGAGCACCACCTCTGTGCCTGGGAAGAAAACCATGGAGCAGATCCTCATGGAAGCAATGCTAAGGCACACGTAAGATGTTGTTTAACATAGATTGTGACCCCTGTATCTTATACAGAATTTGGAGATGCTAAAAAACACTGACATGTTTAAAATAACTGGTTTTTTTTAATGCATTGTACCAAGTATCTTTTATAATTAGCTGAAAAAAATATGGGTACCAGTAGAGCTCAGTAAACTTCTTGGGCTCTGGACAGCTATCAATGACCAGGTCAGTGTATAAATTCTCTGTCAATAAAAGTTATCACTGATTTAATACTTTTGTTTTAAACATAGCTGATGGTTTAAGACTGTAGTCAAACTGGTCTTGACATAAAATCTACCACCCCAACAATTTATACTGCATCTGGCTTCTGTGCAAAGTATGAGAAGAGACAATGTGATCTTCTTTGCTGAGTGGCTGAAGAATCAAAGCAATTTGATATAGACAAGGTAGGTCTGCATTTACAAATTCATTGGCTGACAGTGAACACTGCTTGCAAAATGCTGATTCCCCTAAAAGGGAGAATACTGACCTCCTTGCAGTTGCCTTTTATTGCCAGTGTTCGAATAAGAATACCATGAGGTATTCTCATTCATAAAGCATGAGGGCATTTCATTGTCCACACCATGAACAATATTTGGAAGTCTCTCTATAAGATAGGCGTGATAGCTAAAATTCCTTAGATTCAAGCCTCAATGTGACCTTAGTTTCTATCAATCTGTCTTTATTCTCTGTACTATCTGTGATTCACTGAAAACATTCCATAACCTTAGTATCAGTACCTGTTCTGTAAAATAAAGAAAACGTAACAGCATAAAACCCCCTTCAATCCTGTAAATCTCACTAGGTAGGGACTAAGTAATTTCAAACATTTTAATGACTTCCAAATAGTAAACCACAATGCATTATGAAGAAAAGGTTAAAGTGCTAAATCACAAACATGCTAAGAACTGTTTTCAAAACCTCACTGAGTCTTACTTAAGACATATCAATCAATCATTTGATTTATTATTCCCACAAACAGCCAAGTGATTACATGAGATGTAAAAAATACTTTTTCTGGAGATCAATCATTTTGATACACTACCTGCATCAGATATGAAACTCCTTTTTGGGAGGCAATCTAAACCCCAATTTTTAGCAAATTTCAGAACAGAGAAGGTATCTCATCATTGCTTGTGTTCACATACCTAAATGGAAGATATGGTGGATTAGATCCAGATAAAAGTGTCCTGTAAGCTTCTTCTGGTGTTTTCTTCAAGTATATAACCTAGAAAGGGTGGGTGAAGAGGGGAAAAAAATGAGCCTGAAAAGTCTTTAGCCAGATAGTAACTTCCTCCAGCACACTAAACTCCTAAGAATGCATGTTATAGTCCTTCATGACACAGATCAGAAAAAGGCATGCCAATACAAAGAAAATATCAGATATCAACATAAACATTCTGTTTGGTGTCAATCCCTTACTTTAAATAAAGAAAATTGGAAAAATGTCACATACTGCTGCAACTGAGAGACTTCAATGATGCATGAATTACTGTAAAATAGCTCACATTAGCCTAAATTCTTGCTTACAGACAAAAGACCCTTAGAGAGTATTTCAGAGAACTTCAGGAAAAAGATGAGTTTCCCTCTTATCAAGGAATTGTGAATATGAAGTAGGGGCAAATTGGTACCACGTGCTTTCCCAATACTGCAGATTTTATTTGACAGAAGTTCTGGCCCTTCAAAACTATGTCTGCTCAAAGCCATGCATACATGACACTTTGAACATGGTCTGTCCACACAGCTCATAAAGGCTCATAACAAAGACACCAGGAGGAAACAGAAAAAAGATATTAAGGACACTAAAGGAAAGAGGAGAGGGAAAGAAACACTGAACAAGCTCCTGAAAAAAATCAGCAGTATCTCGGATGTCAGGAGCAATGCAATAACTGAAGGAGGAAGGATAATGAAATGAAGAGGAAAACATTACAGTACGTCTTCAGCACCTAAAAAGTAGTGAATTCCATTAAGAAAAATCAAAGAGACATTTTCTGACTCATCTGTATCAATGAAAAGTCAGCAACAAAAACTTAGCTTCATTTTTAATCTAATATGATGAATCTTCAGAGTGCTTTCATTCTGCAACATACACAAAAAAAAAAAACCCTAACAACACTAAAAGCCCATTGTGAATAGTCTGGATAAACTGAACTGGTATCTAAAAAGCAATGTAAAAACTTTAAAAAATTGCTTTTTAGACAGTAACTATTCTCTTAGAGGAGTTTGTTTTACAGGGGACAAGGTTTTCTTCCCCTTCCCCACTGTCACTGCTGTAACTAACTGTGTGGCACTGCTATTTGTAAACCCCATATTCAATAAATACTGAACATTTAATTTTTTTTTCCTCTGACATTTTCACTTTTATGCTCTCAACCTTCAGAGTGATGATGTGGTTGAAAGTTCCCACAGTTAGGTCATTACACAGGCATATGACATGTAGCAATACTGGCCCCATGTACCCACTGTCTCAAGAAAACTCTTCATATTTCCTAAAAAGCTTACAGAATGAAAATCGTATCAGTATGTTCCAAGTCCATCTTAACACTTATCCACAGTATTTCAAATGCAATTTGGATTTATGCTTTTCCCCCCTGCACCTGCCATTTACAAATTAGAAGTATATAGAACAGATCCCCTCTAGAGCTCCTTAGATTACCAGCAAATCCTTCATGTTTCAGGTAGGGCTGAGATGTAAAATTTAAACATTTAAATTAGGAATAAACACTTCTGAAAGCAAATAACTGGGCATGCCACAGTAGTTTGCTATTACCTGGTTATTCGCTGCATAAAAACTACAAACTTAAGAACTTAACAGCTTTTTTTTTCCCTCACTGGCATTACAGAAATCTAAAAAAAGATATTACTACCAAAATATAAACTCAGAGGAATCATGAGCAAGAAATATGTCCAGTCCATCTGCTACCTATAAGGAAAAGGAACAGGAACCAGGACAAATAAACCAAAACCTCCTCAATTAACTTTCAAAGACTGGTAGACCTGTGGCACACTGTTTATTATTCTGGGTAGGCTAAGAAAATTAAATGACAAAAGAAATGAATTCAATAATCACTGTGGCTCTGGTCTAGTAACTTTAAGAAGGCTGAATCTTGGCAATGACATGAGATGCAATTAATCCTAACACGGTCAATTAGAGGTAAGTGGTTTGGATTTTCAACATTCAAGAAAATGGTATCCTATGGAAAAACATACAGGGGATCTGCCAAAGCCATTCCCTAGGTAGTAAAATAAATGGAGATAAGAGATGATGACCAGGTTTCCCTAAAACTCATACAACAGAGTTTTCAAAGACGGCTTAGAGACAAATGAAATGACCATCTGCCCACCTCCCTAAAGGAGCAGCCCTTGAGAAGCCATTTCATACACAGCAGAAGTCTCTTAAGGAAGGTTAAAGCATCCATGTGATCAAAAATACTTACAGCATATGCACCTATTAAAAACGCTGCATTCGCTCGCTTCCGCTGGTCAAAAGTGGTGTAGTACACAATCCTCTTTCTTGATAGACTGAAATACTGTTTAGAAGAAAACAAACAAACAAAACAGCATATTTACTTAGAAAAGAATATGCTTTAAGATTACTTTGGCAAACTCACTTCTCCAAAACTGAAAAACAGGCCAGAGAAAATTCTTATCAAGAGGTTCCTAAAATTAAAGGAGAAAAAATTACTGATACTCTGAAAAATCTTCTTATGTCACAGATAAATAAGAGTACAGGGAAATAGCCACTGTTAGCTGTACAGAAACTTGCCATAAAGTGGACCTGAACCAAAATCTTCAACATAAAAAAATATTTTTTAAGTTTAAATATTTGGAACACTAGCTTATGAACACTGATTAAAGACATTGAAATTTTCAAACTAAAACATCCTCCTGGTATGTTAAACCTCTTTATCACGTAATTCTGTGGAAAAGACAAAAAAACTCAAGCAATCAACCTTACAGTCATTTTGTAAGTTAAACACTGTCATCTATACTATTTTAAAATAGGGTGATGGACATCTTTAGAAACCTTCAACAGCATGAATTTACTTAAAAAGGTAAAAGAAAGAAAAAGAAAAAATTGTGTAAGAGAAAAGACAGAAGGAAAGGCTAGGCAAAGACAAAACTAGTAACACTTGCAATTCTTGTTTCTTTAGCAAGAAAAGAAGCCTGTGTCAGAATCCTGTGGACAAACCTCCCACTGAAAACAAAATCAACAAGGAGCAGAAAAGAACAATAATGACAAGCTGCAGCAAAACTACTTAAAGCCAGAGAGAGATAATATCACTTAAAAATGGCAAGTTGAACAATTTACTGCATTAATAATTTTTGAAACTTCATGAATCGCCACACTTCCATTACATCCTGCTACACCACAGCATGTTTTTCCAGACCAATTTTTACAGTGCTCTCACAGTTCTGAGGAAGTCATCAACAGATATACTAGATTCTGTTTCTAAACATTTGAAGCACTTTCCTATTTTTAAAAGTTGCATGGTCTATAAAATGCCCTGGTATTAACCAGTGCTGTTGTTATCCAACTTCAGGTTTTTAACTCTTGACACTGTTGACACTTGGGAAGGGGAGATAAGGTAACTGCTGCAGAACAGTGTTTCATTTGTAGTGCCAACTGTACTTCACTTCCAGAAACCTGTCAATGTCAACTCTCATCTCAAAACTTATTGCAAATTTTAGAACAGTTTTAATCACAGAATCAAACAGCCAATAACTCAGGAGAAACTGATGTAGGTACAAAGTGAGTTTCCTACTCCCATGTCCAAGAGAAACAGCACCTTCAGCCACAGTTCTAACTGTACCTTCCAGCCTGGTCTTACAAGCCACAACTTCTAGAGGTGGAAGGAGTGAGAATTAATGCAACTGGGTGTAAATAGGCCTGTAATTCCTGAAATAGCTGGTTGCTGTTGATTGGAAGAGGTTGTATCTTGAGGCCAACAGCAACATCTCTCTCAGTGTATATGCAAACATACAAAGTACAAGTCGTTACTTAATTAGTGAAGCATTCAATTATTATTAAAACTTGACAAAATGAATCCCAGTACTTTAAGATTCCTCCCTTCTTCCCCCTCCTCAATTTTTTAATTTTAGTGTTCTCTAACTGCAATTCCACCCATGATGTGTAGGTGGGATAAGATTACAGTAGTTATGCAACAGTGACAGAACTTCAATTATAACTTATTGACTACTACTTATTTTAAAGCAAAGTTCTTTGCAGCAGTTTACAGTTCACCTAAAACACTATTTTAAACTGTAAAGCTAGCTAGTGAGAAGTAAGTTCTATGCAGTAAGATCATATTTCTTGTTTTATTTTATAGAACGGATTTTTTAATTATGAGTATATCAAGTCATTCCAATTTTGAGACACTTTTGTACCCAAAGTAGCCATAACCTGAAGTTTCCAGAATATTTAGATGAAAACAATGGATCAGTTTTATTGCATCACTTTCAAAACGTAAGGGTTTAATCTTTGCTATATGAAATATTTAAATGTGTTTTGAATCCTTACTAAAGCTTTAACACAAAAGTGAAAACTGAGATTAATGCCTGATAGCATAGCAAGCAGTGGAACACAGCAGCCCAATTCAAGTTTTCAGAGGCCTATAAAACAAATAACTCTTTATCTGCACACTAGTTACAGAAGATTAAGTTTTACAGTAGGTGTTTGCTGAACCGTCAGTGCAATGCATCTGTTAACATTAACGTGCAATTTGTCAACACAGTGCACTTTCATTATCAAAACTAAGCTATATGACCTATTTTTAAAAAATAGATAAATAAAAAAGTACTGATTTTCTGACCATATGTAATAAGTTCCTTCTGCTCCTCTGGCCAGGTTCAATGATGAGCTTTCACAACAGTTCTGGAAGGTTACTGTTTTTACAGCTCCAGAGCTCCACCTGAATGGATCAGGGTTTTAGTTCCCTTAGCACTGCACAACTCTGAAGAACCAGGGATGTTTCAACAAGGACTTTTTCAATACAGGTCATCTAGGCAATAACTATAGTTGCAGATAACATAGTTGCCAATAATTTTTTTTTCCACAACAAAACTAAGGTGCAGACACTATGAAGCACTAAAAATATTCTTTACCAGTGAGAAAATTTTATCAATTTCACACATCACTAAAAGATAAATTTTAACAGGGTAACATAACAGTGTCTGTCAAGATATATCCCAGAGGAACATACTGAAAGACAATCTTGTGAATTAAAAGCAGAGGTTACACAAAGTGCAGCAGTTTTTGATTTTGGGAATAAAACTAAATCATAAGGTGTATGAGAGGGTTACAGAATACTTACTTTCACAGTAAGATTACATTTTTTCTTTTTATAAAGTTCCCTGTAAATCTCAAGAGAGATTTACTTGCACATTAAGACAGGATTAGAAAGTCCCGTGGTGGACAATAACCAGATTGATAGCTGTGTAAAATCAACGTATTATCTGACAGTATTTTATATAATGGATATGGTTTAACACAGTTGCACTGCTCACCCAAGAAATTACTTCAATGTGTTTAACAAGCCTAGAGCTATGCAAATTCTACTTTTATATATACACAGGGGTGTATATATATAGAGATAATATGTACTTGTAAATAGAAGTGAATACAAGAGTGGCAAACTTAATACAAAACAATTAATTTAAACATGTACATGCAACCCTGCCTCAAAATCTAGGCTACCCTAAATGGGATGTCTCACCATCATTATCGTTCCATGCATATGCCCAGCAGCTTATTTATATCAAAACAAAAAAAAAGAGCCAAATCCTTCTATGATTCAGCAGCAATACAGTTAGCATACATAAAGTAAACCCCATAGTTTATAAGCCTGCTAGTACCTTTCCTCTCCTGTCTTTGATCTTCAATACTTGTATCATTTATATCAGCAACACTCCCTCATTACTTCTTCTCCTTAATTTATTGAGAATGTGTAAGGCTATGCACAGATAAAACACAACAGATTTTAAAAGCAGTTTTCGTTAAATCAGACTTATTTAAAAACAAGAAAAAAAATTCTTTCATAAATGAAGCCCAGCTGCTTAGGCAAGTGTTTTCTTCCCTGAACAGAATTCAAATACCAAGTAGGAAGACAGCACAGACAAGCATTTTTTCCTTGCTGTTGACTTGGACAGTGAAAATCATCTTCACAGCAATCAGCAATTGAAAAATTACAAACACAACAAAGTGTGAAAGGTTTTCCTGTAAGGCACACCCAAGACTTCTCCTCAAACTTCCTTGGCAAATGGATATCTGTATCAATTCTTCACCTCTTCAGAACAGAGGTATTTACTGTTTTAAAAAAAAATCAGTCAGCATAAACTTACAACAGTTTACTTTAAAATGTTGATCTGCCATTAGCACATTTCAAATCAGTATCCCTCCTCACCAGTCCCACAAAAGGAGAAGGGAAAGCAGAATACTGCCTCATGTCTCCCAAAACAGAAAAAAATATAGGTGAAAGATTTGAAAGAGCAGCTTGTGGGGTTTTCTGGTTTTAATGAGATCTTATACTTTCATTTCTCCTGTTCTATCCATAGAAGTTTTATAATTAAAGGAGCCTAAGTCTTTAATTTGAGACACCATATCCATACCCAAACCCCTACGTTTGTGAATAATTTCTTTTTTGTTCCATACTTCAAGACTCTTCTCTTAAGAAAAGTACATTAAGTGCTTACCCAACCAAGTACACCAAATCATCTGGGCTTAAGCACTATTGTTTCAGGGTCCCAAAGATGTTACAGTATGGCAATAGCAACCATCCCATGATAATTTGCAGTCTCTTTTACTTCCTGTGATCAAACAACTCCTGCAGCTGGTCATAGGGCACCCTTAAGGCAAGGGTGTGCAAGCAGCAGTTTCCCAACAGGGCTCTCTCTGTCCTTACTCCAATCTGCACTTCCCATCTCTGAAACACTCATCTCAGCCTGCTTACATATCACCTGGTGCCACACGAGAATTACCATACTTTTGCTGCTGCAGGGCAGGTAAATCAAAGGTCATGAACGTGCAAACACGCTAGTTCAGGGCCCAGAACTCCTCTTGGGGACGTGTGTGAAGGACAGACACAAGAAGATGAGGTGTAGAAATGGTGTCTAATTCTCACCTGGGGAAGCTGAGCAGCAGACAGTGTAGCTGGGCCAACAGCAGATGCACTCCTCTGAGGCACACAAATACACATGCAGAGGCAGGCTTCAGCCCTGGGTCTTACAAGCCTCCTTACCCACTGCAGATGGCATCTGAACTAGGACCGAGTGAGTCACAGACTTTAACTGCTAGAAGAGCCAAGCTCACATTAGCAGTACTGGCCTAGCCCAGGGGTAGTGCTCATCAGCCAGACTGGAGTCCATTCATATGTAAGTTTCTATACCACTCTGGCAGTACTCCAGGCTTTAGCTGTTTGATTCCAGGTATTACTTTCAATTGGTTGCACTATCAGGTTACTCTTCTCTCTTAGGCACTACGAGTTTAATTTAACCTATTTGGAACTAGCCTCTGGCAAGCCAGCAGCAACAAACTGCACTTCCTCCCAGTGGAGACCTCTCTGTTCTGGTCCTGGCCAGCTGTACAAGTACACCCAGCACTGCAAGTACATTGACTCTTCACAAAAAATAAAGAAGTTACATTAAAATTGACATTACAGTTTGCTAAACCAACCCTGCAAGTATCAGGATTAATAGCTCAGTTCCAATTCATAGTTCAGTCCTTGTTTTTTTTTCCATCATAACATCCAATCTTATCACCATGCTTACAAGACACTTCTGATGATTAGCTTGTCTCATTCAATGAGCAAGATGATGGTCTTAGTACAAGAATAAAGACTGCAGACACATTCCTGTTTAATACTAAACCATTAAAAAACCCCCTGAGATATTTATTAGTTGCATACTTATTTTTTGGGTGAAACTCGTGGTACCTAGGTTCAAGACTGAAGGCTTACAGTAACATATGAGACTTTTATGAGTATTAAGGTCCCAAACTGATCATAGTCACCATCTGAACTTGGAAAAGACAGAACTGATTTCTCTAATTCCCACGGGCACAGAGGAGTTAGAATAGTAGGTTAATTACTGATTCTTCTCTGGAGTAACTGCTTCACAGCAAGCATTCTCCAGTTTTTAATAAAGCAAATATAAGGTCACAAACAGCAGAATTAGGGTGAAAAAAAATAGATTCCTACTGAGTAAGAATCATTGGTCATGTGTTTTAATGGGACAGTGGCACTGCAAAATAGGGTGGTAATGTATTTGTAAGGTGCCTGGTGTTATCAAATGGCAAATCCAATGTTTTTCCAATATGAACACAGGCATTCAAGATTATAAATAGTATAGTTTAACTTTTTATCTTTATAAGTACCTTTTTAAAGTAAGAAGCAACGTAAATTTTCAGTAGAAGCACATTTTTCCAAGAAATTTGCAGCAACTCTACTAATCCCTCAATTTGCAGAACTCCAACTTAAGAATTCATGGAATTCAGCATACCCCTGAAAGCAGCAGGTAGCACGAATCAACTTAACTAAAGGTTTCATCTGTGCCCCTAGAAATAATGTAATTTTCAATAACGGTGGCCAAAGAAATCACATCTGTTGTCCCATTTTCCCCTTCTTCCCCTTTGTCAGTAACAGGTCTAATATTTTATATGATAAAGATTTTTTTCTAAGATTTTATGTGATAAGGATAAATATTTAGTGAAGGGTCTCCTCGCTATTTGCCCACAAGTTATATTAATCAGCACTTTGAAATGAAAACATCTACTTCTTGCAGCTGACAGATTTTCTATACATGCTGCAAATCACTTCTTCACAGGTATTTGGAGAAAGTGAAGGCTGCAGCTGTACCTGTGCTCCGAGGGTCTGCTGGGATGGAGCTGGGATTTAGCCACAGCAGTCAGTGCGATGCTGTGATTTAGATTTCTCATCAGAACTGTGCTGAGAACACACCCACGTTTTATCTACTGCCAAGGAGTGCTCTCACAGTCCCAAGGCCTTCTGTTTCTCTCTGCCCCCTTCCCCTGTTCCACTGAGATTTAAACAGTGGGATTTCAGGATCCCTGTTTTGTTCCTTGAGTACCTGTTTTCTCGGTTATTCAGACCAGCATACACACTTCATTAGCTGCAAACCCGTGACACAACCAGCAGCTTTTCTTACTATTGTCTTGAAACTGTTAAGCTTATGCAAAAAGGTGAACACAGCCTGCAGTCACCTGCCTCATCTCCTAAACCAAAATGAGGGCACAGTATTTTCTTTCACTCTTCAGAGGGAAAAAACCACCAGAATAAACAATATCCTTAAAGCTTAGCAATAACCATTTAGCTAGTGAGCACCTAACAAATACTTTCAAACTGGCTAATTTTATTTCAATTTGAAAATACAAAAATACAAGGACATTGTTCTTAAATGAAACTTACCTTTAATTTCTTATTTAGTTTACAGCAGTATCTGTATAACATTGCCAAATTTAAAGGTCCAAAATCTCCATAGAAACTGGAAAAAACCAAACAAACCAGTATTATTTATACAAAAGAGCTATGCAAATTTCAACATGCATATTGTTGGTAATTAAAGCTGGAAGTCAAGGATACTGAGTAGCTAATAGACATGGAACAACAGATAAGTCCTTTATTGATTAATTTAAAAGGACAATAGTAACAATTAATTTAAACTTATTTGTAGTTTCAGGTTAAGATAGTCCAGTAACTACTTTTCCCATTATATACACACACTAACTACAGAATTTTTTTCCTCATCCCACGATATCCAGTCTGGTTTTGGCCAAAACCACAGAGTGAAGAACTTGAAGACATGATATACATTTAAACCATGCTGATGTCATCCTAAAGTTTCTACAACTGCTTAAGATGCGAATATACCATCAGCTACTATAAGCTACATAGAATTTCTTATGGGTGATAAAATTTATTTAGTAACATCTAGTCTTGATCTGTCTGAAGTTAAAGCTCATTTCTTCATAACCTTTCCTTCACTATCTCAGAGATTAGATATTACATACACACTTTACATCTAGTTATGTTTCCTTTTGTCCCCCAAATCCTCCTGCCTCTAGGCTGCTCTTCCAATTTATTATTTATTTCATGTTCTAAATATCTCATTGTTCTTGTTTCTCCCTTCTACACTTTTACACTGTGTTACCTTTGAACAGCAATCTCTGGCCTTAGGGTAAGAGCTAGTAGCAGTAATCTGTACAGGAAAATGATTGCACAGCAGGAGTTCCTTGCAGGGATTCACAGTGCTCCTCCTAGCAAACCCTCTACATAGGCACCTTTACAAACAACAGCAGCCTTTATGCAACTTACACCAACCTCTTCTAGAGCTCCCTCTCCTTCAATTGTGCAAAACTGGTCAAAATTCAAGCTGAAAATTTCTTCCAGTAATCCTCCTGTTGTATATAAAAATCTTAATCTTGATGGCCTATGCAAATTTGTTGAAGCACACATTACGAATTACAGTTAGAATGGACTACTACTTTAATCTGATCTGCCTTAAGCCTTTTTGATAAAAAAAGACAGGAAGCTTCTTGCCTACTGACAAACAAAACAAGCCATGGGCATCTGAATGCATTCTATTTGGGGAATCACAAAGGAAAAAGCTGTTCTGGACTTACAATCTTTGAAGGAGTAAAAAGGTACTGAAATTACACCATAGAATAGATGCCAGTACCTATCAAGCTTTCTCCCCTCTGGCAATGGTTTTGTTTTTCAGAAAAACGAATTAGATTCCAGCTGAACATAAAAAGAAAACTTCCACTTTGAGGGCAATTAAATACTGGGAAGCAATTGCACTGAGAGGTTGTAAAGTCACAACCAAATTGTACAAGGATCTGAACAACCTGCTCTTGTCAACCTTGCTTTGAGCCCATGGGCTGCATTACACATCTACAGAGGTGCCTTCTGCTTCACCCATTCTGTGCAGACACAAACATTAGGAGTGCTTCATCTTTTTAGTGCTTATAACATCATTGATACCCTTCTCCCCATATTCTCTCAAACAAGAAAGCCAAGACCAGTGCAAAAAGAGACAATCATATTAGTCTGATCACTCTAAGACAAGAAGCCTTCCTGCCACACCAATGCTGTTTCAGTATCATCTACTTCACAGTATCAAGTAACAACACAAATGTTGGTTAAGATTCAGTTCAGCACAAAACATTTATGATGTAATTACAGAAGCTAATTAACTGGGAAAAAGAGCAAGCTGTCCAGCTACTAGAACTTAATTTGCAGGTTGGACAGAAGTTAACTAAGTCAAGAGAAAACTGCTGCCCCAGGAAAGCAGGGTTTAACTTCAGAGTTCATCATCTTCTCTTAGATAAGTCTGCCAGATATGATCAATAGTTATTTTTAAAACAAAACCTTCCATACAGCTTTTCATAGAGATGAAATAAAAACGTTCTATGGACCACTATGAGTTAAGATAAACAAGAAGTTAAAACTGGAGCTCTAACAACACTGGAGTGAATGTAGCTACCAGGAAAGTCATATAGAAGGCTTACTAGCATCTCCTCCCCTACTGCTGCACTAACACATGAATCCAACACCCCCACCCTATCTTACTCCATCAATGTTAGAGCATTCTTTTACTTAAATGAAAGATGGAAGAGTAAAACATGATATCAAAATTATTTTGGAAAAATACATTTTAAAGTATTGTGGAAAAATATTGCATGGAATAGTTACAGAATACTTTTTAAAAAAAACACTGTAAGCAAAGTATCAGAACTATGTAACTGAATACACAGTTCATTAAAGAACTGAAGAAGTACAGCCAGGCTTTATGATATGATTTATCACAATTCATTTGCTAGAAGTACATCAATATGAAGTCATATATCCACTTCTACTTTTCCACTTGATTAAATCTGAACAGTAGTGTAGGAAAAGTACATGAAAATCAATTTACAAATTTATCCACAAGACAAATTACTATTTTGGTGGGTATAAGGATAAAATACATTTGAGTCTATCCAGGAAGTAATTGTCTTTCTACAAAATGAAGCCATTCAGCTTTTCTAAGCCCCCAAGTTAAAGATGTCACAATCTTTGACTATTTCTCCATCACTGATTACCATTAAGAATCCTGTGCTTCTCTTAACACAGTGGAATAGGGGGTAGAAGTATCTGTGTTTAAGGTTCTGGTACTACCCCTGCTTGTCTATGCTGCAGAAAAAGATATTTGTCAGAATCCAAACACAATCGAAGGAAAGGCACTTTCAGTCCCTGCTGCATCAGCATTACTACCCATACACAAAACCACTGCCAGTTCCCAAGTTACTTCCCTACTACCACACAGGCAGCATAAACCAGCTATTGCCTTTGCTGATAAAACACTGTGGTTGAAATGTGAGGCAGAAAGTCAAAATAATGCATGTAACATAACCTTTCTCCATTTTATACCTCTAAATTGGAGTAAGTTAATTATCCTTTCTTTGAGGGGCTAAGTGAAGCAAGTGCTTTACAAATCTTCAAATCAAAAGAGTTCTTTGAAAGAAAATACAAGGCTCTGCACTGAAGTCAATGAACCCTGATCTACAAAATCTCTCTCCAATTTACATCCCTAGACCTAAATACAGTTTTTGATGTGTTTAAGCAGAAGGATTTAATTCTATGCACCCTCATTACTTTTTCTACAAAAGGCCATTTTTATACTTGAACTAGTGACACTTGATCCTGATTCACCCAAAGGATTTTCATCTCAAGACCAGAATTTTAAGTAAAAGTAAGTGGAACATGGGAAATGGGCGGGGTATAGGGAATGGGGATGAAATGACACACCAAGTCACCAGCTCAATAAAGAATTTTATTTGGCAAAAACTGAAGATCAGCATAAGGAAAGTCAAATAGTCACTGATAATATCTACAGCTAGATATTTTAACTAAGCATTTAGATACAGTAAGAGAAATTGGAATGCCTCTGAAGCTTAAGCCATTTAACAGAGACAGTCATTTACAACAGAGGTGGAAACCAGAGGAACAGAAGGCAGGTATGGTATTAATTACATTTTATTATATTTTGTTTTAATCAAGTACCTAGATGATACCTTAAATTATTCTTCCCCCTCATCCCATGGTGACTTGCTATCCTTATGCTTCTGAAACCAAGCAGCAAAACCCCAGAACATAGTAGCTGAACATTTAAATACTCTACTTCAAAAATATTATCATGATGCCACTTGGAAGCAGTAGCATAAGTTTCTGGTATCTGTTTTCTCCTTAGAATAGACTCCTAGAACCATTTGCAGCAGTGGCCAACTGACTATTCAGCTACTTTCTTTCAAATCATAAGCTGAACACTTCTCACACGCAACCAAGTCTCTGGATGAGAGAGGATCACTCTGCACATTCATTACAACCTAACTGCTGGTTGGGAAATCTCACTTATTCAGGCCTTTTTTCTCCAGCTCCAGTTTCCTAAAGTGTGTTTCTCTTTCCCACTTCTCAAGCACATGAAAAAAGGTGAGCACTGTTTTTGTGCTCTAGTCCACTGATTCCAGTAACACGTGAATTGCTGGGGCTTTCTTAACTGGGCCGAGATAAAGTTCCTAATGCTTAAGGCTACTTAGGGACTGCAGGCTTCTGAACAGACCAAGGATGATACAGCAAATATGACTCTGGAAATATTTGAAGGTAGGAATAATGCAGAGGCCCTGGATTATGCAAAAACCCCCCAGATACTAAGTCCACTTCCTCTTGGAAGTTCCAATCCTCCTCAAGATCCTGATTCTTCAAAATTCAACAACTCTTAGATCTAAGCCATAGTCAATTAAAATAGTTATTCCAGATACACGATTTTTAATCCTTGATTTTTTAATCCTTGATATCAAAAACAAATTAACAAGGAAGAGATTCTCCCATAAAAACTGCCCTATGGAAGAATCTTCAGGTCATACCAGAAGCCTAGAACCTTTGGAAAAAAGTCATCTTGACACAGGCCAAGATGCACATAAGGGATTTCCTAGACAAGTTACATTCCCATCCAACAAAAAACTGGAGCTTAGAAAGCTTCTGTTTTATCCTGGTACCCTTTCACTGCAAACAAAAGAAAACTCTCCTCAGTACTACTGGCAAATGCTTTTATCTTTTACTTATGAAAAATCAAAGACAGATATGGTAAAGCAATATATAAAATTAAGCTGGGAAATTTCCTTGTTTTAATTTTGGACCTAATCTTACTAGTTATCCTTGTCATCCAATAGTCAAGGTTGTGTCTTCAAAACTACTGATGTGAAAAAAAATCCCTGCTTTCTGTGTGAAGTGACAGCTCTGATTGTTGTAACAAGGCTAAGTTTAAGTTTTCTTTTTCCTTTCAAATGATTTAAGCCACAGAAAGACTGAGAAGTTCAGGTTTCCTATGCAAGCACTGTTATTGGAGAGCCACAGAAAAGCAGCATTTAACCAAAACAAAACCAGATAAGCTAACCCTTACTCTTCTCACAGGAAAAACAAACTGCCTCTTTGCATATACACATGCAATAGAAGAAACAGTCCTCATTTAATATTGTTGTAGCTAAGCACTTGAGAGTCTTGCTCTACTGCTACCTAACTGAAGCAGCTCTCAGGAAGACTGCTGTGAAATGGGCAAGGAACATACCACAGCTTGAAAGAATGTTTCAGTGTAAAGCATGATTTACAGACTATCATATTTACTGCTTCTACAGCTGCTTACACCATGTCAGAGATTAGATCTGCAAACACTGTTTATACAAGAGAATCCAAAGTCAGAACAGATGACTGAATAAAACCCGTTATGATTTATGAAGGCTGCCACTATAATTCATCAGTAAGAGATTCCTGTTTCACATGATTTAAATTCTGACTTTGTTTGAGAAAACTACTCAGAAATAAAAAGGACATTAAAAGTTGCTTTGATAAAATAATGTGAAAGCTGAGTTAACCAGTCAAGCGTAGTATTCTCAACTCAGATCTGCTTACTGGAAGGTGAAACGTGAAAGACACTATTCTTAGAGAATAAAAAGCTTCTTACTAGTGCTTCTTACTAACTCATTAACTGAGGTCTTGCCAAGGCAAGGTTTGTCTATTTGCCAAATGACAATCTTCATCAAGATGGATTGTTTCTCGTTAATTCCATTTTTCCAAAGCAATAGTTACCTGTACTACACTATCCTGAAACACTGTGTCTCCTTTTAAGAAACAGCACAGACTTTCTCAGGAAGAACCTCAGAGTTTCAGAAAGACTTTGAGAAAATCTTACAGAAACACAACTATCAAAGAAGAGATTTCAGAACTGTGTCATTCTGTTCAGGTTTCCTGTTCTCTTAACTGAGGCATTTGTACAGCATTTCTTTGGCATAATAGGCTCAAGATTAAATTGCAGCCATTTAACTAAAATAGTGACAGTTCTAGTGGGGAGTTCCTAGTCAGAGAGCATTTGAGATAGGCTTAAATGGTTTTAAGAACGTCTTTATTATCTTTTTAGTGTGAATGTTTAAGTTAGACAGTATTACAAAGTCATTAGAACAGTTCAAAATTTCAAGTGAGAACTGAAGGCTAAAGTGCTCAAGATTACATAACCACACTGTATAATTCAGTGATAAATCACGTGACAAGCTACAAGAGCAAGTCAACCCCAAACTTCCCAAACCATCAGAGCCAGCACTACAGCTCTTTTTGTTTAATAAATGGGGTATATTTATAGTTTACTAATATAAAAATTGCTTCCTTATGTCTCTTCAAGAGTCGGGGGGGTGGAGGGGGGGGAAGGGAAGCAAGGCAGTGAGTTTTTATGTACTATGTGATCCAGTAACAGGCTCTCTGTAATCAGGCAACTCCAAACCTACATATTCATGAGGTTTTCAGATCAGATACTGCTTCAGTGAAGCAAACTGACACCTCTGTAAAGCCAGCCAAATAAAATTCTGTAACAAGCTAACAGAATAAGAGCCCAAAGAAAAGCAATTTAAACAGAAAAAGAGCCAAAATAAAAGCAGTTCCAAGCACAATGAAGTATCTTTGTCTTGTCACTACAATGATGCATCTAAGCAAAGTTAAATCAATAAACAATTGTAATAATGTAATTACTGACATACCTCACAGATGCTGAGGATTTCATGCCTGAGCAGACTTCTCCTGTTCCCCCCTCCTTGGAACTCTCTGAACAAGTCATTTGATTAAAAAGGAAAAGTGGCTCTGGAATTCTGACCACAAGAACCACCCAGGCAGACCATCTCCATGAAGACTCTGCAAACCACTGTTCTGAACTACAGCATTTCAAAACTCACTTCCAAATATTTATTTTGCTATCATGCAACAAACACTCCTAATCATTTTCTCAGAAAGAAGACTGCATTTTTGAGGAAGTGAGGAGACCATCTGATGTGTTGCACTAAAGTTACACTCTACTACCACTTACAGACAAGACCTGTCAGGCCCCCACTCCATGTGCAGCCTGGGAAACACAATGGACTGATGTCAAGTTTGTTGATGAGCATAAGAGAAGCTACAGTAAAATTAGCACTTTCCCAAGAACTGAGTCTTGCATTCTATTCCTCAATTTACCTCTAGCCTTCCAAATTCAGAAAGATATTAAAAATATATATAACACAGTAACCCTCCTGACACCTGCTTTTACTTCCCTGAGACCATATAAACTTCCTTGCATATAAGGGGGGAAAAAAACCCTAAGATCAGGCATGGGTTTATCACCAAATACACTGATAGGGAATGGGTGCTGCAATACAAATACCAGGGGAAAGTTGAGCAATGATATGTAAAAGGTTATTGCACAATGCCTTGGTACCACCTGGTAACTGTCACTTATTTTCATATGACATTTTAGCATTTTATGAGCACAAAAGAGAAAGTATCTTTACGGTATCAGATACGGGATGACAACCTTAAAATGGGCCAAACAGATTAGGAACTATCAATTCAGAACATACACTAGGAGTTACATGTTCAAAGTCTTTGGATGAGCCCTAGAAGATAAAGGAAACCTTGCTTCCCTCCATTACCTGGTAATTATACCTGGTATCAGGTGACACCCTCCTGATATGTAGTTAACACTGGGTCAAAGAATATACCTACAGAATTTCCTTTGCATGTTATAGAAAATTACTTTCCTCCCTACCCCCCTCAAATTTCTTAGTACTTTTTCTTTTTAAAATATGACACTGTCCTTCCACAAATATCTCAGTTACAGGCCTTGGGTAGTACAGTCATCTGTAACTAACAGTATGGAAACTGCTCCCCCTTTCTACCCACAAGATCAAATGCCACGTAAGATTCCTTCACACTTCCTAAAAGCACATTAAGAACTGAAACATAATACTGAAGTCTGGAAGATATACAAGTTTCCTTTCTTAAACCAAGTGGTATGAACACTTTCATACCACCCAAATTGCTCAGGACCTTCCCAAATTGAGTTTTGCTTTCAATATTAGGTCAACCCCTCCTTAGGATACTCCAAAGGTCCCTTCCAATCAAAATTCCTTAATGATCACTGAAGAACTTACTGGCAACTCAAGCAGCCCACTACAAAAGTCAGCTTTCACAATGAATCATTGGGAACTCCAGTAGAAGGCACACAGCCTACGATCAGAAAATGTATAGAAAGATACCCTGAAACTACAAGCTATGCATAGAAAGTAAGCTAAAAACCAAGGAATATTGGTTTATATCTTCACAGAAGCAGTACTGGTCACTGGAGAAAGGAGGGAAGAATAGTTCATGCTCACAATTGCTTCAAACCATTTGGAAAGCAAGTTATACTTAAAATAGGAACACATTTTTTGTTTCACTTCTGCTGCAGCAAACCCCGTGTCAAGCAGATAGGTATACACCCTCAAACAGGAAACTGATATTGGAATGCAGTCCAGAGCACCAACTTTTTAGCCACAGCACAGTGTGATTATTTGTCTGATGTTTTTTATGTCCTTAAATAGTATTCACAGCGACAATCAATTTTATCTTTTACCTTCTATGTAAAGTGTCTCACAAGCATAAACCTTTTACTTCACAGAAAATATTTTTCTGCTGTTCTAAAGATACAAAAGCCATCAAAAAGTGCTATCTCAAAACACTCTGATAAAGCCAGAGTTATAAAAGAAGTTGCAGATCCTCTTCAAAAGCACATTTAAACATGGCATTCTTGTGATTCCGTAAACTTCACACTCTCTGTACTATCCAGGATAATACAGGAAATATTAGACAAACTACTGTTTATCTATTTGTACCAAATAAGTCGTCTACTTAAGACACCATTCAATAAAGTGTGATTAGTCCTAACAGACCTCCGTGTTTTAAACAAATCTTACAAAGCTCGGATATCCTTCTTTGAGCTCAAGCACAGTTTAAGCCATTTAACTGGCCTTGCAGTTGTTTTTACGGGTCTTTCTTTTAAGAGTCACGTTGTTAAACCAGTTTCAGCTAATAAATAAATACATTCATTCGGACTAACTTCATGCTCATATTCTATGCAAGTCCCTCAATAGGGCAAAAATATTCTACAGAATATATCAAAGTGCGTTAAGGAGACTCTCAGGCGATCTCTTTGAATATGCAAACCACAACACTTACTTTTCATAGACCAGTTCCTCATCGGTACAGAAGTAGTGAGTATTTACGGTACTTTTCGGTTTAGTTCGTAAAGTAGCGAAGTACAACCGATCTGAAAGACAGATTAGAGGCACAGCGTCGGACAGCGAAGGCAGCGGGCCACCGCCTCAGGGCACGCCTGTCACCGCGGGGCGGAAGAGGCTCCGCCGCTCCTTTTTCTGCTGCGTGAGCGGCGGCGGGAGCGCCCGGGCCGGGCCCCCTGCGCTGCCGGGC
>JANPWX010000273.1:3027885-3038750 GCA_024734555.1 Trochalopteron elliotii | reverse complement strand
CAAGCCGGTTTACCAATCAGAGGCCGCCCTGCTAAGCCTGCAGCCAATGAGCTGGCGGCGCCCCAGAGAGCGCCCCGCCCCAGGCCCCCCGCGGCCGCCGCTTCCCGCCCGGGCGGTGCCGGCCGCCCTCAGGCACGGGCTTGGAGGGGCCGGGAGCCGGTTGCGAGCGGCGAGAGGTGCTCTGCGTGCCTGGGGCGCGGAGCTCTCCTAACGCGCCGGTTCCAGCACTGGGCGCATTCTTCCCCCTCTCCCCTTTAGGAAGAATTGGTAAGTGCCAAACAGGGCAGGCTGTCCGTCTGAGTTTTAAAACTAAAGCAGAGGTTGCAAAGGAGAGGTTCCTTGAGGAGAGAAAAAAGGGGGTAAAAAATGTCACCCTTCCCCCAAACAAACAAACTCCACTCTTGAAACACCTTTAAAAGATGTTGTAATACAAAGCCCTGAGGTTCACATTAGTATCACCAGCTTTCCCTAACACTATAAATAACCTACTGTAACCACCAGTTCATATAATTAATCCTGGTGTGTCTGCTAATGAGGCTAAACATGAGTGTGAAACACTTCTGACGCTTCGGTTTTTAATCTGGTGTCATAAGCACTGGATAATCTTTAAAGCTTTACAAGTCAGGTGAAGGAGTACAGAAGACAGTGCAGCTGTTTTTGTATTTGCTTATTTAATTTTTGCGTTGATTCTAATGCTTTGTTCCTGTGTTCTTACACTGCTTTTTTTCAACCTTTTTGGAAAAGCTCCAAAACGAATGTGCTAAATATGACCCTGTTTGTGCCTGATTCTGAAACCTGAGAAAACCTCATTTTCAGCAGTAAGTAGTATTCCATACAAGATGCTTACAAGAATGAGACTGCAGTCTTACGTAGCAGCAAATTAAATAAAGGTTGTTGGAAGGTATTTGCTTTTCATGGAAATCAATGTTTGTTTTTCTTTAGATTGTTCTTTATAACTTCCACTTGTGTGTAACCCTTAACAAAAATCAAGTATTTCACTGGTGGTTTTTTATTTACAAGCAGTTCTCTAAGGGGCACTATATCCTGTGTAAGAGATGGGGTATTAAGGTATATTGTCCAGAACTGCAGGTTTTTTTTGATGCCCTTTTTTACTCAGACTTTCACTACAGTTCAGTGTAACACATTTCTAAGTCAGTGCTGCAGTCTGCTTAAGGGGAGTTTAAATGAGCATACTCGAAATAGCTTTAGCAAAGCTCTTTGGCAAGAGAAGGGAAGATGGAACAGTCTACAGCCTACTATGCAGTATCTAGAATCCATAGAAACAGTTTGTGTTAAAGCCCAAGGTATGTAAACTCATCCAGCTAGACTGGTGAATCTAGGAGGGAAATACGACTAGAAACTGAAACCCAGCTGTCAAATTTTTGTATACTGCTTCTACATCTTTTGCAAAGCTAAAAATACAGTTTTCATTGCAGAAGAGTTCTCATTGTGGCAATTAGCTGCAGCCTTTGTAAACATCAGAAATAAACTTTTCTTCCCTGTAAAAATATGTGAAAATAAGCTCTGTTTTTTCAATTCCAGTGTTGTGTCTCATAGCTATTGGTATGATTATTCAATGAATTTCACTTTGTAAAACACTAGCTTTAAGAATATTTTCAACTAGTACAACTTAGTTATTCTAATCAATAATATGTAGCCGTTTTAACATTTGAGATCAAATATCAAGGCTGCAGTGACATCTTGTGGCATTTTTTTGTAAAGAAGCAATTTTCTTGTGCTGCTGTATCATTTTAGCACTATATCCTGATTTCTTATCAAGGATTGTTTTCAATATATATTTTAGATACCACATTTAAAATCCTGTGTTGCATTAACAGTCATTTCAACAGAACATTCAGAGGTGGTGATGATTCTGCTTAGACTCTAAAATATTACCACATGACATATGGATAATTCTCAAAAGAAATTATCACATACATATTATTTTGTTTAAAATGTATTTTTTGGTATTGTTTTTTCAGTAAAGAATCTTAAGGCATTTTCATAACTACCAAGGGATAAAAAATCCACTTTTAAAAAATAAGCAAACAACCCCTTTTGGTTCCAGAGTACAATGAATTGTGGCTGGAGCTTAAGTCTTATCTTTGTATTTTCTTTGCTAGCTAAGACTAAATGATTGAGATTGCTGGTTTATGTCTTTTCTTCCTTCCTAAGTAGGCATTACCTAAATTAAATGAATGTATGTGCCAACAAGTACACATTTTTTAAAAAATAGAAATCTTGGTGCTGCTCATGAGTATGCAAACTGTGAGCTTACTTTGGACATCTTAACACTGAAAAATTTAGTCAATAATCTGAAAAAATATATCACCAGTCTGCATTCTGTATTTTATTTTACAATGGTGCAAATTAAACAGCATCATTAAAAGCTTGTTCTTTTAATTCTTTCACTGATACAGAAGAGCAAAAAAAACACCCCCAAAACCAAAACAACTCCTTTGTTCCAACAAAGAGCCCAATACTAAGATTTGACTGAGTTGACAGTTCATTGCACATATTCAGAAATAATAATTAACAACAACTGTGAGTGTTCACAACTCTAGTTGATACTGCACAGAACAGAAATCATGGAAGACAGTAAGTAAATGAAATACAGTAAACTACCACTGGGAAATTTGCATTTCTGGAAAGATCACAGACCTGTTTGTATACTACTTAGCACTACAGCACAATAATTAAAAATTACTTTTCCTTATTACAACAAAATTAAGCAGAATTTACATTGCCATGTTAAGATTCTGCCCTTTAAATCTTACAAAAGTAGTTTCACTGAACAGAAATCAAATCCTTTAATACTGATAGAACAAGGCAAAAAAATCCTTCATTCCCCCCAAAGACTCACACCCTGCTGTAAAGAACTTGTCATATTTTTCACTCTTTGTTCATTTAACTTATTAGAAAAAAAATGATAAAATTATTCACCATTTGTGCAGATGCTATTTGTGTACTAGGTATTAGCTGTGACTGGTTGCCCACAGCTACCTTTGAACTGATTCTAAGAATCAATTAAAAGCTCATGCAGAGGAAACTAAATCTGCTTTGGATGCCAAATCTGATTCTGTGATCCAGGAAAATCACTGTCTTTTATTCTCTCCTTCATACCACAAAAAAAGCCCAACTCTCCTGCAACTTCATTGGAAAAGGTTTGCCCTGTCTATGTCAATAGAAGGTTTCTAGAACTATAGAGTCCCAATCTAACAAAAGCTATTAACAGCAGCTCTGTTTCTTGCTACAAATAAAGTCAGGGAATTCAGAGACTGGTAATAGTCCATCCCTGTCAAATATCACTGTACCTTAAAATACTTTTTTTTTCATAATACTTTACCCATTTATTGTACATTTTAACTCTGTTGTCATAGCCACCAAAACCAGACGAAAATAGGAACTAAAAAGTAAATACTGAAAGAGCAGATAAAAAACCAGTAGACCTGTAAAATTACAAAATGTACACTGTAATTCATGTTGGACACCCTGCACTTACTAGGAACTGTAAATGAGAATTTTTTAACAAAATTGAGGATTTTTCTGGGTGCATGTTTGTAACAGCGTATATGCAGAATATCAAAATAAAACTAAGTACTAAAGAGAATATTAGTAAGTAACATTCCATCCAGTTCTTCTGGCTGCATGTATAAGTTTTGTATTTCATGTATTCATGTTTCTTATATTTCCAACCACTAGGATTTACCTTTCAGCTGCTTGCAGTGTTTCAGCAACTCTAGGCAAATCAATAATAGAAAAAAAAAGCCACATCAGAGATCGTTTTCCATTAACTCAGCAGGAGTAGGTACTGTAGGCAATGGTTTAAGGACTATCTGAGATTAAGGTGAGGTACTCTTCTGGCTTTCATAGCAGCTCCAAGAGCATCTCAGAACACCGAGCAGCTTATATACAAACTTCAAAGGGGTTTTGTACAGGAGGCCAGAAGCCTGGCCAGCAGTTCACTGTAGCTCTTCTACAGCTTCACTGGAAACTGGGTAGGAGCAGGTGAGGAGTGGGAAGGCAGGGAAGCATCTCAACATATAACTGTCAAAAATATGCCTAGACCTCATTTGACTGGATATGTATGTTCAAGGAAAAAAATCCAAACGTTGAGATCTGAAGAGCAGGAGTGCATTTCTGTCTGCATGTTTCTGAAGAACTGGCCTAATTAATTAGAGTAACTTTCAGGTTTTAAGGAAAGAGGATGATTTTATCACAGCTAAGCATGACTATATATTCTTTAAGTTTTCTCAAAACTTACCTCTGTGAATTAGTTAGAATGGAAAGAAAATACATAAAAAGCTTAGCGGAGAAAAATCAGAGGCTACAAAGAGGGATGGCCAAGATGCAGTAATTACACCTTCTCTCCTTGAACTCAGTACAATTCACTGAGTATTGTTTAACAATTAACACCTTAAATTCATTGGCTTACATTTTATTTTTATGATTGGCATAATTAGGAAAACCAAACTGAGAAATCATGATATTAGAATATTTTAAGGGCATGCCATCATAAATATTAACCAGTTTATTTACACAGTAGGATCTCTGTAACAAATGCTCTGCTCGGTGCCACATTCCAGAATAGCCACTGTTAGTGTCTTTTTCTAAATTTCTTATGTCAACAGGCTTCACAAACACTCCTGAAGGCTTTCCAGTATGCTTGGCTACCAGAAAATTCATGGCAATATCATCACAATTTTGGGTTTCATCTATTAAGGCATAAACTCCTTCTGGCTGCTGTTGAAAGTCTTCTAAATATCCTCTGTGAAAAAATGCTGCACCGATAAGCACCATGGAATACTGGTCTCCATTCCCAAATCCAGGGTTCTGCAATTCAAAGCTGCCATAACTGTATACGCCTGAAGGAGTAGAAATGTGCTTTCTAGGAACAAATCCCACTATATGCTCTGGAAATTGCTGAAAGAAAAAAAGAAATTCAACACATATTTCACGGTGTGGGGTTCACTTAAGCGTGTTCATAAGAGAGATTTATGCCTTTTTTAAAGGAAAGGAAATTGTCAGTGAAGAATTAAATTGTTGGTATATGGTCCTCTGATCTGCATAAATGTTGCAATTAAATACAGCTTCACAAAACTGACAGTCTGCCTCATTCCACATCACACAGTGCCAACAAAACATCTACTCACAACTGGCAGCTGTGTATTTGGCACTGAAAATAACTTTACAGACAATTTCTCGTGTTCTGCAAAACAAAACACACAGACTACTACACATTTAAATAAATTAATCAGTTAGCAACTTCATGGTTTTGTGAAGTAAGAGTTAAAATTTTAAAGTAATAGATTACAGATATTACTAAAGAACAATTTTGCAATTTCTACTATTCGACACTTCAAACTTCCTAAAATTTAACTTTAAAGCTAGAAAACCAATGGTAAAACAGTATGCTACAGTATTGGTCTAATCAAAACTATTGATCTCAAGTGCAATTCACAAATACTGCCTGCCAAGATGCAAAACATTACCTGCCAAACGGAAAAGGCAAAAGCAAGGTCATGAGCACTGACCAGTGTGTCATCATCCATCATTAAAACAGCTGAAGGGAGGAAAAAATGAGAAAGACTTTTAATTGATCAAAAGATTAAATACATGAGCACAGTATGCAGCACAATATTTGACAAATGAAATATAAAATTTCTACAACTATTAAGCTGAATTGCAATTTCTTGAAAGTACAGTGATAAAACATAATTAGATTGCAAAGCTAAAGCAAGGTTACAGCTTTCTGATAACTGGAAGCAAACCTAAGTTTTACATTATTTGCCAGGCTGTTACAAAACTCAGCTGGAGAAATATGTGTTAGAAAACTTGGGAGTGTTTAGCAAAGCTACTTAAAATTCTACTAATCTTGTGTAAAGACACAACTAGAATAGAGTTAGATACTTTTCTTTAGCATATGAGACTTACAAAGGATTCTTACTATAAAACTTTACTCATCTCGCTACGTGAGCAAGTTAAATTGCCCAGGCAACATTCAGTATTGTTAACTACAGAAGGAAGACTCTTTGCCTTAAGTTTTAGACAAAAGACTACCAGGAAGTACAAAAGGAAGGGTATTTTTAGATCTGAACTGCAGAGATGCATTAGAACTTTTAAATTTTACAGTTAGCACAGATCTTACTACAGTAAGTAAAACACTTGAGAAGTTGAAGTTTCCAGTGTCTTCCTAGAAATCATGTGTTTGGACTAGTAGGCATGATAGAGAGGGGGCAGTAAATACAATTACCTTTACTAATCATGAGTAAGGTCAGGTCTGTAATGCAACATGTGGGGTTTTTTTCCACTTGAAACAAACAGGATTTATTGTTGTGCACCTCCTAGAAAGAGCTTAGGAAGAATATTTAGATGAATACCCAAGAGACTGGGGAAAGTACTCTTAAACAAAAGGGTGTGTAATTTGAGGTAAAAAGCCAAACAGCTAGGGAGGGGAGCTTCTTGGAAGAGCAGAACATGCTTGAGAACTTAGTCTTAAGAGGAATGGACTAAATCAAGTCTTTACCAGATGAGTTAAGTCTGGATTAGTGCAGACACTCAACAAATACATGCATTTTGAATTTCACTTTATGCTACAGAAGGAAGAGAAGCTGAACTACCTACGTCTGCCTCACAAAGGAAATGGAGAACTGTTGCAAAAGACCTTGAAATGCATTTGACATTCCTCTTTCTTTTCCTTTACTCTTCACTGACAGCCTGGTGGTGGTGTGCACCTGATGTAACACAGGTTTCCTCTATACTAACCACACTCTATTAAGTGGTGCAAAAGATCCATTGATTTATTACACAGTACAACTCAACCAACTCTCCTTTAGCATTCAGATTTCAAGCATGAAAGTAATGTTAGTAATAGTGATATGAACTGCTGATTACCTTTTGTTTCCAGGTCAGGGAAATTCTGCAGTCTGTTTCTCATCCGATTTACAGTTTGAACTTTAAAGACAACTGGGACAGGATGAGGCCCCAAGGAATTCCACATTTCCTCAGGTGTCTTCTCACCAATGTTGTTCCACACAACAATTATTTTATGTAGGTGGGGGATTGCTTGATAATGATTTAAAAGCTTTAGCAGTAAGTCCGTTCTATTGTATGTCTGCATAATAAGAGTGAATGAATCCAAGGCAGACTGACTCTGGGGTTTTGGTTCCCTTCTCGAATTGGGCAATTTGTCATCTTTGATAGTGGGAAGCAAAGCTGTTAAAGCACCTGCCACAAGAAGCAGGACAATGATCACCACAGAGGTGAAGCGTAGTAGGCGGATTCCCATAACTCTTCCTGGAAGTTTACAGAAGTGAAAGCACCTTTAAAACAAGTAACAGGAAAGGAAGTCATTAAACCCATGTACATTTTTCTCTCTTGATCAAAACTCCCAAAATATGAAGTACATTTTCATTTAAGGAGGAATTTAGCACTTTGGCAAATTACTTTCAACTATCAAGACAGGTGTTTCTGGTACTCAGTTTCTGTGTTTACTTGTTTTTCACTTTCTTCAGTTAACTTTGGACTTCATTGTTTTGTGAAAATAAATCTGGAGTAGTTCTTTAGAGTGTTCATTGTTTCCTAATTTCTTAGTACTACATATTTGATTGAACATTTACATACCTCACCAAGTCTATCCAACTGAAAGCAGAAAGCAAATTTGTACAGAGATTCAGTGTTTTCAGCTTTGCATGAGCTCTACTTTAACTGGGAAACAAAAAAGAGAGAAGGTGCCTTCTCAAAAGTTCTGGCAGGAAGGAGAAAATAAAATGCTCACTCTTTTTCTGTTGCTCAGGCACCACACAGAAGGAACAATCATTATAACTGATTTGCTGGACATTTTGTCAATAGTTTGTATATCTGCCATCTGATAATGAAAATGTGATGCTGATCATACTAAGGTTATAACACACAGGTGGAGCAAAAGAAACATGCCAAATGGACTAATGCAGGAATGCAACAATCTCAGCAACAGCTGAACTGATACATCTAGAACTCCTGAGAAAATGGTTAGGATGCAACCTAGCAGCTGAGTGCAGATTTAGTTTAAGGCCAAGGTTTCTGGATCCTTGTGATGTTGGAACTAAACAGGAGCTCTTAAAAAGCAGCTTCTAGAAAGACAGCCCCTCAAGTGTTCTTCACAGAGTGATAGGACATCCTGAGTTGGAAAGGACTCGTGAGGATCACTGAAGTCAAAACCCTGGCTCTGCACAGGAAAGGCCCCAAAATCCCACCATGTACCTGAGGCATTGTCCAAACACATCAGGCTTGGTGCAGTTTCCCTGGGGAGCCTATTCCATGCCCAACCACCCTCTGGTTAAGATGGGTAGATATTTCCCTAATACCCAAACCCCCTGAAACAACCTCATGCCATTCCCTCGAGTCCTGTCACAGGTCACCAGAGACAAGAGATCAGTGCTTTGCCTCTCCACTTCCCCTTGTTAGGAAGCTGTAGACAGCTGGGAGACCTCACAGACCCTTCTCCAGGCTGAACAGACCAAGTGACCTCAGCCACTCCTCAGATGGTTTTCTCTCAAGGCCCTTCACCATCTTTGTAGCTCTTCTTTGGACACTAACAGCTTTATGCCCTTCTTATATTGTATTCTTAATAAAACTGCATAGAACCACCATGAGGTGAGGCTGCATCAGCACAGAGGGGATAATCCCCTCCCTTGCCTGGCTGGCCATGCTGTGCCTGGTGGCCCCAGGACAGGGACGTCCCTTCCTGGCTTCCAGGGCACTGTTGGCTCGTGTTCAACTTGCCATTGAGCAGGACCCCCAGGGCCCTTTCTGTGGCACTGCTCTCCAGCCCCTTATTCCCCAGTCAGTCTGTACATCCAGGGCTGCCCCATTCCAGGTGCAGAATTTGGCACTCGTCTTTGTTGCACTTCACAGTTTTCCTTTTCTCCTTCTTTACTTGCAAGATTAGTATGAATTGGAGATGAACATTCTAAGCTTCTACTAACTCATCTATACTTATTGTTGTAATACCATTACTCATCTATGCATATTACTCACGTTACTCTGTGAGTAATTTCTAGGTTTTCAGCAGGGAATTCTGATCAAATTCAGTGATCCAGGACAGCCAAACAAGTACAGTTATCTGTGTGGTTTTTTTCACAGCATTTTGAATATTTTTTTTCCAAAGTGCAAATACCATGCTTGAAAATATGAATGTAAATTATTTTAGTCTAAAACGGCTTGCAACTTACCTCATTGTTGTCACGTAGGAGTGCTTTCCTGGCTTCTTTTTACGGGGCAGTTATGATCTTTGAATCTGCTGAAAATTAAAGGGATTCTATAACTGGAGATCAGCAGTTATCCACAAGCTACCCAGCAATCTTTTACTAGTAAAAGTTCCTCTCAATTATTGACTGATATATGCATTCATGGCAATTATCCCATTCCTTTTCCTATTGCTCAGTTCAATAATTATCTCTGCCTTTCAATGAACACTTCTGAAAGAAGTCATTACACCAGATGTTTAAAAAGAAAAGAACAGTCTGTTTCTCTGCTTGTAAAATTGCTGCTTTGTGCCAGTGCAATGTCTGTGTGTTCCATCCTTAAGTTCAGCTATGGAGATACAAGCAGGTCTCCAGAACCTGACAGCTGTTCCTTTGTTCACCAGGCGCCACTAAAATACATACTTGGCTACCACAGTCACACAAATAAAATGAAATTTTATCCCAATAATATTTTTATTTTATGGGTCATCCCCTTCACCCTCTCCTTTCACTAAGATTATCAGTTGTATCAGAGGTTTAAAACCCAGCATTTTGGTCTTCCCATGAGGTTTGGCAGCTTGAAAAATATGAGTGTAAGCACATAAAAGAAGGATATGCAGGATGCAGGACAGCAATATAAGAAAGCTGTTGGTTGTTGGAGGGATTTTTGTTCCTTAAAAACTGGCTAGACAACCAAAGAGTCGTTAATTTTGATTTGAAAATGGCACTATGAAAACTTAGAGAACAAGAATTTGTTGAACTTGTTGAATAATTGAACCTCTGTGAAATTCCATAAGAGTAATTTGTTTGGGCTACATAAATTTGCTGCTTAAAACTACAGATTTGTCATTTGTGTGTATACCAGTCTGAATATATCCACATATACAAGTCTTCCTAAATCTGAGATCAAATCCTACTATTACTTTGTGACAAGAGGTCACTGAAATGATTTCCAGAAGCTAATTGCTTATTCTGGTTGCTTCATTTTATAGGAACAAACATACCTGATTTCTAAAAATTATTAGCAGCAGTGGCAATACAGCATTTATGAGGTCCACTATATTCCCATCAAATGTGCTTTTGAAAAAGTGAACTTCAGATCCTCCTTCGGCAGTTTGCAACCTAGTTGCAACACTTACCAGTGCTATTGTAATGATTAATTAAACTTTAAAAGCATACTTAAAACGAAAATATAAATACTGTTTGCTGTTTATGAGATTTTGCTTGCCATACCATCTAGTGTTTACAATAGGTGTAGTGATAGGCAATGATGATATTATTATATATTCTCAAAATAAACGTCTATTTAGGTGTTTTAAAATTAGCATCACCACACTTTCTAACAAGCAAATGGAGATAAGTTCTGCCAATTAAGTTATGAAATTGCAATGCCAGACTGACCTCTTTTTAAAAATCATACAATACTACCTGCAGAGAACACAAAACTGACGAAAATAAAATCCCTACATCAAAGACCAGTATTTTAACCCTCGTTCCAAGAAAAAGAGTTCTAGAACGGGGTTCCATCCCTTGGCGGGCAGCATCTCTTAGCAGCACCCCGCAGTAGTTGGGTGCAGCCAGGCAGCAGCACGGCATAGCAGGGTGCAGCACAGTATAGCACGGCACAGCATGGTGCCGCAC
>JANPWX010000273.1:2980590-3027539 GCA_024734555.1 Trochalopteron elliotii | reverse complement strand
TTCTAGTCACTTCGAAGCTGGAGAGCTTCCCCCGACCGGGACCGCTCTCGTGGGCAGCGACCGGCGCCGTCGTCCCCACTGCCGGGTGCCGGCGACGCGGGGGAGGCGCTCCGGCGGGGGGGCGCGACTCGGCGCGTTGCGGAGGAATGCTGTTGGGAATTGCTGCTGTGCTCGGTGCTTTGCTGGGGAGGAAGCCCGGCCTTGGCCCGATTTACGGGACTCGGGAGCTGTAGCTGCTGCTTGCCACAGAGATTCTCTGTTGGAGAGCGTGGTTTCATCCGTAGATTGATACCTGGATATCGCTGCCTCAAACATCCTTATCTCGAGGGAGAAACACATCTTTGTATAGCTGAGTGGTACTTTACATAGCGTAAAAATCCCCAAGAGTGGAAAAAATGGAAGAGACTTGACTAAATTGCTACTGAAAAACCTGTAGCAAAATATAAGAAGAAATGCAGAATAACTTCAGTACTGATGTACAGTATAAAGGTAGAGAACAAGCGATGGTGCTAGTATTTCCATCACGCTTCATTAGTGGTGAAGTTGTTTTATGATGATATTTCAGTCTCTGTTAATAGGTCAGTTCAGCGTGGACTGGCATGGAAATGTCATTTAAGTCCAGCAGTGTCCTCCTTACCAAAAGCTCTAATATGGACACAAATTACTGGCGCTCTTAAAAGTCCTGAGTGAATGCAGTGATGAGGATGTGGAAATGGTTGCATCCTAATATTTGCCATGTTGTTCTGAATCTCTCAAATAACACTATAAAATCCTCACCTTTGATTACAGTAGTTGCTAATGTGGCACCAGTGAGCATGCAGTGCTGTCATGGCACAGACTATCTTGGCAGCACCCAGACTGTTTTGAACGTGTTTGGTTTTGGCTTTGACGTTGATTCACTTTGCAGTTGTGTGATGGTTATTGTATGCATAGTCTGTCTATTTGAGTATGGATTTTTTTTCTAATAACTCAGCAGATGTAAATATTTTTCTTAGCTGTTCTGATATAAAGAGCTTTGTGTTCATGTGACTTTGTTCTGATGTCTGTCCTTTAAACACAATTTTTTTGGTAGTGTGACCTGGAAAGGTCCTGTATATGAGATAACTAAACTGAAAAACTTAAGTGACACTTACAGAACTTTGTCACTGAAGAATATGGCATATTGGAATTCAGAAGACACTTATTTTTGTTCATACTTGAGATTAAGAATTAGGATTTGCTGCATAGCTATTAGTTGAACCTTTTGTTTGTATTTCAGGTCACTAGTTTTGGGTATCTCTAAGTCTAGATTTTGGGCTGAAGCAAAACAGTGTCTTAGCAAGCACTATTTTAGTAGAGAGGGGTAGCAGAGGATTTGATGAGGAATGTCTTCAGTCAAAGCAGAGAGGTCATGCCTTTGAAGAGCAAACACGTAACAAGCAGGCAAGGAACCCTATTGGGAGAATTATTTTGTAGTTTTGAAGACTCACTTCCATTGTTTCTCACATGAGAAATTCTCCTGAGCTTCTGTTTGCCAAATAGATTGTTTCCTTAACTCACAACAGAGTGTTGTCCAAATGCTTCTTGAACTCTGTCAGGCTTGGTGATGTGGCTACTTCCCTGGGGAGCCTCTTCCAGTGCTCAGCCATCCTCTGGGTGAAAAACCTTTTCCTAATGTCTAATCTAAACCTCCTCCAACTCAGCTTCATGCTGTTTCCTCGAGTTCTGTCACTGGTCACGAGTTTGCTGGCTGAAAGCTTGTTTGCTTGTTTAAGGTTGAAATTTGCTATGTATGCACATTTGTTTATTTGATGTTGAACTGAATCAGCTGTGGAAGTGTCTTTATTTGGACATTGTGTTTGAGTACAGGGTTTCTACTAGTTTATACTCTGGTGTTTGGTTTTACAGGAGGTCTTGCATGCCTCCCATGTTGCTGGTGGTTCAGTGTATTGCTGGTTGTTGACAGGATCACTTGATTAGTAATGGCTTTGCACCCATTTTTTCTAAGGTCCTGTTACTTTACAGGTCACTTTAAGAGAGCCTCAGATGTAATGAGATTGGTCTCTTACCAGGCTTCCTGCCGTTTGTGCAGCTCAATCACTTGTAGCTGTACCTAGGATACAGAGCACGGTTATGCCACAAGGTGAATTGCATTGCTGACCCCTGCTGATAAATCCACGTGCCTCTGGCCACCTGGAATTGTTAGCTTAGGTCTTGAAAGCAGCACAGCTGTATTGGTGTTGCACCTAAGGTAAGCCTTGCCTTAGTGAGATTTGCAGGTGTGAGTACAGTGCCATGGTAACTTGCTGCATGATTTCTGGTTATAGAACTTGTATGGGATTTCGTTAAGGGTAGCAGTCCTTATACACTTCTCTTTCTCAAAAGGTTCTTTTAAAAAAAGAAAATAAAAAACAAACCAAAAAAAAAAAACCCCACCAAAACCCAAACACCTCAGAAAGCAACTCTCTCTGCTTAGCCATACTTACTCCTTCCATTTCATAATCAGTACATCTTAGGGTTACTGTCACTAATTGCCTTCTACCTGAATGTTTGATGTGCTTTGTGGTGAGATTTTTTCCTCACTGGATCTTCCTAACTGCTCAGAACCAAACCTAAAATAAGCTGTTTCCCTAAAGATGTCACCTGGTTTTGGGGAGGGGGAAGACATCACCAAAACCCTTCAAGAATTTGATAGTGAATTCCATTTTGCTGCTTCATAGGCATGCAGCCTATGGGTCTTGTTTTAAAGTTTGTTCAGAACAACTTCATCTTTGGTGGGTACAGTACCTGAGGACAGTATACCATGCCATCATCCCTCTGCCTTAAATGTTACAGTTGTGTGTGTGTATAACTGTATGTGTCCATAAAGTATACATATAAATATATAGAGCAAGACACTTGGTCTTTCCTCTCCTTCAAATCCACTTCTTCCACTGTTGAGTGTTTAATCTGAAACACTTAAGGTTAATCTTGTACTTGTTTTCAGTAAGGCTGAAATGGTTTGGCTTTTTAATGTGAAGTGGTTGGAGCTTTGGCTAATGAAACTTTGTATTTGACTTCAATCTGAAAATGTGTCTATTCTCTAGTACTCCTTAAACCAGTAATTGCTTCTTGTGCTTCAGTTTCCAAGAACTGAGTTGTACATGTAAATATTCTTAGATAACCAAAGAACTGGGAAGATGGAACTTTTGGGACTGTTGTTTAGCAATTGCTCAACAGTACTTCACTATCAAATGTCTTTAAAAATATGAAGCATTTTTTTCTGTTTCACTGCAAGCACTTCCCTGCAGACTGACAGAACCTGTTCATGAGTAATTTGGTAAACTTGGGCAATGCTTGTGTGTGGTGTTAACCTCAGTTTACCTATAGCCTACAAACTGATACAAATTCTACTGACTGGCTAACTCATGAACTAATTTAAGTTGCTTTGAACTTTTGAGCATGCTGGTTTACTTTAACTGTGCTTCTCAATCAAGATTGACAAACAGTTGTGCGTTGATCTTTGAAATAAGCCATTTAAGATGTAGTGTCTCAGCCTCCAGTTCCTTCAGCCTCTAGATCTCAGAGGTTGTTATCTCCTAGTCAGTGCCTTGCCACTGCTAAGGCAAAGATTTAAAGTTGAATTATATTGATGAGAGATGTGGCTGTGGGTACATCTGCTCTGGGGATTTTGGTTTGTGTCTGTGGAAACCACCTTTCACTGTCACCAAAATCATACACTAGGAGAACTTTTTTGCCAAGCACTCTTCCAAAGTGCCTTCTCTAAGCTGACAAAAGCAGTTTTGGCATCATATTTGTGTTGGTGATGAAGGGTGGATTTCTCCTGTCCATAGCAAAACCATGCCTGAGGCTTAGAAACACACTGTATTCTGCTGGTGTGTAAAAGATAAATGTCTGTGGGGTTTTTTCATACTCAACATGTAGCATATGGAACATAACACTTTTTTCTTGTTCTCTTTCAGTTTAGGTCTAATATCAGATTCTTTTCATATGTTTTTTGACTGTACTGCTCTATTGGCTGGATTAGCAGCTTCAGTTATTTCAAAATGGAGGTCAAATGATGCTTTCTCATATGGGTAAGAAACTTCAGGCTGTTACCTTAATGTATTATAGCAAATGCTTAGGTAGTAATTTTTCACTTAGAAACAAAAGCTTTTTGCAGAATGTGGAAAAACCATGTTGAAGGTGAGGGGTTTTTTAAGGTGAGCTGTGTAAACGTCTAAGTTAATAGAAATAATAAAAATATGAAGGCATTGCATTTGGGAAGAAGGTTTATCACTTCCAAGTTCTCTCTGATCATACTTGGGACCAAGTTAGAGGGCAGAAAGTTGCCTATTAACACACTCCATTGCCATGTATTAGTGGCAGCAGTGAAGAACAAGCAGCCACATCCTGGATTTGTCCTCACAGTGCAGTGAGGAGCATTGCAGGGATTCCCAGACTGCTGGTGTCCCACTGCTCCTTTGGAACAGAAGGTTACAGCTGAAAGGAGCCAAGTCTCAGTGATGCTGTGTTGGAGATTATAAGCCATGATTCTTGGAAGCAGCAGGATTTGGGAGCTGTGAGTGCCATTAACACAGATCCCCAAGGCTGAGGTGTGTCCTCCCATAGTGCCCTTGGTGGGTTTACCTGCTGCAGCTGGCAGTGACAGGCACTTGGTTCCACTGAACGTGGCAGTTGTGCCCTATAAAACAGTACTGGTGGTACAATATTATTAATTGGTAGTACTGATTGACAGCAAATGAGTTGCAGCATGGGCATTCCCCATACCATTATTGACTTGTCAGCATTTAGCTTCAGCTGCTTTGCTTCAGTGTGAATCATATAGTTTGAAACTTAAAGAACAATTTAATTTAGGTGGAAGCTCCAGTGTGCATAGAAATCAATTTAGAGAGAGTCGTACCATGAACTAATTGCAGTGAAAGCACATTCTGTATTAATTACTGCTGAGCATTTAAACAGCTGCTGTTCCATTTATCAGAGAACAGCCACACTTGATTAAATCTGATGTTTGCTACATTGAAATGACATATTATTCTAACCTGGCAGTTTGTTATTGTCAAAATTTGATGTATGAAATAATTAATTTCTACTTTAAAATTTTACTGAAAATCCACCTTCTAAAGAGAAAGCAAATTAATGCATGTCTGTTTGATATTAAACGTAACACTAGAAAACTTTGATTAGATTTCACATGCTTATCTTAATTTGTGGCTTCCAAGTTACATTTATACCATAACTTTGGGTAGACATAATCTTAAATGGAGAGATTTTGACATATTGGCTGATTTCTTTTATCTAGATCAGGGAGTGGCTGATCTGGATCAGGTAGTTTCTGTCAAAGTACACCATGGTCAGTTCTGTATACTCATCTGTAATTTATATGCCATCTTCCATTTATTTGTGTCTATTACACACATAAATTCCTGTGTAATATAACTGTTGAGAACTAGAAGATTGCAGTCCAGTCTGTTCAGTTTTAATTTTCAGCATTTAAATGAACGTGGTTATATCTGCCATTACTTTTTTTCGTTTCTTGCAGTTATGTTCGAGCAGAAGTACTTGCTGGTTTTGTAAATGGTTTATTCCTCATCTTTACAGCATTCTTCATTTTTTCTGAAGGTGTTGAGGTATGTTATGAAATCAATTACACTATTACGTTCTGTAATTAATATGGATAAACACTTCTGGTTTTAATAGGAATAAGTTATTGAAATTAATGAATTGAAAATTTAAATTATGTTCAGAATCAATTAAAAATCTGTGATTTGAGCAGAGAATAGGGCCATCTGAAACTGCTGTTTCATGACAGAGAAACCTAGCTTTTTCAATGCATCTGTACTAACTTCTTAAAAGGTGTATTTTGTTTATGTGTAAAGATTCTGTGAGATGGAGCCTGTCCTTTTTGTTCAGCCATTCAAGGATGTCTAAAAAGATCTTCACTTCTCATTGTTAAAGAACAAATGAGGCCAAGAAAGAAAGGTCCAAACTAGTCATTCAGAGAAGTTAGTCCATAAGTAACATGCTGAGAAATTGGACCAGCTTGTTAAAGAAGGAGCACTGTTCTCCAAATCTTGAAGTCTGATATGAATGCCAAGTAGTGATAGCTTAAACATTTACAAGGGCTCTTTTCTTGCAGTTTTTTTTAAATGATGGTTCAGGTAATAATTCCAAGATTAAAATTTAGACATTAAGAGCAACATCAAGGATTAGGAATAAAACTGATAACTATTTCTGATCGGCTTGAATTAATGCTTTTACTTTTTAATGGGAAATACACTGTAGATTTGTTTAGACTTCTGGTTCAGAGTAAGTCTATTGAGTTTTTCTTTAATTAACAGAGAATTGGGAAAAGCTTTTTCTACACTGAACATTTTTCTACATTTATAGGCTTGTAAATACTTCAAAATCAGTAAAAGCTGGGCTGAAATTGCCTAAAAGCCTGGGAAAACTTCAAATCTAGAAACAGGAGCAAAACTTACTAGAAAAATTAAAAACCATGACAGGGTCAAGGGTAGTACTGAAACATAATTCTCTTCCTGCTGATCTGAGCTCCCATGCTAAGTTAAGTATTCTCTTGCTCGTGATGGTGACTTTCTTTCTCTCAGTTACTTTAAAATTTCGCTGTGCTAAATGTTTTATTGTCTTGCTATTTGCTGCCTGTATCTTTCATCCTTGTGGGGAGATGGTGAATGTTTTTCTCCTCTGTCAGTAGTAATTTACACTCATCAACACTTAGCTTCAGATGCAAATTGTATTAGATCTTATAATGTCTCATTAAAAAAAATCCAGAGAAATAAGGGTAAAAAAAATTGGAAAAAATCAATCTAGATTTGAGAATTTCTTAAAAATGTCAAAATTTGTTCTGAGTCTTCATTTCATTCCCCTCATTGCCTCACCTTTCTAAGGAGTAAGGAAGAAATGGCATTCTAGCCTCTTAGAACTCTTATAGGTGACTTAAGCAATCCACATACTGGAACAAACCTGAATATATTCAGATTGTGTTGAGCCTCATCCCACAGCATAACCAAATCTTATGATAAAACTGAGCTAGACTCTGAGAATATTGTACTGTACTTTCACGACTTTAATAATAGAACTTTATTTACAGACACTGAGAATTGGTCTGTGTATCATCCCAAAAACTGGAAGTCCTGAGTAATTTTTAATTATGTCTATATATATGTTATGCATGAGAATGTTCCTGTATCTAAGTAGTTTTGTGATGCCTTGTGGTAATGTAAAGGGATTGTAAAACTCTACATTTACTTTTGGTTTGTTTCATTCTTTTTTTAGAGAGCACTTGAGCCTCCTGATGTCCATCATGAGAGACTTCTTCCTGTTTCTATACTAGGATTCATTGTAAATCTTATAGGAATATTTGTTTTTCAGCATGGAGGTCATGGGCATTCACACGGCTCCGGTAGGATGTAACTCCCAGTGTTGTTTCCTTTCTTGGCAGCCTGTGTTGCAGGGCCTTATTATGCCCCAGTGAGAACCCCAGTGTTACATGTGATGTCTTGTTAATGGCAATCCTAACCAAAATGTGTATGTGACCTCTTGCTCTATTGACTTGTGTCTTTTATTACCAGCCCTGGTGTCCACTGTTGTACTTCTCATGTTAATATCCATTAACTGGAACATTTAGGAGTCCAGAAGCTGCTTTCTGGAGTTCATGCACTCTCCTGCACCTTATAGAGAGAGATTTGCAGAGCATCATTTTGGACAGATTTAAGCTGGGTATAAGCAAGGTTCTGGGTGGAAAATTCAGAAACAGTATTTGAACCAAATTTTAAGCATGAAATGATTCTGCTTCACATGCTTCTCAACTTAGTGTCTTTTGAATTGAAATGCAGAATTTATTTGCCTAAATACACATGGTAAACACTCTGGGGTTTTTTCTTCAAAGCCTGTGGGTCTCTCTTTGAGCGTAACATGAAAACTTAACATATAGACTGGTGGAAGAGCATAGTCTTTGGTCTTTAAGCAGCAATCTAAGCTTGAATTTTTAATCTGCAAATGACAGTCAATTTCTGCTTTCTTGAAACAGCTATTTTTAAAGGGCTTATATCTAATGAAGTGTACAAATTGTACTAGAAGTCTAGCATAACAAATCTCAGAAGTGGGAATGTATAAAAACACTTGACTTCTCAAACCTGGTATAATTTATGTGTCTGTATATATAAAATATGTCTACATAGCAGAGCTGTAGATGACAGACACCTTGTGTTAAGTTTCTTATTTAAAGCCATACCTTAAGATAACCTAAAAGATGAACAGGTTTTGAGTAGCTGAGAAACAAATATAGGTGTACTTTTATTCATTGCTGATGTATTCATAAATTCACTGTGATGGTGCTGTTTGTTTACAGGGCACGAGCACAGCCATTCTCTGTTCAATGGTGGTCTCAGCCATGGGCACAGTCACGGAGGTCATGGGCACAGCCATGAACAAAAACATTCCCATGGACACGCTCATGGTCATGGCCATGGACACGCTCATGGTCAGGATTATTGTCATGGTGAGTACTGAGCTGATATCATGGACCATCCTGACTCACTCTAAGTCCCTAATTAATAACTTACTGAAAAACAAAAAGAGCGTGTTGTCAGCTTGTTGTGATCATGCATGAAAGCAGCTTCATTAAATGTCTGGTATGCTCTGCCACCACCATGTTTTGTGACTCATTTTGTGTTTCACTTGCAGTAATTTCAATGTTAGTTTTTAAAGATTTTGCTTTACCTCTGGTTTTGAGTGTACACTGTAATGGTGCGTGTTGGCAAAAGATGGAACTGCTGAATGTTATTGCAATACAGTGAAATTAGCTATCCAGTGCCCTGTTCCAATTTTTTCAATAAAATCAGTTGACAAAGTTGAGCTGTTTTGCCAGTATTCTCCATTTGTATGATTTTACAGCTCAAGATACTAGACCAAATAAACCAGTGAACTTTGGGTACTTATGGATTGTTAGTTATACTTGGTTTATGATCTCAAATAAGACGTTACCCATTTTGAGTAGTTATAATCTGTTTTAAGATGGTTACAGAAAAGATACTTGTTATGTTAGCTATGCTGGAATCTTTTCTACGAAGGCAAATAATCTGAGAAGAGACATTGATGTAAAATATGGTCAGTAGCCTTCACTGTGGGAGAAGAGCTTGTGTAGGTCCCACCTATTTGAAACAATGCAAATGAAAGCCTTGTGGTAACACAGGATCATCAGTCCTTCCTGCCTAAGCTGTAAACTGAGATCTGACGTGGCCCAAAATGTGCACATTCAGAGCAGGAATAATGTGGGAACTGGCAGACAGGAGGTGACAAAGAGTATAAAAATATTTACTTGTCTCTTCCCTGCTATTCTTAGAAAATTGGCATTTGTTTTCCAGTGGTTCTCCTGGAATTTGGTTGGAAAGCAGGAGCTCCCTGCTTTCACCTCTACCTTGCCTTTCACATGGTCCCCATCTTTGTAGACCAGTGAATGTAGCTGTGTGTCTTGTGCAGTTTGATATTCAAATCAGCTGCTGTGTAAATTATTTTATATCTTCACTAGAAGCCTTGTGCTATCCTTTAACAAGTTTTTCTTAAAATACCTTTCAGATTAATGCTACAGAGGCATTAATCTGCTTGGGTGAGAAGATTTTTTTACTTACTTATTCCTTCTCCAAGTCCTATCCTTGTTTTTTACATTAGGTATAAATGCTTGCTTAAGTGAAGTATTTCTGGTTAGGAAATTTATTTGAACATACTCTTCTCACTTGCATTCATGGCTTGGGTTCTTGAGGGGTCTTATTTTGCTATATACTAGCAAGGTCTTACCTCTCCATTTGTTTTAGTTAAGAACAAATGTAGATAATTTATTTTTGTATATACTTATGTAGAAATCTATTGTGTAAAGTGATGTTATATTTTAAAAAGAGCATTTTAAGACTTTTAACTTAATTGCTGCATTACAAAACAACAGCTTGAGTAAAAGCTGGTTGTTGTGAGCAGCCTGTCTGTCCAAGACATTTCTGAAAGGAAGAGTGTAACAGAAGGACCACTAGAGAGAGCCTTTGTCTAGGTTAATATGTCAATAATTGCCTTCACAGATGAACATTCCCTTGAAGTAATGCCTGGATCCAGCAAACAGATTTTACAAGGTATGATGAGAATAAGTATGATGGTTTATTGGTTTTATCACAGTCTGCCTGCCTGGGTCTATCACACATCTGTTCTAGAGGGTTCCTCTGGATAAATGCCACATTTTTCTCAAAGGAGCTATTTAATGAAGTTTCATTCCCCCTGTAAACAGCTCTGCTGTATTCTGTGCATGATTAGGTGTTGAGATATTCACAGAAGTCTAAATGTAATGCTGTGTCAACACTGTTTAAAAGATACATCCCAAAAGCTGGGGTTCAGCTTCTGTTCTTGATGCTGAAAAATCAATGAAAAACTAGGAAAGAGTGGGTAAAAGCAGAAGCCTAAGGAGCCTAATTGCAATATATGTTGTGTAACATGAAGATACAGATTGATGTGGATTGATACAATTGTTAAAGAGTACCTGAGCTTAAAACTTGCATTTCATCAAGCTCTTAGAGTTGGTTTAGAGCAGATGGTAATGCATCTAAATTTCTTGAAGTAGTATTGGAGTCCCTGATCTCCTGAGCATTAGTTATGGATAATTTAGATGTCGGTTTTGAGCTTTGCTTGGCTGTTTGTTGGTTTTATTTTGCTTTTTTAAATATTCAGAAGTTAAAGGGAGACAGTTATGAGATGTAGGAGGTAGTAATTATTTGGCATACCCAAATGTACATAGGGTTTTTTCTTGTTCCATGATTTTCTGACTTGTTTGTAGTCCTTGAGAAGGAGCATGTACAAGTTCTTCAGGAATTTACAGTACACTGTATTGTTTATATTTATACTCAGTACTTCAGTTGAAGATATTTGAAATATCTTTTTTATACCAGTCCTTTTGTGAAAGACTCATTTTAATTGAAGCATATTAAAAATACCTGGGTTTATTTTAATTTTTCAATACTGAGAGGAAAACCCCAGCAAGTGATGCAAAGGCAGTCACTGTCAAGACAATCACTCACAGGCAATCACATGCCACCAGCAGATCAACACCTGGGGAGGTCTGAGCAGCAGCTATTTAGGAAAGACAACACTCCAGTCTCATTGGGGAGCGTGGTGTTGGATGGTATGAAATGTCCCTCTGGTCCCTTTGGATCAGCTGGGCTGGCTGTGTGTCCTCCCAGCATCTTGTCCACCCCAGCCTTGCTCCTGTGGGGTCATGAGAAACAGAAGGCCTTGATGCAGGCTGCTGTGGAGAAACCCAGCTCTGCCCTAGCCAGACCCGGTACAAATGTAGACTTGGAGAAATCCTCAAAGAGCTAGTTTATAATGGTGTGTTGTTTTTACAAGAGGGGGATTACCTGTCTGGAGAATTGCATTCAAAAAGCTGTTTCTGAATGACTTCCAGTCACTGCCAGCAGAGAGCTCCAAAGGCTAAACTTTGACTAGCTGCAGAGTATGTGTTTCTTTGTACTTGAGGGCAGTGTTATTCTTCAGAGTAAGAGTAAGGCTTTTCATGTCTACAGTATTGTTTAATTGTCTAAACTATTTGTCTCGGATTTCTTTGCCAAATAACTTCTAAAAGGTGTTGTCAATTAAACATTAGCACGTGTCAAAGCTTTACAGGACTGTTTCTGTTGACAGCCTGTCCATCTTATACAGAACTCACTACTGCAGACATCAGGGAATATGAGTTTGTGCTGTAATAAGTGGGTATTGAATGAACAAAGTCTAGCTGCAGCTGTCAATCACTGTTCAAGTCATAGCCTTGCTATGAAATACACATTACTGCTAAGTGCATAACAGAATGTAAATTCTTCAAATGGCCCATGTTCTACTGATACATTAAAATCTTCGTGTGTTTGACCCAAAACTGACCACAAATTTAAAAAGTATAGATCATATTATCTAGTTCTTGAAACTCCTTTTTGTAAAACATCTCTGAAATGCTCCATTAGCTTTGAGAATAGCAATTTGTAATGGTATCACTTGATCTCTTACAGGTGTATTTCTGCACATTGTGGCAGACACGCTGGGAAGCATTGGTGTAATCATATCTGCTCTGCTGATGCAGAACTATGGTCTGATGATAGCAGATCCTATTTGTTCAATGCTGATAGCATTACTTATAGGTGTAAGGTAAGTGTTGCTATCACTGGTATTTGGTAGGATTTTTGATGCTAGTTACAGCAGAAATTGCAGCTCAGAAGAAAAAGGGGGTTTGTTATGCTAATGACTTACAACGTTTGCTTTTCTTCCAAGAGTGGTGTGTTAGCTCTGTTGTGTGCAGCCATTCTGATGAGCTCTTACATGAACTCTCTTTCTTTCCTTTCTCTACAGCTACAACTTATGCTCTTAAATCTGCATAGTTTGTCCTTCTTTGCATAATGCTACAGAAATGTCTTTCAGGTTCAAACTGCAGAAAGCTTCATCTCTGTATTTAGTACATGCTTATATAAACCAATGTACTCCAGTAAATGGAGCAGAATGGTTTCAGGGCAGCACAGTTAAGACTGCTGGCACAGGATGTGCCCTCGTCCTTGACAAATCAAGGCTGCTAGGTTTTAATTTTGTTTTCTTACCTCAACCAGAACTGTCTTTTCCTTTGTACTTGCACTCTGAGACATCCTTATTCCTTTTAAGATCTGATGCAAATGCTTCACGTACTTCTGGATTTCACAGTTGTTTCTTACCAAGATCACTGTGAATGTGAAGCTATTTGGATTAGACTGGTCAAGCAAATATTTCATTCAGTGATGTTATGAGGCTTTTTTGGCAGCAGTTTCAATGGTGCCATAGGGCAGTGTGCCACAACTCCAGTTACAACCTAATAACTGAACACCTCTGTCTGTTCAGCAGTGGTGAGTGGCATCTGATGAGCTGCAGCTACTTCTGCTCATACCATGTATGGCATGTTTATGGTTTGTGCATGGCAGCATTCACAGGATTATTGATGTGAATCTCCCTGTTAGTCAAAGTAGGGCAGCAGGCTTCAGACACAATGCCCACAGAAATGTCTGTAGTAGAAATCACCATAAATTACTACTTTATAATGAACTTCGGAGGTTTTGACTTCAACATTCTGTAATTTCATCAATGACAAATCATTACAAACTACTTCTAGTACTGAAATCTTAAAAAATGGGAAAGAAAATGTGCAAGTTTCCAAGGGGGAAGAAACTACTGCTGAGGCAGAGGAAGTAGCTGAGCAAAACACGGGTTTCCATACACTTTTAAGGGTCCAGCTTTGTGTACAGCAGAAAATACCACATGGATGACAATTCATTTTTTTCTTACATTCATACAGTAGTTGAAATAACACTGAATGCCATAAAATAGAGGTGTCATAATAATGCTGTTTATAGGTTTTCTAGCACAGATAGGAGGAACGTTTGAGACCCCTGTTCTATGCTGAAAGTGGTGGAGAAGTTCACTACTGGATGTGTATTTTGATCTGGCCCTAGACTTCAGCCTGTAACATTATTTTGTTGGTCCACAATGCTATAAATGATCAGTAGAATAATTCTGCTATCAGTGCAGTCAGCTGCATCATAGTTCATAGAAGCAAGCCTTCATTTCTTGCCAGCTGACACATCCTGGCACATCAGTGGAGCAAACACTAATTGCAGGGTTGGGTGGTTTTGTGTTGGTATTTTATTTGTTTTCTGAGCAGTCCAGCAGACTTAACTATTGATAGTTTTGTTTGAAATGCACTTTATGATCATAAATAAGATTACTGGCATTTTCAGATGGCTCTTGAGAACTTGAGTCCCTTTTTGTGGTATTTGACTTTAGTAGTCTTCATTTACACTTCTGGACATAAAACCACTGTTAATTTTGCCTTACTCTTCACTATGCTGTGTTTGAAGTGTCCTTTAGGAATTAGTGCAGAAGGGTTTTCAGATTTTCCTGTACAGCAGTCTTCTGTAACAGTAACAGGAGCCCAGGTGATGCTTGCTAGGACATATAATAGTTTTGTATTTAATCTTTTAAAGTTACCTAGATCTAACCCAGAGGAAAAAACTACTGAAGTTTTGTGAAATTTAATTGAGGGGAATAACATTGCAAAAATACTATAAATTGGTAATGGCAAGAGCTGTGCCTAGTTCAGGGTGTGTGTGTGGGGGGGGTGGTTATTTGGGGTTTGGGGTTTGTTTGTTTTGGTTTTGTTAATTGTCTGTCCGCTCATGGGATACTTGTGGGTTTGAGGTGGGAAGGACTGGGATGTTCAATTTCTAGTACAGGAGTTGTTGTCAACTTTTGTGGGCCAATTTGAAACCTTGATAAATAATTTTTGGGGTAGATTTGGCTTCAGGTTAAATAATTGTCTTTTGTCTCAAATGAATATTTGTTGCTTTTGCTTGTGTTCCTTTTACTGTTAAACCAACTTCGGCAAGGTGGAGTAAGAGTATGTGTGTGCCCCAACAAGCAGACCCCATTCATGTGTGTTTAAAAATCAGGATCTGTTCTGTAATCAGGATATTTGTGGCTGTAATAAAAGAAGCATAGTTTTGAGCCAGAGATGCAAAAACCAGTCATTCAAAAGTTTTAATGGTGTCTGGGGACTTGGCCCTAATTGGAACTGTATCCTCCAAGTTATTGTTTAATGGGCTGAGTTTGACTTACAGAGTCTGCAGGGTATGAGTAAGGGGGTAGGTTAGACCCAGGACTTCTGTTTCTCTGTTATTTTGTTAGGGTGTTTTGTTGTTTGGGGTTTTTTTTAGTTTAAGTTAGGTTTTGTTTGGGCTTTTGTTTACATTTTTAAATCTGTGTTCTTTCTATGATACTTTGTATACAAAGAAGGAATAAAGGCAGAACAGAAATCCTTATTGCCTTTTATGGAACTATGTCTGGTGATAGAATATCAAAGCTATTGCATGAGAATGCAGAGGAAAACCATTGCTCTTAATCCAGGATTGCTTGGTCTATGTGAGATAACTGATCATACATTTTATATTGAGTGCTTGCTTCATGTTGGGCAGCTCTCTCTGGTTTAAGCATTGCCTGCTCCTATTAGTGGATCTTGTCTGTTCAGGTTTCTGAAAGGATGGCCATACTTGCCAAAGAAATCACAAAAATACCTGTATAAGATGACTAAAGAACTCACTGGTGCAGTGTAAAGCTGTACAGACTCCACTGTTTTGCCTTGTGCATGTGCAGGAGGGTTAAGCAGTGCTTCTTCAGACAAGTCAAGCAGTGCTTTTAAATCAAATGCTTGAGCCTTCTTGTAGACATCTCTAATTAGTGCAAATTGTCAGCTGCTGACAGTTGCTCTGTTGCTCCTGTGATCATTTGCTAAGGGTGCTATAGGGTGACATTCTCTGCCTAACTCCTCATGAGTTAGCACAGAACATTCTGACTGCACAGTGAAAATCCTGTGTGGGATCTGAATTTTCCTGGATGCAGCCACTAATATCTAATGACTCTTTCCTCAATTACTCTGTACTATCTCATGCAAGTGAAGCATAAATAGGACATGCTTAAAATAGACAAGTTTGTTTTACTAGCATTTAATTTTTTTTTTTAACAAAAGCTTGACTATTTCATTGTAGTTAAAGCTGACACTCTTCAAGTTCTTTCAAAACTGTTGTCCACATAATTATGTGCCTTGAATCAGGAAACAATTTCCCAAGTCTCTAAACTGCTTTTAATATTTAAAATTAAATACTCCTTTAGTTTTTAACCTTAGTATTCTAAGCCTTATTCTGAAATGTTGAAGCAATTTTAGTATTTCAGTCAGCTATGTGAAACTAGTCACCATGCAAAAGCCACAGCTCTGGTATAAATCAAGTTTTTCCTAAACCACTATTAGACCCATATGTTTCTAGAAAGGCACAGTGGACTAAATCTGATACTAGATTGCACGGAGCATGCAGACTGCATATTAAGTGGTCAAAGAAATGAGGCAATTTACTTCAGTCATTCAGTGGAGTTGTTTCCATGGGTTACATAATTTTTTTGCATAAAATCTTGAGCTGCTTGAACATGATATAATATGAAAGAGCTTTGGGGGAGGGTGTGCCAGTAACATTTGGGGCATAGCAGTATAAAAAAAATACTTTTTAAAAATGAAGTACTGCGTTCATTAAGATTCAGAATGAACTTTCTATAGCAAAACTCCTCCAAACCAGTGTATTTGTTGTTGGTGTTGTTTTGAGCCATTATTGCTAAATGTCAAGTGCTACCTTTATTTACAGGGTAATGGTACCTGCCAGCCTTGCTTGAGAATCAAGGTACTACATTAGTACGAGAACAAAGGATTCAAAATCAGTAAAGCAAATGTTAAACCTGTGGTCCTTGTCTTGAGCAAAGCTTGCAGTCTGATTAAAATTGCCATTGCCTAATAAAAAAATTTATTAAAGTTCTGAAATAGGCCAACAGTCTTCACACTGAGGATATGGATGGTGGCTGGGAAAAAAACACAGAACCTGGAGAAGTGGCTGTAGATTTTGAGCTGTGGTATTTGAAGAACCCTAGCTGGTCTTGATCCTTAGCAATGTTTGTTTACCTTCCACAGAACCTGTCAGGACCACCCCTGATTTTCTGTAGTGCTGAGAGCACTGAATGAACTTCCTGCTGCACTCTGAGTGTGATGTCTGTCTAAAGGGTTCTTCACCCAGAGATGTTTTCAGCTTCTCAGTCCAAGACCATGACGATGCCAGGGTCTTGCTGGCTGTGGCATAAAATAGGATGGCACTGGAATGGGCAGCAGTATTATCTGAATGTGATGCAGGTTAAATAAGAGTCTGAAGCTTTCACTCTTAATTTTTCATCAGTCCATGTGTGGTAGTGGCAGACTGGATTTCTCAGATTCATGTCAATAATTAGTTTGTTTTGATTTGTTTGAACACCTTCCACTTCTTCTGTAACAGAGTGTGTGCTGTAACGTTAGCTGCCTTTGCTTTTCTGGCTTTTGTAGAGGATATGTTTTTATTCCAAATCTTGCTGTGGGTTAGTTCCCCTTTCAAATTTTATTGTCTTGTAAAAGAGTGTAATATTTTAGATTTAAGGCTTGATTATCAGAAAGCAATGGAATTGTCTGCTTTAATAGGAAAGCTTACTGGCCGCTTATGCATGAGAAAGCTTTACACTTGGCGAGAATTCAGTGTTATTTGTTTTCCTCAATAATCTTATAAATTAAAACAAACAAGGGGGAAAGCACCAGTGCAATAGTTGCTGTGGAGGCAGCCACTTTTTTTTTTCACTAATGACTAAGCCAAAAAAAAGAGAAAGCCTGGTGAAAGTCTCTAACCGTATTTTCAGCCAGCTTGGTTTTGTCATCTTTAAAATGTTTTCTTATGTTTTCTTCAGTCACATGAAGTGGAACTGATATTTCTAGTGCCTCCTAGTGATTAAGTAATACTGGTTTTAGCTAATGTTTGAGAAAAGAGCATACTCTGTGGACTTTTGGTTTTTAGATTAAAGGTTTTGTACTTCAGTGGTATGCATGAAACAATGGAAAACATCAGGCATCATGAGACTGGATTCTGGTGTTTGTTGTGTCAGTTTGGCCTACAGTAAGCTCCCATGTGAGTTAATATCCCTTTGGAGGCAGAGGGGCATCATCCATGGCTGCCTTTGCTCCCAACAGCATTTGTGGGGGCCTGTCACATCACTGCAGCTGTCTTTTGGCTTTCCAGCTTTGCAAAAGATAAACTTTGTATCTGAACACTGGCTCTAAGATAGGAAAGTGTGACCTGGGAAATGCTTCAGCTTTCATCAACAGTATCAAGCCACATACTGATTTACCTGTATTCTTTGGACTTCTAAGATGTTCTTGTTTCATAGCCTGTCTCTTCAAGTCTACTTTACAATTAATTTCTCTTCCATCAGATAATGGACATCTGTTTTATTAAATAATGTAAATAAGTCGTACAAATTAGGCATTTTTGTTAGCTTTCTCTCATGACTTTCCTCACTCTTAGTGGTATGTTTCAATAAAAGGGCAGACTACTACATTCTCTATTCCTTTAGTTGTTTCCCTGGGAAAAAAGCATGCAGCCTGTATGTGTGTGGTTTTTGAAACCTTTAGCTGCATATGGTAGAGAGGCCTTGTTAAATTTATGGGCATGGAGTAGTGTTCAAAATTCTTGCATTCACTTTGCATTCTGAACTTGTGTATTGGTCTTTCAAGGTTTTTATTAAGAAGCAAACCTGCATTTTAAATAGGAAGTTAAACTGAAATCAATTCACCAGTGGAGTGTGTTGGCAGCTCCGGCTCCCTTTGATGTAATGCTTGTGACATGGACATTATTTAGTGAGATGGGTCCATTAATAAGAGAACCTTTTTTCCCTAAACTTCTGTAATCCACTGTAGAATGTGACACTCCAATTAAGCTTCCTTTAGACAGATTGACAGTTATTACATTGCTAAATGTTTGTCTTGGTGACAGGTCTAGTTTAGGCAACTCCTGCTTGCCCCTAATTGCTTCTTCCTATTTCTGAGCCCATGCCTTGGTGGCAGTGCAAACGTGGGAGGCCATGTGCTGGAGAGCACCAGGGCAGTGAATTTGGCTGGAACAACCACTGTGCCTGCAGGAAGACTTCATTTTAGCGTGGTGGTTTTTCCAGGGGTTCATTAGACCAGAGTCACGCAGCCTCTCGCTCCCTCCCAGCCTGGCCAAGGTTTAGCCAGGGAGTGAGCTGAGCATCAGCCAGCACTGCCCCATGTTCAAATGGAAACACTTCTTAAAAATGATTAGGTTATTTGTTCACATCTGCAAATACGCAGCTGGTCTGTGCCATGCAGTCTGCATCACTTCAGGAGATTTTAAACAAAGGTCCTGCAGTGTCCTTTAACAACTGGTCCAGTTAATCTCTTACAAATGTTTCAGGTGTGCTTTTAATCCCATAACTGTGCATGTACTACAGCTGTGATGCCAGTGCTGAACTCTGCAGCAAACAGTTTCTGAAATGTAAAATCACTTTTTGTCTGGAATGTTAGGTGACTTGTATGCTCTTGAAATTAAATTGCTATTTAAGCTTTACTGTTGGGCTACACATATTTGTCATCCACTTGAAAATTTTAGAATGCTCTACTGAACCAGACATGATGTGCTACTCCTAAACAAAAAAATCACCATGCTGGATACTTAGTAAGAGTATAACCTATTAGTGGTAGCTTTAGGGTATAGGCTTACTGGTCTCCTGGTTTTATTAGAAAACAAAAAGTAATAATAATAAAAAAGGGTATTAAATGTCTTCTTAGTTTGCTGATTAAACAAGACCATTTGGCCAGAAGGGAACCTCTAATTGTTTCCAAATGTTTAACCCTTGAGGTTGGATGAGACCTTACACTCAGTTCACTTCAAGAATATGCCAAGTTCTCTGTTTCTGACAAAATAACTCTGTTGTAGCTGGAATGTTCCACACTAATTTTGTTTTATGATTACCCCATTATTATCTTAGTTCATAAGAAAACTATGCCTTAAACCAAAAGCAAATCCAGTTTCATTTGAGTATTTTTATGGTTGCTTGTGAATGATTTGCCATTGAAGTTGGTTTTGAGCTATACAGCTGCTTTGTTATATAACTTCCAAGACACCAAGAGATTTCATCTCAAATCCCTTGATTAAACCATTAATCCTTTGTGACTGACCACCAGTTGATTGTGGAAACCATGGGGGAGAAATAATCTTGCCTTTGATAGGACACCACAGCAAGTTTGTCAATCCTTTTATTTTCTGTACTGGGTTTTCATGGCGACTTTCTCAGCTTCTGGTGGAAGAACTAAAGAAAAATTTCTCAGCACTAAGGAATCTTAGGTTGCTCCTTGCACCTTTTGAAAATGTAATAATATCTAATTTCCTTTTTTCTTTCTAGTATTGTTCCACTTTTGAAAGAGTCCATTGGGATTTTGATGCAGCGAACTCCTCCTTCCCTGGAAAATGCCCTGCCTCAGTGCTACCAGAGGGTGAGCTCTTCAGCTGTTTTTGCTCTGATCCAGCTGCTGACTGACTGAGCCTCAGCTGTGTGTATGAGGATATTTTATGATGTTTTTCCAGTAATGCCAGTCAAAGGTAACTTAGAATACACAAATGGAGGTACCAGTTTAATTAATACTTTCCCAGGGTCCTATATTGCATGTAGCTTCACCTCAGTTTGTGTTTTAAATATTTCCTATGTTAGTTCAGAAAAGCAGATCCTGAAGCTATTCCTCCCAAAGTACTTTGTGCTTACCCATAATGTTGGAAGTGTATTTATAAGAATACAAAGATTACTGTGGATTTGACCTGTTCTCCTACTTAATTTTTCTATTAGTATGCCATGAAGTGTCTTTGCAAAGTTCATACAAAGCACTTGAAGGAGCACTGTCCTTGGGAGTTACAGGTTGTAATCATCACATGGAGGGTTTGCTGAAAGTGGAAAGAAAGGGAATTGGTGGGACACATCTAAGCCCTCACAAAATTGTAAATGATATATGAATATATTTGTTAAAGTTAAAATCTCACAAACTGTTTCGTGGCAAAATTCGCACATTTGCAAAAAGGGCAGTTTTAACTGGATGCCATCTCAAATCCAGTAACTGTGACTTTTCTCTTGTGAACACCTCTATTTTCAGAAATGGTTTCAGTAAAATGTATGTAGAATGTAAATGCAGCAGGGTACGAAATCACAACATATATAGAAAATCATGACACAGACACAAATCCATGTTTTCATCTTCCTTACAATAGCTGAGATAGTAATAAGAAATTTTGGTAAAAGATGACAAAATGCACAGTGAACTAGAAGTAAAAGAATGCACTGCCTTTTATAATACTTCCTGTAAAAAACCATAGTACAGACAAATATTTTCTGAAATGCACTTTCTAAAATTTGCCTCTATTTTTAGGTGCAGCAGTTGCAAGGGGTCTACAGTTTACATGATCCACATTTCTGGACCCTCTGTACTGACGTTTACATAGGGACTTTGAAGCTATTAGTAGCTCCTGATGCTGATGGAAGGTGGATTCTAAGCCAGACTCACAATATTTTTACTCAGGTATGTTTTATCAGTGGAAATCACATCTCAAAGTGTAAATTGTTTGTTACGTGATGTGATATTGTAATTCTTATTAAATATTTCTGAGTTTGGTATCTGTTTTGAAAAGCTTCCCTGCTCCAGCTGTATAGAACAATTTCAAAATACTCAGTTGTTTAGATGTACCTCTCTGCATTAGTTTTTTATGCCACTTTATGGAAATAACAGATACAATTGTCTCAGGTGTATCAAATGGGGTTGATCTATCTTGACCTGTAAGGAATTAAGGAAGCAGATGAGGCTTCTCTTAGGGTACTTGAGTTTCTCACCAGGGACTAGACCTACTCAGGCTTTTCACTGCATTGGAAGCTTGCACACGTGATGGCTTCCTGGATAGATTCATAATGTAGAACTGGTTTGAACAACAAGTCCCATGTTATGCTCTTGTGCTTAGTTCCATTTTAAACTGACAGTTCTTCAAGCAGCTTGCTTTTCAGGAACTTAAATTGGCACAAAAGAAAGTAAGAATTGCTTTTGTGCAATTAATCAGAAAAGGTAACGTGGCAAAGCTAATGGTAATACATCATTATGTGTGTGCACTTGACTGTGTGAAGAACTTCTTACTCATCTGGTGTTCTCTGAGTGATGTGCTAAATGTGGAGATGAACTACAGTAAAATAAGATGTTGAGGCTTTTTGCTGGGTCACTTACTGATGTGGGCTGATGCTCAGGAAACTGCTTTGGCTTTACAGTGTTTTTAACCCTCCTTCCCTTTTCCACAGGCAGGAGTAAGGCAGCTTTACATACAGATTGATGTTGCAGCCATGTAGTCAATTTCTGGAATGGTGCTGTCGGACCAAAGTTTTCAGTACTGTACTGGTGTAACAACACTTCCTGAGACAGAGCCTGCCTCCACCACATCTGGAATCAACTGAATAGATTTCTGCCCTCGGGCTACGGAGGGAGTTCACTTCTAAGGAGTAAATATTGAATGAATGTTATGGACTTTGGGTCTTGTTTTGTTTGGGGCCCCTAAACTTTCAGTTTTTGAGGGTTTTTTACTTAATAAGATTGTGGTACTGGAAACCCTGTCATGTCTTCAGTAAAGCTGCTGAAACCACTGCTCGTTCCCATAAAACCAGTGTTATTGGCAATTGGAAACTTGTTTTGTAGACAATGTCACAATGGCTGACATGCTTCAATATAATTGTATGTTTGTACAATTGTTTGTACTTTGCAAACTTAATGAACCAAACCATATTGGGTTTTCAAAGTGCCTTTTATATCAGGAGAGCTATTTGCCAGCATAAATATGGAGCATCAAAGGGTTTTATTACTTTTACAAATAATCTTGTATGCAGTCTGATTATTTACTAGTGATGTATGTGGGGGGGTTGTGTACTTACAGAACTGTAGATGTTAGACTTCCATTATATTTGCATCTTACCAGACAGAAAAATTCTAAATGTAAAAGACAAAGTTGTTGTGAAGGGACTTGCTTCTGAGACAAGCTGAGTATTTTGTTGCACATATCTTGTGAAAATTATTTTAGTCCAAATATTAGATTTAACTCCAATTCTTGGTCTCTTCATACTGTTGAGTGTAATGAGACATTACATGATGCTCATGTTCAGTCACTTAAACGATGGGCAGTTGAAGGAAGATGCTGGTGATGGAAGCAATGCTTGAAGTTCTTTATTTTCCAGATTATGTGGTGGAAAAAACTAAATCGTGAAATTGTGAAAGGTTAAGTCTCTTTGATTTTAATAGGTTGTTATAATTTTTATTAAAGTGATGAAGTTCAAATTTTGCCTTTCCAAATATTGAAATTAGTTGTTTCTGGTAGTTATACCCAAAATGGACCCCTTTTCATGCTGTTTTAACTTACATTTTTCCCAGGTTGACAAATCTTACATCTCTGTCTATTTTACTGTAGCCTTGTTTGTTTTCACAGGGGAGAAAGTTCTCTGTGCAGTAAAGGTTGTTGGATTGGGTTTTTTTCTAGAAACATTCTTCTGTCATACATTTTCTAGCATTTGTAATCATTTTACTCAGATATCTGAGTGTCACTTTCAAAAGCAATCTGCTGTGTTTGGTATTACAGATGATAGTTCCACTATGCTGTAGTAGTTCACTTAGTAATGGAAGACTTTTTAAGACATTTTACAAACAGAACATGGTGAAGTAAAAAGCAAAACAGGCATTTTTCTGAGAAATCATAGCTGCCACTGATTGGTATGGATTTTTTGTTTATTTTGGTACCTGTCAGAGGTAATACTAAAAACAAGGCCCTGAGAGGCTGGCAATGTCTGTGTAGTAAGTGCTAGGCACTATGAAATTACTGAAGATTGATTTGCAGAAATGGTTTGTTTGCCACTGATACTGTTGAATCCATCACAGATATGAAGTTTCTTGCATTCATTCTGTTGTTCCCATATAGCACCTGATGTCTTTTTATGTGAAAACACAACACTTGCCAAATTTGATGGTGTTCCTGAATTTTCCAGTTGAGATATTGAAACATGAATGCTGATTTTGTCCAAATCTTGGGGGTGTACTCTTGTGCTTGGAACTGGAAACTGGGTGCAAAAAAATGGCAGTACAAAGCAACCTATAATGTTGGTTTTAATCTTTGCTGTCTCTTCCATTGCCATTTCCAGTCCTGTTTGCTTCCCTGGGAACCCAGGGCAGAGTGCTGTGCCAGCAGATGCATGTTCCACATCTCTCTTTCCTGGCCTCCTGCCTGGCACTCTGCTGGGCTCTCACCTGGCAGATGCTGTGCCAGGCCCAGAGTTCCTGACTGGAAGATGGAAGTTTCAGGGCACAGGGTGGGGTGCAGGAATCCACAGAGCAGATTTGAGTGCTGCAGTTTAAGATACCATGTGCATGTGTGCTCACAGACAAGGGGTGAAAATCTGCTTGTGATTATAGGGTGGAGGTTCTGTTTTGTAGTGTGGTGCATATGGACTGCTTGCTGCCTGCCAGCAGGACTTCCTCATTTTGTAGTAGTTACTATTACTGCTATTTGAGGCTAGAGAATATTGGCTGATATCACTTCAAAGGCAAGCACCAGACAGATTCATTGCAATTGTGTCATGATCCAAGAGCAGGCTTTGGTTTAAATCATCTTTACACCAGCACGTTTCAGGACTGATTGTTCCAGGACTTGTTGAAATACTCTAGTGCTGCCCAGGTTGCTGAGCTTGGCTGCTATTTTAGTTTCTTAGTGAAAACACAACTGCTACTATTTGTTTCCAAGCGAGAACCTGGCAGAGTGGCTGTTTGTTTGATGGTGGTGATGGTGTTCTTTTAAATGTACATCTACCAAATTTTTAATATGGGAAATGGAGTGAAAAAGCCTATATAGACCTGTTATAATTATACAACGATTTTAATAACTTTTGATAAATTTTTTTGCTTACTATGATTTAGCTGATTGTTGGAAGCATATGTACAAGTCTGAGTTTTTTAGCCAAGCAAGATAGCACTTCATTATGTTTAAACTTTTATACTAAGAAATGTATCGTTTGTCAAATATAATTGGGGATAGTGTAGGGAAGTCAGATTCAAAACAGACCTTAGCCTTTTTAGGCTTCCTGAAAAAGGATACGAATCACAAAATTCTACACACACAGTGTATGACATGTTCAGTCAGTAGCTGCAGTCACATGTAGTATGTCAGAAATGAGGGACATTGACTTTTTTCACCTCCTAAGGGGATACTCACTCAGGTTTTAGGAGAGCACAAACCATGCAGTTGAAAGCAAAAGCGTAGCTTTCCTTCCCCTGAGAGCCAAAGCACCATTATTTGTGTTTTGCTAATTACTTAACACTGGCTGCTTATGTAACACTTTGCTATTGACACTTTACTGGAGATGCAAGGCATGATCTAAACAAAGACTTGTGTGAATGACTGACATCCAGAGATGGGTGAATGTCTGTGGATCATGTGCTAAAACTCAGCTTCCTGGTATCCACTTCTGAATTTTGAATCAAGTTTTCAAAGTGTGGTTTTCTCATGTGTTCATGTAGCTGATATTTACCATGGGGTTACTGGTCTGTCTTTGTGGGTTGTTTTTTTCTGTGACTGAAACCAGTAACTTAAACACTATTGTTCCGGAGACAGAGCCTGCAAAATGCATGATTTTTACCACACCTTCAACAAAATAAGAAGATAAAACAAATGCTACAGAGTGTCTGTATTAAAATGCATCAATGTTTTCTGTGCTAAATAACTGTGGAAGAAAACTGTTACGAATATGCACAGTAAGGACTGGTCTTTTATAGGCTAATCTGGTAAGTGTACAGCTCTGGATAGACTGGCTCCTTTCATCAGGAGGGCCCCTGCAGAGAGCTGAGTTACTCGTGTGATTTGCTAAGCGAAGATGAAAAGTAAATAAACAACTCTGCTTGTTATGTAGTAATGCCTACTATAAGCAAAAGTTTAGTTGCATCATTAGTAAAAGCTGCTGACACTATTTTTACACAAAAATTGAAGCTGCTACTACTAACAAAATGGACCTGAGTGACTTAACATTGTCAATTTACTTTTTTTAAAAGAAGTAAAGCTGGGTTTAAAGGTGAAGGAAAATTAACGGTTTCTCGTTTTAACTGTTTAAGTGAACCTGTTCTGGGAATGTAAACAAGATACAAGAGGAGAGAATCTGCTGCTGAATTGCAGTTTTACATCTTCTGCACATACTGTGCAAACAAATTGTAAAGTCCATGGCTTTTCTTTCACAGTGCAGATTTCAGTTGCACAGTGCAGGTTTTCAGTTGCATGCTTTTATAAAATGCAAACGCTTATCTTTCTTCATGACACAAAGTCTTTAAATACCCGTTCAGAGCAACAATTTTAGTTAATATTTAAACCCTATCATGTTTTCTGCAGCAGCCATCAGATTGCTATGATCCTTGATTATCCCATCCCTTTAAGCAGGATTTTTTTTTGTTTTTTTCTTTTTTTTTTAATAATCTCTCTGATCCTCAATACTGACTCAATAGTTAATTCCTCCTTTACACTTTCATGAAAATCCCTATCTGCAGCTTGCTGGGGTTCCCTTTTGGATTTGTCCCCTGTTCAGGCTTTGATGCAATGCCCATCCCTGTGGGGACTTCCTTGGCCAGACACTGCTATAATGTGAAGTGATGCCAAGCATGCTATGCCTGGCATGCAAAGACTGAGTCTTGCTGGGTGCAAACAGTGCTCAACCTACTTGTCTGTTTCAGTGAGCCACAAAAGGTTCCTGCCTATGTGGTAATTTGGCGGAAATAATGTGTAAAAGGAGCTGGGTATTTCACCTCCCATGTGCATTGGAGCCTCTCACATGTATGCTGGGATCTCGTACAAGAGTTAAGTGAATCACTACAGTATCTTGGCTGCAGTGTGAAATAATGTGAATGAAGCAATTGCCAAAATCATTCCTGGTAGCATACAGCATATTGCTTGCCTTTACCTTTAAATTACGGAATTTCTCTCAGCAGTGAGCTTCAGTTGAATAGCAGAGTGTGTCCAAGGTACCTGTGAAGAAATCTTGCAGGTAACACAAGGCAGCTCACTAAAATTCTGAAGACAATGTATGATTTTGTTCTGGAATGCTAATGTTAGTAGCTTAGCCACGGCTTGTCCCAAGTGCAATATAAAGAAATTTTTAATGTAATCTTTTCTACTTGAATACAGTCTATATAAAATGTTAAATATCCTATATTGCTGAAAAGATATAGGATCAAATTTCCTTCCAATAAATCTTCAGTTTTAAAAAAATACAGGTCTGCTTTGTTTTCATCATACTGTGAAGAACAGTTGAAATAGCAACCACCATTATCTACAAGCTGATTTTAAAGAGAATTCTTGCAGTCTGTTTTCTGAGACTTGGCTTGAGGTTAATTGTGATTGCTGCAGTTGAGTCTAGCCCTTTGTAGATGCTAGCATTAACATATGAAGAAATCCAGTTCTATTTTAAGTTGCAGTCTTCTGAACTAAGAAATTCTGTGCAGCTTCTCCCCCTCTTTCACCAGCTGTCCAAAGGGAAACTGGTTTAGAGCATTCTCACCTGTCTGCATTTACTCTCCTAAGGCAAAGATGGACACAGACCTAACAGGTCTTGCACACTAATGTTCTCTATTGGTAAGAGAACTCCTAAGTTTCTGCAAAGTTGAAAGGCAAAATTTAACATCTAATGCACTTAAAACAGTCTATGCAGTAGCTTTGGTTTGCACTATAGCAAGTGATGCCACACAGATACCTGGTACTCTTCTCATCCTAGTCAGCAGCCCAAAGCCCACTGTGGATGTCAGTGACCTGAATCAAGGGTTTAGAAGTTTCTGGAGGTGTCTGCAGGTTAGAAGCTGAGACCAGCAGGTGCAGTTTGCAGCCTCGGGTAAAAGCAGGTCCATGTTCCTGCAGCATTGTCCTCCGAAGCAATACAGAGTCTAGCTACAGTCAGACAAGTTTTTATGCTGGTATGCAATTAAAGATGGAATAAAAATGTAAATGCCCCATTTTTATTTAAGTAGTCCTTTGACATGCATTATTTTCAAAACTGGAACTATCTACAGAGAAAAGTTTAAGCATTTCCAATTCCAGAGGATGCATAGTGCCTGTAACAATTAAGGAATGTAGTGGAGCACCCAATTCCACAGTGGACATCTCCTGTAGTGTGCCTGAAGCAATCTTCTCATCTGGAGCACCCACACGAGCAAGGCCAACACAAATTGTGTTTTCAGTAATTTCTGTAAGAAAGAAGATCAAATGTTTAATTTATTGACTAATGGTCCTATCATAAGGGAAAAAAATACTCAAAATGCTTAAACCTTAACACTGCTTTCTTAAACCTCCAATTATTAAATTATTGGAGTGGTCTAGAAAGGAACTTGCTCTTATACGAAAGCAAAGCTTAAGATGTTGATAAAGAATAGTTCACTCAGGAATTGTGTTCACTTTGAGGAAACTGCTTCTGATTCATTCTACGTAAAGGATAAAATGAAGGGATTTTCATTTTAACAGTATTGAAGGAATAAATTTTTTAAATGAGCTGAAGTTGTTAGAAAAAATTTCTGTGACATAACTGCATCATCTTTATTACCCTTTTGCTCCTGTGATTTTACCCTTGGCCTCAATAAATACTTCACAGTTTGCTCTTGACTAGTGTTAAGAGTTCAAGGTGAAAATCACAGTTCTGCATCTTTGGGTTAATCTAGATTCCTGCTGGTGTTCACACAAAGCAGAGTGTGGCCAGTCTAAGTAAAACAGACCTCAGATTTTTTTGAAGCTTGACTGATCTAAAATGCTCAGAATCCTTCTGCCTCCTGGAACTCTAATGGCTCAAAGAGCTTACAGTTCCACATGGATAGAAACAGTGCAGGGTTTCCAGAGTGAGGCTTTGACTGGAGCCACCAGTGCACCTACACCAATGCTCACTGAACTGTGCTGTGCTCAAGCTTGGCCAAATCCAGCTCGTGACCAGGATTTAAGGCAGCCCAAATCCACTGCAGAGCAGAATTCTGGGAGTCAGAGGAAGGAAGTGGAGTTCAGAGGCTCATCAAGAAGTGTAACTGGAGAGGGGTGGTAGCAGACAGAAGCAGTGCAGTCATACCTGGTTTTTCTCCTTGGAGCCTTCTGTTTTGAATAATGGCAAGAAGCTGTTCTGCAGCTTGATTCACACTCATGTAGCGTGGTGGCTCATAAATCTTTCTTCCTCTGCAGGGAAGGAAAAGCAGAGAAAATTCACATATAACCCCTTTTGTTATCCCCAGCAATCCTACAGCTTAGAGAGACCTCTAGACCAGCAGGTTGAACTGAAACAGGCCTAGGCTCTCAGGTTGGGTCTTTTAGACAAGAGTGGAATTTTTAAAGAATACAGAAATCTGTTGTGCTCTCACCACACCTGTGAAACAGCTGGGCTCCAGCTGCCAGAACATTTAGATCCTAAAAGCAAATTCAGCTGCTTGAAGCAAGATGCAGGTTTTGGAGCTACTCTTGAAGGATGCATTAGACTTAAATCCAAGGGCATACAACTGTTTTTCTGTTAAATGCCCTGCAGACAGATGATTACAGACTAGAAATGTATTCTTAAATGCTTCTTTCTTTGCCAACTGTGGGTTCAGTCAAACAGATTTTATTTTGAACCTCCAGAATAAACAAACCTCAATGATACTGTGAGACTTCACAAATGTTAATTTAGACCAGTTACAGCATGTGTATAAAGGAGCCATTTATATTCACCACTGTCAAAACATACAGGCTGCAGAGATGAGTAAGATGTGGCAAAAGCTTTTTGAATACAGTTAAATGAGCATAAGAGCATTTTCTGTATATTGCTTATTTAACTCTTTGAGAAGGGTGTTATGTATTCTGCACTTTGCACTGTTCCAGCCAGTGTACAGAAGAATAAATTGAGAACACTGTTTCAGATATTAATCTGTTTCAGGAGGTGACAGAACAGTAGAGAAATAACACCTCATTCACCAAGAGGAAAGCCTACCCCTTTCTGACTTAGTGCTTCTCACAAAAAAGATCAGGTTCTGCTGCAACTCCATTCAAATACTGTAAAGCCAGGCCCTATTGCAAGGAACAAAAGAGTTTCAGTCCTTGTAAGAAGCAAAAGACAGTGGCCATCGAGAAGCAGGAGAGGAGAAGGCAGGTAAGTTCAGTATTAGATTAAGGGCAAAGAACCTTTATTGCTTGTACAAAAAAACCTTTGTAGGGGCACTGTGTGTTTCTATGTATTTTCAAAATGGTGACTCACTTCATGAGATTCTCCAGAGACTGCTCCTTCACTTTAATGTCTGTAGAACAAATTAAAAACACATTAAAACACAGGTTCCCTACAAGTTTCCAACTTAGTTTTCTATGTGGGTAAAGCTTTACCAACATTATAGCTATTATTAATATTATAATATTATTATATTTAGCTATTAGAATATGGATCACGCTGTACTGTTTCATCTGTTAGTTAATTTCAAAATCCTGTGACTTTATGCACGTGATTTTACCCAACAGATTTCAGAGCAACACAACCAAATAAAAATCCTGGTAAATGTACAAATAGGCATATTTACTGTAAGATAGGTAAATACTAGCACATTTGAGCACACCAGTTCATTAGGACTACTCTTAAATTATGAGCACATTACATCACAGAAGGTGAAACAGTCTGACTGCTCGACAGTGATTACATCACTGCCATGCAGGAACCTGACTTTCATTAGCACTTCCTTCCTGTCCCAATCAAAATTTAGAACAAGCTTCTATTGTGGGAAAAAAAACAAAAGGATTTGGGCAAACCTGAAATAGAGAAGGGCTCAGGTAGGTAAGACCCTGCATAACTGCAATTTTATGAAACAAATTGACCATAATCTTTCCAAGAGGAATTCAAATGTTACCTGTACTCAGATGCCCCCCCAAACTATCATACTGAAAGCTGGATACATTTTTAACCTTGAATAAGTATTCCTTGTTACATAATCAACTTCTAAACCAAAACGACTCAGATGAAAGGGGTTAAAATGCAAATACTCAAGATTTTTAAGTGCTCAGTTTACCAAATTGCTTCTACATCCATGAAGTCACTTTCAGTTCAAAATTTTATCAGCACTAATCATTTTAATATCACATTTGCTTGTCTGGTGATCAAGTCACTTGGGTAAACGCTCAATACATAGACTAAAAGGCAAGAGAGTGGCTGCTGCTCACCTAGTAAGCACAGGGTGTGCATTCCGTTCTGCCTGTTCTTCTCAATCTTGTCAAAGAAGCTCTCTGGCTTCCATGTATCTGTCCAGAACACTATGGAAACAGTTTCTCCAAAATTGTACAACTGTAAAAGAGCAAATGCAGTAACAGACATGTGCGATAAGAAAAAATAAGAGCATCCAATAATGTTAAAGACCAAGTCATGAACTACCTGTAAAGTTTTTACTGCATTCACCTTACCAATGCATAATTAGTAACTTTCAATAGACTTTCTATTGTTACTTAATTTTGAAGTCCTTTCAAAGGCAAAAACTTTGTAAGATTAGCACCAAAATTATTATTTGTTATTTTTTACTTTAGTTAAGGGGTTTTTATTTCTTACCTTGGGTAAGGTTAGACAGGCTTGAATAATGCCATAATTCAATGTTTTGATTCTACTGATACAGTAGTGTTTATATTAAAATGCTGCAGATGGAAGCTCTAGCAGACAAAAGAAGTTACAGTCTAAGGAGACAGTGGATATGAAGATCTGAAGACAGATTGTGCAGGAAGCAGAGAGGTACAACATGGTCTGTGCACATATGGCAAGAATATTGCTAGCAGAACACTGCTAGCAGATTCTATGTCAGGCATACTCACTGACTCTATTCTCAGTCTTAACACATTCCTTACTGTAAGTCCCTCATCTTGGTAAAGACATTTGAAGCAACAGTCTTGCCAATCATCTCTGGTGATGCAAAAGTGAAAGTCATATGTAACTTAAGGCAGTATTTGGCTTGGAAGTAGCTTTTGCCCTGAAGTAGGGGAAAAACCATGCATTAGTTTTGGTCTGTTTAGCTCTGGAATGGTGCCACCCCAGATGGATTTTACAACTTGCCAATATTCTGTCTGCTCAAGCCCACTAGAGAAACAACAGCTACATGGAATACCCTTCCCACTTTCTCTGTACTCCTGGAAGGAAAAACTGCTTCCCCAAGCCCACAACAGCAGACAAAGGCACTGTGTGTGCTTTGGCAGAGAACCCTGTGTAGAAGCAGCTCTGGCAGCCCTGTGCCATGTGGGGATTCCCCTATACATACTTCTGTTACTGTGGCATTAGGCTGTGGCTTTAACTCCTTTATGCTGGTAGAGCAGAACTTGAATCACAGCAGAAACATGCTTATTTTCAAAAGCTCAAATTTTAACCATTCATGCTGATAAAATATATTCAAAGACTCCTGGAATATAACTGAAAACATTTCCTCTTTTAAGTATTTCACTCTAGCACAAGGACAAGAACATACTGTGTACATTTCGCAACCTAAAGGTTCTTCCAGTAAAGTAAATACAGGTTGAAGCAAATGAGTTGCTCCTGATGTAACTTACTACTATTTCAAGGCTGTTCTAGAAAATGAAAAAAAAAAATCAAACTGTGCCTTGCCTATTTTTCATGTGGCTGCCTTGAACTCGTTCCCATTTTGTACCAAATCTGTAGAAAAACTATTAGTGCAAGAAGTTTTTCTTTCTCCCCTTCACTGTTAGAGCATCACTGGGAGCAAGATACCTTTAATCTCCCTGGAAGCATTCCTGCAATCTTCCACAAGTGCTGCAATGTCTGATACCAACCTAAGTGCTTCCCATCAGCACCTGAAACCACTGCAGCCACTTCCCTAAAGCAGCAGTCCTTGTTCAGGACAGAAAGTGGCCTCAATTAACCTTAAATCTTACCTTGTCCCTTTGGTATTTTGATAACCCAAGGAAGAAAAACTTCCCTCTGCCCTTTAGGAAAAGGAAAGGATGTGCAGAAATGGGAAAAAACTGTTATTATCTGAGAGGTATTTTGTTGGGAATCAGAACTCCTAAACCAGTCTGCCACATGTTAAGAATGAGTTGGACATTCAACTTCATACCCTACAGTGCTTGTTCCAATTGTTATCATTCTCTTTTCCATTAATCATTACTAAGATTCTCCATCCTCTTTGCCAGCAAGAAGTAAAGCAAGTTATCCTTTTTAGTACAATCCCTGCCAGTCATTCACTAATCTGTCCTTTGTTTACTGGGTTTTGCATTAATACTGAAGTCTGCATGTCAAAAAAGAGTAAAACATTTTTGTTGGAAATTGCCTGTCTATTCAGTAGAAATACCTTCAGAACACCTTAATGAAGTACTGATAGCACAGAAAACTGTACTTACAATCTCAAAAAAATTACACCTGTTTTTTCAGCACCTGGAAAGCACAGAAGTAGTTTCTACACCAATAAAATAGAGTGGGACATATTTTAATAACCTCCTAGAAGTGCTTCTGCAGTTTATACCCATCTACTAACTAAACTTGTGAAGAGCAGATTTCTTAGGATTAATGCACACCTGAAAATTTCAGAGGGAGGAATACTACTTTGGAAAGTCCCTGGTACACCATCAATCTGAATGCTGAGGAACTGAAGCAGTAAGTTGACACCTCTATTATGCTTGAATACTTATAACCAATTACCTTGCAAACACTTCTACAGACACAAACCAATATTTCTTTCTCATCCAGTATTTGATCTCTGCAGATGTGACATTTAAGCAAACAAGGGAACTGCTCTTCATCAGGGCAATCCTGCATTAAAGAAGGAACACATGACCGTATCACAAACTACACTTTAAACACTCTCCCTGTACTTCATGCAGAATTCAATTTGTTCCTATTTTAGTTTCCTCTGCTGTGTTCTAATTTCAACCTTTTGAACTCGTGCATGAAGTATTTGACTTTCAAGAAAAGCCTTGCAGCACAGAGAGCAGTAAATGCCAAGAACTGCACTACTATCCTAAGGATTCAGGAGTTACAGAAGACAGCAAGTCCACTAAAGACAAAACCCAGTGAAATTAAAAAGCATTCTTTCCACCAACCATAAAAGGCTGCAGAGGGTCAAAATTCCAGGAATCATGCTTTCCACTGAAATAGAACTGTCTGGCATGTTTGTTAACCAAGGAGTGTTACAACTAACTAAGACAACTAAGGATTACTGCCATGCTTTGAGACTGTTCACAAGTTCAGTAAGATGATGAGCTGTGTGTATTTGCAGAGACAGGATCAGGCTGTAACAGTGGCTGGCACAGCTCTAAAGAGAAGCAACAGCAAATAAAATTTCACAGCCAACTTGTGTGTGCTGCACTCTGCATGAAGCACGTGGGGTTTAGGAGTGGGCAGTGTGTGTTCTGTACAAGCCCAAACATCTCAGGCACCACACTTGCTTGCACTGATGAGCAGATTTGTCAGAGTGCCTGCATTCTGCTCAGGCACAATTGCCAGAATTTCAAAGGGGTGCAGTGAAATGGTTGGACAGTGTTTTCAGCTTGGAAAGCAAACTTCTTACCTTCTCCTCAATGCTCAAAACCAGAAAAGTTTCAACAGGTCATTTTGAAAGACCTCAGTCTTTGGAAATACTCCTTTCTCTGCACCCTCCCCCCAAGCAGTAACTGGCTTAAGCAAAACTTTGTGCACTCAAATTTTGAAATGCAATGGCTCAGGTCAGCAAAGGAAGCCAGAACTCTCTACTCTGAGGCAATGCCCTGCTGCTTGAGTTTTCTGCCTCACAAAACACTGCAGAAAGCTGTTCTTCAACTCAGTTACATCACCTCAGAACAAGATATAACTTCCTATTTTATTTACACACAGGATATGAAAGAATGATTGACAACTTTGGGTACTTGATGTCTGTTAGTATTCTAACCCTTCTATTAATGGTATTTCTTATTTTACTTTTTGTTTATACAAGCAGAATTGATTGCAAATTGAGAGGCCAGAATGAACTGTGAAAGAAAAAGTGCTGTACCATGATCTCACCTTGGAAAGTCTCCGTGAAAGTGGAATTCCAATGAAACTGCTGAGCTACTTTGTTTAAGACCAGTCTGAGTGATATCAGAAACCTGAAACTGTCCTGATCAATTGTCCTCACTTGAAATAGTGGTCTGGTCAATCACCACAAAAATTTAGGGCATAAAAGACGGAACAAGCTGAGACTAAATAGGGAAATTAAAAAAGGAAGATCCACCATCCCCTCTAAAAAGTACTAAAGCAAGCAGGAGAGAAGATGCAAAATAATATTAAAGGTCAGTTGGCCAACAGCTGCAGAGAAACCAAGAAGTAAACATTTCAAAACACAGACATCTATTTTTACAGCATCTTTACCAGAATTATTGCTGTATCAGCTTCAATGGTGACACAGCAATTTTTCACTTATGAACCTACCTCCTTTCCTAACATTTCAAATAGCTTCAGAACTGGTCACATGCCTGGGACTCTTCCCAAAAAAAGGAGTTACTGCATTCTTCAGACCTGCCAACATACACAACCAAATACCTGAGACCCTGTAGGGCTGAAATGCTATGGAGCTATGTTCTGGTCACAGGTTACACTGCAGACAGCTCTCACAGCACACGTGAATTATGGAAATTCAGGTTCTTCTCAGCCTAATCACAAGCTGCTGGTAGGAACTAACAGGTTTTTTCTCCTAAGACTATTCTTTAAAGGATTTAGAGGCTGCAGAGCACCTTGCATTATCCCAGGTTACTTCCCAATATATCCCAATCAGCATACCCAGAAAAGCTTCAACATATTTTCTTTATCTTTGTCATAGGGGCTCTGATGTGATGCTATGCAATGTTCATCCTCAAAGACAAGGAACCTGAGTCAGGATTTTCCCTTTATTCTCCCTAACCTGTTAACAACTCTCCAGACCATATATGTCAAATTAAAGGGCTCCTACTGTTCTTTGTATTATATATTGTTGCTTGATAGCAGCTGAAGAAGTAGTGTGACTGTCAACAAAGAAGTAGCAAGAATCACTCAATCTGTGTTTTTGCTTGGAATTGGTCATATGAAACAACCACAAGCCTAGCTCTAGCCCTTTACACTACCTTATGTAGTATCACAGACTTTTAGCAACTTCAAATGCCTCTCATGAGAACCTTCATAAACTGAAATGTTTTACCATTCACATATATGTGGCTTTGACTCCTTTTTGTACTGCAAGCCAAGAGATTGCCCCAGCTGTCCTAGAAACTTCCAGTCCCCTCAGTACATGCCAGAGAAAAAGGAATTGTGAAGAAAACACATTTGACTGAGGGAAACCCACTCCAGGTAATTGGAGTCTTCAGAAGGCAGCTGAGACAAATCACATCAAATCAGTTGAAGGGACAAGCACAATTTGCTTTGGCTGCCCCTTGGATCTGCTTAGGAAACAGCCACTCCACAAGCAGAACAAAATTCAGCTATCAAAATACTGAGAAAGCAAACTTGAATAGGAGGGGAATTGCCCCTCAAGGTAATGTCATCTTATCTTTAAAAACCTTCTAAGATTCTTTCCATCAATATCAAGCAATGTTTCCTTCCTGCCCTGAAGGTGACTTAGGTTACTAATACGAAATGAAGATATCGGAAAGAAAACTCAAACCTGATTAAATAGAGGTTTCTGAGTCATGTTTGCTGGTGACAAATAGCACTAAGTTGGACAGCAATTGTTAATAATGAAGAAGTGTGACTAGCACTGATTTAACCTTTAATTGGCTTGAGAAACTTCTTAAAGGCTCAGAAGCTGGCAGTAACTGAAAAAAAAAACAGTGACAGAAAAACAGTTTAACAGTCATTTTGTGTAAAGTCCCTCCTATTAGAGCAAAGAGTGTTTTTGAAGATTAAGGCACACAGAGGGGGTGGGACTCAGAGACTCCACTCCTGCAGCTACTACAGGGTTTCTATTTGACTATACTATGAGTACGATTAATGATAGCATCCTTCAGCTTCTTCATCTTTTAGTAGTATTTTTCAACTTGACACTAGAAATGTACTCACCTGTTCAGTAAAAACTCAAAAATAACACAGTAAGCATTGCTTTTGCATTTGAGTGATCAGCTGCTAGCAGAAAGGCTATTTGTTTTTATAACTGTAATTGTCTTACAAGAATTAAGTGGACTGCAAATAAAAAACCCGAGATGCGTCACTGAAAGAAACAAGGACGCATGCAGATGTTTGTTCTGAAGCTACTCAGGTGGAAAGTGGGTACATCTCAAAAGAAAGGCAGCTCTTTGATATAACATGTTTTTTTCCTTGCTACCCAACCAAATGCTTTCAAAAAGAGTGCCACTCAGAAATGAGCGTCTCATTTTAGCCTTTTATCTCATCCTGTGACTTGCCTCCAGCTTTGCACTTCAGTTCTCAAGCCTTTTTCTTTATGTTAGTGCCATGATCTCAAGCCATTTCAAGTTGCATCATTCCTTCACATGCACCACAGGCCAGCATGGTGCAGAATCTTCTGGATGTGTTTGACCAGCTATAGTTCTACCTCAAGGACACATCACCAGCACTGGGTCAGAGAGAATTCTGTCCTGAGAGCACCACTCTGGCCAGTGACCTTCCCAAACCAATCCAGGCATCATGCAGATTAGAAAGGAAGCGGAAATATGCAAATTAGAGATTCTCAGTCTCCTGCCTCTTTATTCTAGGGCTAAAAGCCTTAGCAATCAGCCCTATTCTGAGAACTGAGAGTGGGTACAGGTAAAGCCTCTGCTTCCCTGGCAGTGTGTGCAGATACCAAAGTGCCTGACTGTCCTCAGTGGTGGTTGTTCCCCTCTACAACAGGAGCCAGAGTGACAAACACACCCACGTGACAGACTCCAGACAAGAGAGGTGAACCTGCAGAGAACATGCTAAGAGGCACTGACATAGGAGCACTTTTCTTGGCTTCTCTCCCATAACCACATTCATTTGTTTTTAAGGGAAAACAGCTTCTTCAGCCTTGGAAAGAAAAAATCTGGTACAGTGAAGCACAGCAAAAACAGTGTAAGAGAGGCACAGCAAATCACAGAGCCTTATGCACAGCCAGACTACCACTTTGCTAAGTTATACTGTCCCAGCACAGTTTATCAATCTGTGACAGCTTCCTAGAAGTTAAATTTTCAAAACTAAACCCCCACTCTTTTTTCAGTATTCCAAAACAGCTTCACTAATTTTGTTACATGAGTAAGACAATTTAAAAAAGAAGTATTTGAAAACAGATATGCACCCCTCTTTATTATTTGGCAAGAACTACAGCTATGGAATGAAGGTAACAAGTCACCACTGATGCTCTACCAACTTCACTAAATCACTGTACAGGAAAACTGCACAGTACCAGAGTGTTGCTGGCTGACCAGGAACATTGCTCTGATGACCAGAGAGGTTCTGTTGTGACCAGACTGTGCTGTGGCTGCATTTCACTGACGGCCTAATCAGCAGTTCCAGCTCACTACGCACATGGCTCTCTGAACGGCGTATAAAGGTGTTTCCTGTTTTTCTCTACTAAGAACAAGAGAGAGTTTGTATCACCATCAGATTAAAACAAAAAAAAAGCAAAGCCTTTTCTGTGGTGAAGCAAAAGAGGAATCCCCCGTATACTTGACAGAAACTTTACAATTTGAGACACAATAACTCCAAAACTAAATTGATGGCAGGAGACAGCCATGAACTTAAAGGCTTTTGAAAGAAATTATAAACTTCCAACACAACTCAAGTTAATCAAAGGGTGTTTTTTTGTAAGATACACCTCACTTGCTGCTCATGCCAGTAAGGAGCAATCAAGAGTTAAACATACAACTGGTTCTATTCTGCCTGGTAATACAATCGCTATTTCCTAAAATGCCTTATACGACGACAGGAATGTTGACTTAGGAGAAGACAGCCCCTCCCAAGCCAGAATGGAAAAAGGAAAACTGCCACTAATGCCAGAATTAATAACATCACATTTCCTTTATGGTCTGCTTCCTTCAGCAAGGAATAAGGAAACAGCAATCTAATCTTCAAAACTCTGCCTATGTGAATAACCTTATGGACTGTTTATAGTATACTCACATTAGGTTTCCAACTAACCTAAAAGTTCTGTACTCCTCCTATGTCTGGATGAATTGTGGGGGAAGCAAACTTTCAGAAAACTTCAAAAACTCTTTGGGCCTTGCATCTTCCTTCCTAATGAATGTAAGAGCAAAAAAGCAAGTAGTAGAAACTACTTGTCAACAGCCTGACAGCAGAAGCAAACTTGGCACCACCATCAAGCCAAAAGGGGAAGGGTGAGCCCTGGCCACAACTCTTGCTTTACCCACCCCAGTAGGTGCAGTGTGGTGACAGCAGCTCTCTGTCTGCTGTACATGTAGATTTTAGACACCAAAAAGCCTATTTCCTTCCTAAAAGATAATTTTCCCCGAGTCTTGCAGCAATAGGCAGGTATCACTAAGAAAGTGCTCACAAGCAGAATTATAAGGAGTATGAATGATGTGCAGCATTCCCTTTAGCATTAGCTAATGGGACAGGTGTCACTGCATTGGTTTTGAGCCAGGTCAGATAGGGCACTCAGATTTCTAATCAAAACCAAAGATAATACCCAAACTCATTGCAACAGATTTTTTTGCTGTTGGCCAGCATTATTATTTGAATGGAGTTTGCAGTGTTGGAGTTAGTCAGTGGAAATTTGAAGGTACCAGGTGTTTGCTGAAATTAAAATAAATTGTGTTCTTTTGTGTCTGCTAGGAAAGAATTCCTCCTCCAGTGATGGAAAGTTATTGTTCAAACCCCCAACCTGCCTGTAGTACATTTACACTCCTGTGCTTGCTTTTGGCTTTTGTAAAGTGGTAACTTGGTTTAGGGGTCCCATACACAGGAAACCATTCTGAACTTTGAGAGGGCAGCTTCTATGTTAGAGTGACGAATGAAAACAAGAGGGGGAAGCGTCATCTAATTTACACGTGATTAGTTAGGGTTTATACACTGCCACAATATCTCTCATGCAGTAAAAGTAATAATGGACCTATACATGTGTAAAAGGAAGTATTTTCTTGGGGACCACTAGGCCTTTTCTACTTTAGCCATTCAAGATGCACAAAAACTATCATTTGTTTTACTAGTCCTTGGCTAGGCAAATCCCTCCTCCCTCATCAGATGGGCAGCAAGTGGAGACAGATCAAATTCATTAGAGAAAGAGTGCATCATATTCAGGACTTTGGAATCATGATCTGAGTTGGACATATATGCAGGCTTGTGTATGTATTTTTTATATGACAAGATCAGCATAGTTCTCTACAGGATAACAACCTTATTTAAGAATAAACTTATCAGGTATTACCTGATACCCGATGCTACCATCAGTAGTAGAAGGAAGCCAACATGAGCAAAGCTTTATCAGTAAAATAACTTTAAATACCAAAGGCTCCTGAGGCAGAGGGAAGTTAGAAAGCAGAGAAGAACAGAAGTGTTACTATTCATTTTCATATGAGCTCATCAAAAGGGCTTTTTGCTGACATGTGGCATGCTAAAAGGAAGTGTTAAAAAATTCTAACATTAAGTGTATAGTTGGTACAGATCTTCAAAGTTGGGATTGCAACATGCATTGTCGCAGCAGTAGAAGAGCTCACCAATTCTAAGCTTAGTACTTGTAAAATAACATATGCATATACAAAAATGTTACCTGTAAACCACAGCAGCCCACTGCATTCATTATTGAAGCATTATGAATGACCTTGTAAGGAATCCCCAATTTTACTGCACGTAACACTAAATCACTGTGTGTCGTGGCCCTGTGGTAAGAAAAGGAAAGAATTAAACAATGAAAACATGATGTTACCAAGTGTTACTAGCACTATAGTTTGATTTGAAATAAAATTAAACCCTTCACAACAAGAACAATGCAGAGGTGGCAAAATGGCAACAATATCCTAGTAGTTACAAGAAAAGAAAACTCCAGTAAGGCTTCCATATGTCATCTTCCCCAGCTGATATGCCAGGCGTGCTCAGTACGGTACAGCTCTTTGCAGCTCTCAGGCATAATTAAAACTGGAACACTATTACAACTGTTACTTTATAAAGTAGCCTTGGCAAGTACTTGAAAAGGAAAGATCCATGTATCCTTTGTCTTCTGCAGGTGTCTGCTGAACATGCCTTGAACTGCCAACTCTGTTTGGCACAAACTTCTACAATACTCCAGGATTTCATTAGTGGCTGCACAGCCAGGCCCTCTCCCATCTGCACCAGTGTGTGCCAGGAAAGCCCACGCTCAGACAAGAACTCTGAACAGACAGGGGTGAATTACATGTTTGCTTAGAAAAAATATCCTTAGACTGAATCAATTTTCAAAATATTTAATCCAGATTACTCAAATTAACAATGCCTAAATCTGAGTGATCAAGTTTATTCGGAAAGAGTTCAGAATATTGTAGTTTCAAACAGAGCTCCAGGTCTAAGGCTCAATAAACACCTTGCAGTGATTGACTGCTGCAAGAATTACTGGCTTTGCAGTTAAGCAGTTGAGATTAGAGCTTTCTAAAATGGTCAGTACATACAGATTGACCAAATATTTGAACTGCAACGATGTTTACATACGTATTTTGCTTGTACGTATGCTTATATGTATGCAAAATATGAAAATGCACCTACCCCTTGCCTAAATTTATCAAACCTGATCAATGACCTTACACATCTCATTCCCAAGATGTACCACACACTTCTGTGTAGCCATTCCAAAGAAGGAAGGAAAGAAATAACATATGGCCATCAGAACAATGAACTAGGAAAACTGCTTTCACCCTGGCCTTGTTCAGTTACCCTAACAGAATTCCCCTGGTTTTAGCCTAATAATTTTGGTGCTCTGTGTCTGACCAGTCAGCAGATCAGGTGCTTCAGACTGGAACACAAATGTGGCAGCAGCTGGCAAGGCTGTAAAGATCAATATTTAAAAAAAGAAATCAATTTCACTGGAAGAAAAAAAAAATGAGGAATGTGAATTTGGGAAATCTGAAACCCTTATACAAACAGGCTCCCAGACCTAGGAGAAGAGAGTGAAGTGATCTGAACCAATACCTTAGTTACTACACAAACATTGCTCCTGGCTTGTAGAAGCAAAGGTGATTTAAGAATGTCTGCTCTAAGAGAAGAGGAGACTGGTTTTACAGCCTTGTGTTATTCTCTGCACATACAAAGGACAAGGAGCACTGGAAGATTTTGTGGTTATGCTAATACTGACCAAGGGATCAGCTGGCTTTATTCACTGAAATTTGCTCCAGCCAGTACTTTTTTTCTCCCAGTAGATCTGTCTATAATGACTGTAGCTAAAGGCAGAAGTGCCCTTACGAGCACTCAGCTAATAACAGGAAAAGTTTCATGGAGTCATCCCTCCACAGACAAAACTACAGCAGTATATTTTCTGTCACTGATACAGACATTAAGTTTTATGGGTAGTAATAATATGAATGTTAACACCAGTCTAAAGTGGTGGACTTTCCATTGTACTAAAGTGGTCAGGTTTGTGTAGCACATCCATGGGTGTTACCACATGCACAGATAAAAACTTGCAGAGAACAGTGAGGATGACAGGGCACAGCCTGCTCTATTGCTTTAACCATTAGCCACCAACACCTGGCATCTCCTGTGGCTGCCAAGTACTCTGCTCACCAGCAAATAATACTTGAAAGTTTGTGATCAGCTGCAAGTGGCTTCTACCCTCCTCCCCTCTGGCCTCTCTTAGGACAGAAACATCCAGTACTCTGTCCCACTGACCTCACAAGCCCCTAAATCCTTAGAGTTCTTTGTGAGCATAGAACCAGTTCTAGCTGCTCTAGTAAGAGCTAAGAACATAAACATTTAGAGAGAAGCAACTCATTAAAAAAAAAGGGTAGTTTTTAACAATTACATAGTATGTTAACCAGAACTGAAGTATTTTCACATTGAAACTAATGATAACTGAGGCATATCAGAATACTGCTTACAAGTAGCAGCTACATTTCAATTCATGTAGTTTGTTTTTTTCATCTTGTGTACTTGTATCATCAGTGGATCAGAGCACAAGGGTACAGGTAACATGGCTCTACACTCTGCATGAATCTCAGTTACAATGTAAACATGAACTGCAAGTATAATTAATATTTCTGAAATACAGGGTCATCTGCCCATAATTAGTTTAATATAATATTCTCTTGCCAATTGCCTTCAACCTATATTTACATAAATTATCTGCTTTTGACAGCTGTGCACATCGCTCCTTTTTTCATAAACTCCACTTTCTCCCTCACAAATAAGGTGCTCAGATTTCATTTTTTCTTGTGCCCCTCAACACTGAGGTATAAATCTTGCATCACCAGCTGGAGACGAAAAGCTCTTCTGCATGGCTTGACATTACAGATTGATGATGCCTGACCAAAGAGACAGAAGGAGATCCTTCTGGTCATAGAAAAAGACTATACTTTCCAGCAGGAATAAAAAGTGGAAACAAAAGGCCTAATAAACCAACATGAGAAGACATTTATAATGACATAAGTGATTTTAAAACCTAGCATATATTAAAGTAGATGATACAACAAATAATCTGTACTGATTCTAAAACAACTGAGTATAAAAGCAACAGTTTATAAGTACAAACAGCAACTAAAAAAATATTCCCCCAAAACAGCACATTTCTTATTTATGTGATAACCTAGAATTTCTTTTGTTAGCAGACAAATCACAAGGTAAAGCATTTGTTATTAAAGCACAGAGAATAAACTGATAACAAATTACATTATAAGTATCTGCACAATGAAAGATTCATACATCCTGGAGTGTCCACATTCCTATCTATAATGGACATCTGGGCAAGGAAACTCCAAAGCAAGATAAAGTGTAGACAACTGTATGTATATGTTTAATACTATAAGGAATATACAGACATAAAAAGTGTTTCTGGTCTGAAAATCAGTTTCCTCATAAAGAATTACAGTTACAGAGTTGGCTTCTTCCTATTGACAAAAAGAGTGGTGAAGCTACAGCAGTAATTAAAGCATTGCTCTGTCTTACCCAAAAGGATCACCAACCACAAGAAATGCAACATCATAGACATCAGCGTCTTTTAAAAGGATATCTGCTTCCTGTTCCACCATTTCTCGGTCAGCCAAAATCAGTTCTTTTCCATAAAATTCTTCCTAGAAATTGAAATTAATAATAAACATGAAAATAAGACACTTAGGGATGTTTTTGTATCTCTCTGGGAGCTCACTCAGGAACACAGCCAATGGACACTGGAATAGGTAACTTCCTTATTCTCCACAGCAGCCTGCCCCATGTCTTGGAGAGCCTCACCTCTGCTTGCAAGAACACCTGAGCTTCCCATAAAGCAGCTCCTGAGCTGACAAAAATCACTGAATGGGAATTTATCCTGATACTGACTTGTTTTTCCATGCTTTCTGTGCCAGTTGAGGAGCTGCACCTAAAGCAGCTCAGCCACACCAGCACACTTGAGGGTACCTGGGTGGACTCCAGGCAGAGTTAATTTAGCCTGCTGCTGTAAGGTGTCCCCTCTCACAGCCTGAGCCCAGCTCTCGGGCTACTTACAATACTGGCACCAAACCAAATTCAAATACCTCACTAGCTACACCACAACCTGTTCTCTCAGATTTTTCCTTAGCACATTTTAGCTAACCACATCTAAGGAACGACTTCATATTAATTCTTCCTCTTCAGTTCTCTTTAAGAAGTACTTTACCAAGTATACAGGTAAACATGTATTTGATCATGTCCTTAATTTTTCTTCAGCAGCTCAGTAGTCATTGTGTCTCTCTGTACATTTTAAATGTTTTAAACTTCCAGAATCAACTTCACATATGTAAATGAAACTTCAGTTAGTTCTAGAACATGTTTTCTGATCATACTGAAAACATTTGCCACATTGTGTCACCATGCATTTTACATGCTCTTGACATGATTAAAGTTCTTTTTCCAGGGCAAAGACCAAGAAAGGCATTTTTGTTCTAAGTAGTAGTCAGCAATCACGTGTGGTATTATAAATATGCATAAATTGATAAAACTATTAAGGTCAGTTATCACCCAGAAAGGTTTTCCTCTGACTTCTGTCACTTCTTTGCCCACACAGAACAGTGAATTGATGAAAGTAACTATCACATCTGTACAGAGGCAGAGTAGTGTTTCCACTAAAAAATCCATGCCATAGTACGAGTAATAGGTATGGGACCTCTGTTACCAGCTTACATTTCCTTTCCTAAATATGAGTTCCTGCCCATTTTTGGGTAGGGTTTTCTAACTGTATAAAATCAGGATACTATTGCCCTGTGCAACAGACTGCAACCTGTACACATTCACCAGAGAGGGGACCAAATTAATGTGCAAGCAAATCCTGCATCTGTGATTTGGAACCATTGACAGTTACCCTGGAGTAATGCTGAGATCTGTACTAAACCAATTATGTCAAATTCTGACACCCCACTAGTTTGCATTAGGTTTTCCATCACCTCAGCCCAGATGCACATCAGCACAAGGGGAGAGCACTCCAAAACAACACCACACATCCCTTTCTGTGGGCTGCCATTGCACCAGGCTGGCTTTGGCCCAACGCTGTGAGCAAATGCACGCTCCAGAACAGATTGGGTGCAGTCCCAGGAACACAGAGCTTGGCTTCATCCAAGGGAATCTATTTGCATGCTTTGAGACTGCTCCACAATGCTAATCAAAGCATGCTAAGTAGAGAATATATAAAAAGTAATATCTAGGCTCACTGGGAGGTTACTGGGTCCAAACAGTTTTTTCACCAAACTCAGGGCCAATTTGGATGGTTGACATCAAGTAACTTTTAACAAACATTTTAGGTCAACCCAATAAACAAGTAAGCCTTGTCGTTTGAATTTTATGACCTGATTTTAATGCCATCAACACAGGAGGATTTCTGGGAAGTTTCTGCAGGCAAAGATTGTGCCCTTTACTGCTTGTGAGTTTTTCTCTAACTTTTTGTGGCACTTAGGAGAGACTGACCTTCAGATCAGTACATAAACTATTCAGCATTGTCACTTGCTTGTAAAACCAGGCTGTATTATAAACACTTGGTTATTAACTCCTATATTCCCTCTTAGGTGTTTCGGGTAAGACAACATTTTTACTTTGTTTTTATTGATCTTTTTTCCCAGTTATCTCATCTTTGGCATTTCAAGGTTTGCAAAAGACTTAAAACAGTAAGAAATATATGACAAGAAAACCCAAAATAACCTCTTCAAAAATTGTCAGCATTTTCCTATTATTCAGTGTTTTATTTTCAGATGGATAGGAATCCATTAATTTTTCTTTTGACAGCAAATGCTCGTTTTGAAAAATAGAAATCTCCAAGTAACCCTTTCCATTTTGCAGTTTTCCAGCTATCAAACAACCACAAAGAAGAACATTTTGTTTTGACTGGACTGACTACAATCTAGACTGCTTCAGTGTACTGAAAAGAAACATAAACCACAGAGCATATCTCCATATAGCAAATAACCCAGAGATTCTCCAAACATTCTAGCCTACCCTCTATACGGAAACCATGTGATGCTGATTACAAGCTACAAGTCTCACATGCTCTATGTATAAGCAGCTCTGCATACAGGTACACTATAGCCATACAGCACCCAAGACTCAGATAGCATCAACTTATTCAGAGGCAAGATCTCTGGTCTGTGGGCAGCTATGCTAGTTTTTGGTTATTATTTCAGCATTAAACTTCATCTTTCTATGACCATGTACGAACTCCTCAGAGTTACGATTTGCATATTTTTACTACCCTTGTCTCCCACAATGCAAACTTTATCTCCACATTGTCCACCAGCCCATCTCTGACTGTGCCTGCTCTGGGAATCCCAACATGCTGAGGCAGCTTGGCCCACATGGAAATGTGAAAAGTGAGACAATGAAATTGTTATTCCCAGCAGGCATGCCATAACACCTCATGCTGATACAGAGCTGTAGGGCTTCAAAACATGTATTTTTCTGGTATGACTTTTGTTTCTTTTTAAACAGATTAGACACTTTCTAACCAAATCCTCCAGTATCTCAGGGTCTGCACATATGGGTAGATTTTGAGATGAAAACCAGTGCAAACAGTTGGTAGGAAGGAACATTTTATTTTTGCTGCAGTCTTCTTGCAAGGTAGCAAAACAATTTCTCCTATAAAACACAGTACGTGAAGGTCACGCACATATTTCTCCCGAGAGCGGGCACCGCTGATTTCTCCCACGGACCCACCAGGCCCAGCACGCCCCTGGCACGAGAGGCCTCGGACCCTGTGGCCAGACCTACCAGCGCTTCCTTGCCCACGGTGAGCACGGACGTGTAGGCCTCCAGGTACACCCTGCGGCAGCGTCGCACCGCCTCCAGCCCCTTCACCGTGATGTCCTTGGCATCCCCCAGGCCCAGCCCCACCAGGTACAGCATGCTCGGGGAGCGCGCCCGAGCCACCACCTGCCTCAGCAGGGAAACGGGTTTAGACAGTTTCG
>JANPWX010000273.1:2931447-2980214 GCA_024734555.1 Trochalopteron elliotii | reverse complement strand
CCCCGGGTCAGGCGCCCGGCCTGGCCGGCTCGGCCGGCTCGGCGCTGCCCTTGGCCCGCAGCCGGACTCGCCTCAGGGCAGCCCGGAGCGGAGCCTCCTGCCGAGCTGCCCCGGTGCTCCTCCGAGAGCCCCCGTGTTGCCGGGTGAAGCTTCGTGCTCCTGTCAAACGCGACCAGCTAGGCCTGCTGGGGAGCGGTGCTGTTGTGCTGCGAGCACGCCGCTCCCTTCCCGCCTGACCCGGGGCCATGTGCGGTGGTTTGGGTGTGTTTTCTTACGAGGCTTGGGAGCAGACTTTTCTTTAGAGCAGACTCTCCTCATAGAATTCCCCTTACTGCACCTGTTGAGCTGAGATCCTGTGTAGGAATCTCAGCATCTGTGAGGCACAAGGGAATGGTGGTTGATGATGATGATGAATATTTCCTGCGGCTGTCTCTTACACAGTCACTACGTAGTGAGCAAAATGGCTAATGTTGTTCAAAAATTAATATTTTTTTTCTTTTGTTTTTTGATTGGTTATTTTAACTTGTAATACTTACTGCCAATTTACTTTTCTTGGAGATTTTAAAATCAAATTAAAGAAAACATAACTAGTCTTTTTTAGAGAACAGACTTTGTTGTCTTTGTCTAGTATATGCTTTGTTTCAGTATACGGTGAACTGTGCTTCAGACTGTCTGCAGAACCACCTTTTTATTGGAGGCTGTAATATGTTTCTCGGGTTATGGGAAGAATAAACTGACTGGAAAGTAGACATGCAGAAAGCCTCCTTTGTACTCTCCACCCAATAGCTGCTCCCTGTCCTTTTGCTGTATTGGAAAGTTCTGAGTAGTCTCTTACTACACCTGAACTCATACCACAGTAAATGGATATTGGCATACAAGAAAATCAAGTTTGAATTTTTCTGGGCTGGTAACTTCTGCCACGTATGGCTTTCCAGGAGCTTCTCTTAACTTTCAAAGAACTTCTCTTGACTTACAGTGGCGATGCCGTCATGAGCAGGATTTGGTTCTTTGATGTTGCTCACTTGTCTTGCTAAAGTAACACTTTACATATTGCTTTATACAGTCTGCAGATCTTGGAGGATTGTGTAATAGGAACCAGTCAGATCGTTTTAAGAAACCCTTGAAATACACTGCAAAGTGCTGAGAATTTGAGAAAAGAAGGGAGAAAAAAAAAAGGTGAAGACTCGCCCTGCTTGCATTTGTGGTCAAGCTATAAATACTACAAATGCAGCCCAACACAATGGGATCTTTATGGTAGATGTTCTCACTTAACTTCTCTTTTCCACATTAATGGCTTCTTTTTGTTACAGTCTTACTGCATTAACTAATATTTGCAGTGCAGAAGATTTACTTGGATATGATGTAGAGGCAAACTTTCTTAAATGAGAATGCATTTTCTGCAGGATTTAAGATTTGTTTGTCATTTCTTACCCCTCTAAACATGCAGACATAATTGTTATCTGGTCCCTCAAAGACAACTTTAATAGGTACGGATGTTGCCTCTGTTGCTAGATAATCTTTCTGAAAGCTTCAGAAAGATAAATATGCTAAATATGCATTACTCTCCAATTGTGCCACTTGGAAGGCAGCTCAGATAACTTTGCAAGTTATTTTGAAGTGATGAAAGCCCTTTTGTAGTATCTGAGAGCTGAATTAGAAGATAGGCAATGTGTTTCTTGGCCAGAACATGTTGCTCAAGAGAGTGCAACCACTCCCTGGAGTAGCATTCTGTCAAAAATATCTATTCTTCCTGTTCAAGCTTCAGTAATCAAAAGGTATTTTTGAGGGTGTTTTTTTGGTTTGGTTTCCATTTCTTTTAATGGGTTTCCATGCCACGGGTTATTTGTCATTTGTGTAGAAGTTCAGTAAGTTGGTCAAAGCTTGATGGAAAAGGGAAGATGGGGGGAAGGAAGTTAAGTCTTTCCTTAGATTACCATTCTCTTTCTGGGGCTCTGTGCTCTTGGAGAAACTTCTTAGTGAGAAGAATCCATTTTCATTAAAATCTCTACTGAGAAAGACAAATTTTTACACCAGAGAAGGCCATGGAGTATGCAAAAGTTTTGTTCAGTCTCAAGGGTTATTGGGAATAACATGCTGAATTGTCTACATCTGAAATTTCATATCTTTTTAGATGCATATTCTTAGTGTCTCGTGTCTGGCAAAAAGACCAGTCTACTAGCAATGGTAAAACAAGCTGACTTTCCTGAGACACCAAGCACTTATTGTAAGGCAGCTCATTTTTATGTTAGAAGTATGTTGTATTGCTAAAGTTTTAATTAACAGATAAAGATAATCTACACCTTGTTTATTGTACAGTTATGAAAACTGCTGGTAACTTTATGTTTCCTGTGGTTTAATGCTAACTGTTGTGTTAGCCAGCATTATTCATGTGCAGAGGGTCAGGCGTGTTTATGGTCCATTTTCATTACAAAGGCTGCTTTCTACTGCAGTAGGCTCAAGTCTAAAATGAATTGGCATTTTGGCCCTAATACTTGTCTCAAGTGTAAATCTGTGCCCCAGAGAGTACATTACCTCACAGTGGCTGTAGATTGCATTAGAAAAAGGATACATTCACTATCTTGCTGATAAGATTAGTGTTTTAGAAGTGCATGGCAAATAACTGAAATAAAACGTGACACTGTTTAGAAGTTACAGATGTAGTTACACTTTGCCATAGGAGTCTCTGTCTGAGAATCTGTTGGTGAGACTTTGTACTGTTGTAGAAAAGTATATTCTTAGTTTTTTAATTGCAGAACACTTGGTGCTTACTTAAAGTAGCATCCTCAAAAATTTATCACGTCTCAAAATGGCATACACAGTGTCATCCTTGTCAGGTTTTGGAAGAAAAATGCATAATTTGAACTGTTCATGCTTACTTCTGTTGAGTAGGAAGCTTTCACATAGGCCATTGTCACTTCCTTTTTTTTAAGTCTGAGGAGTGAAAATGCCACTCTGTAGCGTGGTTCAGTAGCACAAGGGCTTTTCTGCCTGTAACTGAAATACTAGGACCTTTTCAAGATCATGTGCTGAATGGTTGCCATCTCTTCAGGATTGTTTTGGTACTTACTATTGAAACTCTCTTTATCCCCTTTATATGGTAGCTATATTCCCAATAGACGAGCTTGTGTGTGTGTGTGGTTTTTTGTTAATTTGTGTTTGTTGTTTTGTTTGGGTGTTTTTTTAAAGAATGGTAATAATTAAGTTCAGGTGGCTTGGTCAAGTGGTCAGTGATTTCTTAAAAAGATGTGCTGGTGATAGCAAAAATACATAGAATGTTTTTGTGTAATGTTGCTGTCTATGTAATCTTTGGGGCAGTTAGAATTAATAACAACTTGATGAGATAAAAAAGTCTCTAATGATACCCTCCTATTAAAGAATAAAATTAATTGCATGCTTGTTTGGGAAGGGGGCATCAACAAAATAATCAAGTCTTTATACTAATTTTGCCTAATTCTGGTCAAACAGCATGAGTATTCTATCATTAGTAATAATGTTCTTTACAGAAGGTCATTCAAGAATGCCCAGCATCATTATTGTAGGTACTGGAGCTGGGAAGGCAGTCAGGTACAGCTCTGAGCAGCTTCTGGTCAAACAGCCAAAGCCTGCAGGAAGGTAACACACACACACACACACACACACACACACACACACAGAATTCTTCCAGACTAAAGGGAAACCATTAAGGGTCCTCATTTCAGGGTGTTTCATAGATAATGTTCCTGATACTCTGCTGTATCCTTGTCTAAGTAAATAAATTGTAAAAGTAAGTTTTGACTCATCTTTGTTTTGCTGATTCCATGAAGACATTGCATCATTTGCATTGCAACCACTCAGGACTTGCATTGTTCCCAGTTCTTTTCACAACAAATAAACCTCCTGGGAAAACACTCAGAATCAGATTGCTCCTCTTTCATTGCATCAGGTTGTGTTGGGGTTTTTTCATCAAAATGCTTCATAAATTTGAATTTTAATGCTGAATGGAAGTATTTCAACATTCCATTATGTATTACTAATCCAGTTACCTACTTCTTAATTATTAATCCTAGAGTTGCTTATTCTCATTCTTAAACTTAGTTGTGGTCAAAAAAAGACCCACTGCTGCTGGACTGGAATAAAATGAGATTTTTCTTTTCAACTCAATGGCAGTAGAGTCAAGCCTTCACTTTTTTCGTTTTCTACTGTTACTGCCTTTTTTTTTTCAATTCACGACTCCTGTTTCTTCATGGCTTTGGTTCTTAAGGAAATTTATGGAACAGTGGTCCTGGTACCAAGACCTATGGCACTCCCTGCTATTAATCTTACCCTGTAATAAGAATTGTCTGTTTATTTCTTCCCTTTGTTTTATGTCTCAACCATTTTTTTTGTTCTCTTGAGGCTCTGGTTCTCACCCTTGGTTACCAAGTTGCCTTAATAGCCTCTTGTGATGAACAAAATGCCACCTTTATAAATCTTTCTGTCTCAATTCATCCAGTTTTTTTCAGTAGATACGACCTTGAGAAGTTGTACTTGATCTTTGAGGGCCTCCAGATATTTAACTCCTCTCCTGTAGGGAATGTGGCCATGTCCCAGGCAGCTGGGTGTTTGTAGACAGTGGAACAAAGCAGTGTCCTCTCCCAGCCTGACTAAACCTGGTGTGCTCCTCCTACTTTCCTTGCTTTCTTCCAGCTTCACCTCCTTCCAGTCTGGTGCTGTTTTACTCCTTAGACAAAGACTGAATGCTTTACAAGTGTTGTTTTAAGGGGTGCTAATAAATGCATCTGGGGCAAAATGCTGGGCCAACTTTTGCCTACATCAGCATCTACGCAGTACAGAAATATTCTCCTTTTTTTCTAAGGCAAGGTGCTGCTTTGTCTCTGCTCTCTTGTACACCTACAAATCTATGAGGTCAGCTTTTTATATGTTTGCTGAGGATTTTACCTTATATTATGGCATATGAAATGTGATTTAATAGCAGAAAAATAGCTTCCTTTCTCACGCTGGATTCTTTTTGGTAATCACTGTATTGCTGATGTGATACAGATGTATTTTAGATGTCCTTCACTAAGTCTGAGTAATAAATCAATTTAGGTTTCTACCACTGTTTAACAATTAGAACTTCTACCAGTATAAGCAGAGGCACTTCATGTGTATGCTTTTAACTTTCCTTTGCCATTAAGACTTTGAAATGGTAGAAGCCCAATTGCCCAAGAGAAGAACAAAAGATTAGTAAGCAGTTTGAAATTAACATAGAAGCAAGCTCCAGTATATATAATTTTTGTATTTCAGCATGTTTCTTTAGTGTAAAAAAATTATACCAAACTTTAGAGGGGGGGAGAAGAGAAAGCTAAGCTTTTATCTTTCAACCTTCATGCAGCAGATTTTAGTAATCATACCTTTTTTTCCTTGCCAGAGCTTGCTAGCATAGTTTTGGCAGCATTGAATGGTGATGTCACGTGCTGCTGTAACCTGAATTGCAGTAGTTCCTCATGCCACCAAATGGGGAGAAGAGAGGTACTAATTCCTGAACTCTCTTCAGTTCTAATATTTATGCAAAGCACAGAGAGTGATACAAAATCCTTGTTAAAGGGGAAGGAGGGAGAGAAGGGGGAAAGCCCTTTTTGTGGCTTTGCAGCAGTTTCATAACTCGAAGGTCTGTTTGTCCTTCTTAGTGCCTGAATGGAGGTGCTTTGCATTCTAATGTGTGAAGGTCTAAGGCTGAATGTGCAGTGTGAGAGGAGGGGCTAGGGGAGATGTTATTTGTCTCAGAAACTTTTAGAAAATGCATTTTAAATTCTTAAGATGATGTGGGGGAAAATAAGCATTTAATCAGAAGTGTTCTTAATTGTTCAGTGTAGTTTGCAGTAAGGGGAGCTGTGTTGTTGCTGTCCTTGGAGCTCATGAACACAGTCAGCAGTGGGACACGCGGGTCTCAGCCCTCGCAGTGTCACATGGAGGGTCTGTCAGCATTCAGGAGTGCACTTTGCAAGTAAAGGGCACTGCCATGATGTCAGAAATTACCCATCAGCTTGAATTAGGATATCACAATGGTAATTATTGTACATACATTTTCATTGTGTAAAGCTATGAGTCACTACAAATCACAGTTCTCTTTATAATTTTTCCTATAATATTGTCTTTACAGTATTTTAAGTGGCTTTGAATTATTGGTCTCATGTTCAACTACACATCTTAAATTTGCTGTCCCTCTACATAATTGGATGTTGGCTATGTGTAACCATAAATTATTTATATAATTTATTTTTAAGTCAAGCTTTCCCAGCAGGAATGATTTTGATAATGTTCTAATTAAGTACAGAATATGGGCTTAGTATTTTGTTTTCTTTTGATCATTCTTTTTTGTGGAAGTTTTATAGAGGAAAAAAAATTTGTCATGGGTTTGTCTCATTTGTAGTATTTGTCTCATTTGTAAAGTATCTCCAAATGTCTAATATTAATTAATTAATGTCATCCTTATCAGATAGAGTAGTCTAAGAACATGTTTTAAAAAGGAAGGAAAATAATATTTTTGTTCAGTCTGTTTATTTGCGGCACATAGTAAATATCCTTAATAGTTATGAAGTTAAAGGTTCTTATCAAGGTATGGTAAGTATTGTAAGTAATTTCCATTGAGTTAAGAAGGGAATAGGATGAAAATAATTCAAAACTGGTTCACACCAGCAATTCTTTGCGCACTATTAACTGCTAAGATCTAGTCACAAAACATTATTCTGAGGAGAAAAGGTTTAGTGAACCCTAGAAATTGGATTTGATTTATGCCAGAAAATCTGCCTTTTCACTGCTTGAGATTTCTATGGAAGGAAGCCACAGTCTTTTACCAAATGGTTTCTAAGGTAACATCTTATAGCAGAGCATCTGAAACCAATTTGGTTGTTAATGAGAAATAGTTCTCACGGTGGTGGGAAAGTGTGGAGTGAAAGAAAGGCTTCAAGATTTGGCAGTGTGTCTGTAAACGCATTTAAATAAATATGTGCTGCCTCTCTGCTTATGAAATTTCTACATGAATTACACATTCATAATTGCCTTCCAAATGTACAGGTCTCTTTCCAGATTTTATTGATAGATTCTGCGTGATTAAAATATTTGACTACTACAGATGAATAATTTAAATAGCTGGCACTTTTCCAGTGGAAATCTCTTTACTATTGCTGAAAAAAAAAATTGCATTTTTGGGGTGATAGTTATTTGTGCTGCCAGAAATCCATTAGTGAATTGGTGCCATATCAGAGCAATAGCATCCCACTGATATCAGATGCCACTTCCAGACTTTTTGGGATTGCCCTGAGACACATTTTGAGAAGTTACTCTTGCACCTACTCTCTGTCTGAGGTTCTGAGGAGATAAATGGTGGGTCAGTGAACAGAAATGTATGGTCATTTTACAGTGGATGATCTGAATATCCTTTGCAGTCAGAGCCTCTTTGGGATGGAGGGAATAGAGTGCTTCTGTCAACAATGGCTCGTTGCCATTTCTTCCTTCCTCTCAGGAAGAGAAAAAACCAGCAATTCTGGCTTCCCTTTCCCTGGATTCATAATAAACATGTAATGGCTCTCTCCTACCCTCTTGCCTTGAGGCAAGGCTGTATTCCTGCATTTTGTGTCTTGGTGCCTGTGGAGACTTGCCTGAGTAGAATTGCAGAGTTTAAAATCATGCTTGCTTACTTTTTTTTGCCTGTTACTGAATTCTGTTAGTGTGTTCTGAGTCACATGGGGAAAAAGAGCTCCAGAGTGACACCTTTGCACTAAGCAATGGATTGTATTTAGCAGAAAAAACACGCAAAGAGAATAAGAAGGAGAAGCATTACCAAAGTAAAACTTACATACTAAAAAACTTAAACCATTCATAATCCAAATAACTTTTACAGAGGCAAGAGAAACTTGCCTTAAATGACTGGGTTTTAGATAAACCTGTGTGCTGCTTTCGTTCTGACCAATTAGAAACCATCGACTAGATAATGGGAGTCTGCCTAGTGTCTTTCAGTTATTGTTGATGGTTCTACAAGTGTTTCCAGAAGCCCATTGTCTCCATAGGCTCCATTCCCTCAGGAGCAGCTGCCCTATTTTATATACACATTGGGTGCCAGTCTTGTACTCTGAATGAAATATGCAAGTTATTTTGTAAAAGTAATTGTTGTTAAATTTGGATCTGTTACCTTGAAATAGTCTCTAGTCACCTCATGAAAACTGTAGAGTGTAGTAACTTCATAGTGAGGTTGACTTTGGTTTCACCTGCTGCACAGGGAAGCCCTACTCTCTAGAAAGAGAGAGGAACTTTGAATACTTTGTCACCACATGCTGCATAGGATTTTCAGAGTAACTGACCCTGTTAGAATAAAACTATGCCAAGTAGTTTATTGTGGCAGTGAGAACACTTGGGTTCTAGTGCTGTGGTAATAGAAAGTTAATGTGACATTTTCGGCTGGTCTGAGAGCAGCAGTAGGGTTGGTGTTGGAGAGTATAACAGAAAGAAGGGCTCCAGGAGAAAAGTTCATGGAGAAGGTCTTTCTGATCCTTTGTTGATTAGCTAGGACACAACTGTGGTTTTTATTTTAAATAAAACCAATTATTAAATCAAATTATTTAACAGCTGCTTCTAAAGGGGGAACTTGTTTTGCTCCATCCCTTGCCTGAAATTTAGTGGGTTTTCCTCTCTGAGGAATTATTCAGGATCATGAATAATTCTGAAACTGTACTCTCTTTTTTTTTGGCCATTTAACAATCTGAGTCAGCTTGTCAGAGAATCATATGAATACAAAATCAGAAGGAGGATGTAAGACAGACAGCAAGGACAGCAAGTGAGGATTGTCTGGCCTTGAGCCTTTCCATAGAAGAGGCATATGGTTCTGTGAATGCGTTAACAGTTAACCTTGAAATGTGTTGTGTGTTCTTTTGCATTATGTATGGCCATTTTATGTTTTATCATCACATTTGCTTATCAGGTAATTAGGAAATCAAATTATATGAATACCAAAAAATTCAGTATATTCATTAGATATGTTTTATTGATGTATATTGAAATAGTAGAAATAAAACTAATAGAATCAGGTATTTCAAACCTGGTATGGTATACAGTAGTATATATACACAATGACTGTATAAAAGTTGAGAAAAGAATGTTTGAGCTTTTGCCTTTGAGAGTTTTTGAGTGATTAGTTGGAGATAAAAAAATCAGCAAGGAATGGTATTTTTACAGGTCTTTACTTCGTCAACTCTAAATTTAGTACTCATGTCAGAAGATCATTGATCTCTGATGTGATCTCTAAATAGTCTGGCTGGGTTTCACCAGCAGGAACTTTTTTAATGTTATTCAACTGAATTCAAGTAGCCAAAGTTCTTCATGTCACTGGACATTTTTAATATATTCAAATGAATGATTTCACAAAGAATATGACACTTCACCACAAATGGAGGGAGAAAGCAGGGAGAAAAAGCAGATCCTGATTCTGTTTTGAAAAACTGTTGGTGCTTTGGATCTCTCTCTGTAGTTCTACAGCTTTGTGAGGGAGAACAGAAAGTTTAATGAGGCTGAGAGCTGAGATTGTGCACAAATCTGGGAGGGGGGAGAGTGGGTGGTTTGTTACTTGTTTTACATATTTGGTAGGGTCAGGGGTGGAGATGTTGCTGATTTTCTGTTTCTGAGGGGTTGGGGGTGGTGTTGCTGATTGGCATGTCTGGGCATTTTCCCCTGTGTCAACTGCATTGTGAACAGGACTCTGCCTTTCTAATAATCTTTGTATCATTTTATGGGTTGTCAGAGCATTTTCTTGCTCCAGTTCTGACGGCAGTGTTCTTCAGGGTACCAGGAAAGTGATGAGTAACTGTGACAAAATAACAGTGTAACCAATTAAACTTAGTTTCCGTGGATTTGTGTCCTCTGACCTATCCATATTTTCACTGCATTATCCTTGTCCCTCACAACCACCAGTTTTTCACAGAATCCATAGGAATGTAATGCACGTCTTGCAGTCTGTCAGATTTGGCTTAGTTCAGTCAGTGAGGTAACAGTGCTATTTCCCTAGGAAACAAGTTAAAATATTAGCTAAAAAATATGAAGCTTTTCCAAACTTACTTATATTTGACATAATTACTTGAAAAGAATTCCTATTTCTTATCAGCAAATTCTAGGGAAAAATGTATTAAATATTTTTAGAAACAGGAAGGGGATGGAAAGGGTGCAGGTTCACATTAGTTTTAAATACATGATTAGATTCTGTCTTTAAATATATACGTACAGTGTGAATTACATCTCTGTGAGCAAAGGGGAATCCCAAACCTGTAAGAATGTTAATGTGTTCAAATAGCATTGTTTGAATTTATAATAGAAAAAGAATTAGAAAGTTCAGTCACTTCACTTTTGTCATCTTTCTGCATCTGTGACTAGTAACTTCTTTAATCACGTGTAAATACAAGAAAAGTTTCTGTGTTTTCTAAAGTTTCGAAGTGTTATATTAGTAGCATAATTAACTTAATAACCTATTGTTCATGATTAAGTTGGCTTGCAAAGTGGTAATATTAAATAATTGTTGATTTCTTTTTAATTACTGCGTAGTGCACAAGGACTGTTGTAGTTCATTTTTAGGCATAGAAATTGAGATAATTTCCTCCAGATTGATCTTGCTGTCTTTATTTCTTGTGTAACAAGTGTGCATGCCATCACTAAATGGGGAACAATAACAAAATTATTCTGATTTTTCCTTCTTAACCACTCTCTCCCTTTAAGTTAAAGGGTTAAAAAAAAAAAAAAAGTTGTTTGTCCTAAATGTTCTTACTGAAATCCATTATGCATGAAAAGAGTCCGAGTCCATTTGCAAGACCTCTAAATGAACTCCATTCATTCTGTGCTTAGAAATGTCCATTCAGCCAGAAACAGACACAATAGTTACAACCTCATTTATTTTGCACCAGTACCAGCATATTAAAACTGAAGGGTTTGTTGTGAAGGAGTATAATAATTTTCCTGTGCTAGTTATATAATTCTGTAATAAAATTCCTTTAGGATTTGAATAATGTCAAATTGCATATATATTCTTTGCCCATAATTGTAGTGTAGTAGCATTGCAGTCATATAAAATTTTTAAACGTTCATGACAATTTTGAAATAGCTATTTTGAAAACCAAGTTGACTTAGCTGAAGTTATTTTGATATAAAACAAGTTGTAGAGACATCTGTTTCTAGTTGGCTCAGAAATTAAACCGATTAGTAATCATAATTAGTGGCTATGAAAAAAAATATTTAAAGTTTTGTCTTTTAGAACATTAAAACTTCATTTATGTTTGGGAAGTAAATTACTTACGATATACATATCAAAATTGTGAGAATGTAGTATTATAGTTTCATTGCTTTAAAATCCATGAAGATAAGTCAAGAATTCACTACTCCACATTTTGTTGGCCTCAAATGTAAAGTGGAAATTGTCTTTTTGTGATCAACAGGATGTCTTGATCATGATGTGTGTGGATGGGAGATCAGACCATATTATATCTTAGTTTAAATGACTTTGGGCATTGAGCAAGGCTCACTGGCTTTCCTTCAAAGATCAGGAAGGAGCAAAAATGATAAGCATTTAGGAAAACCTGGTTCACCTTCCATGCAAGTGGGACCTTTCTCAGTTCTCTTCATTGATGTGTGCTGTTAAAAACATGTGATAAAGTCCTGCAGCCTCCTCTGGGCGTTGTCGGCTGCTCAGGGTTGGGGGCTCTGAGGAAGAGCCTGTGGTGCTTTCAGCTGTGGCCTTTTCCTGCCAGGCTGGGTGCCATCTGCAGGGGTCATTTCCTAACGTGCAGGTCGTGTCTGGGGTAGAAATGAGTACCGTGTTTGGGGAAAGAGAAGGGTAAGAGCAGGTACAAATTTCAGTTTAACCTGGAGTCCTTTATTCATTTATTTAGATTTAGCAGTGGCTGAAGCCCTGTTGCTGTGGCCTGTTCAGGACTGTGCAGGGCCGTGTCCCAAGCTGGCGACGGAGCCATTTCGTGCTGCCTGTTTTTATGGCATGAGGGCCTTTAAGGGCTAATCATCAGCTTGGAAGGAGGTGACTTTGGGAGCTGACTGGAACTGACCGAGCATTTCCTCCAACAAACTGTAGAAAATACTGTTTGTGGGAAGTGTGTGGAGTGAGGGTGAATGGGTGAGGGGCTCATGGCAGGAAAAACAACTAACAGGAAAGGGTAAGTAGAAACATCATCCTCCTTGCTCTCAACCAGTTCTTTATCTGAAGTCCTCCTGCTGGTTGCTCTTCCTGCTCAGTCTCCTCCTCCTTCCGTCCCCTTGACATGCAAAATACAGTCCAGTGAATCCCCACACAATGACAGTAACAGGATTTTGTTACTGAAACTCCCTGCCTGCCCATTCTGTAACTCTTTTGTAGGATTCCATTGTTTTGTTTACTGCTGAATTTGACATTATGTGAATGGCACCTGCAGTGTGGTCCAGCCTGGGATTATACAATGCAATAGTGATTTTAAGCTACCAGGAGTTCAACAGTTGAACAGGAGTAAAGGTTTCAGGATAGGATTTTTGCAAAGTAAATGGTTTTAAAAGTTGTTCAGGTTTTGGGGTTTTTAAAAATATTTTGAACTGTAAATGGTATGCTTCTGTATGAAAATTAAGAGACATATACTAATTTTCCATAAAGTATGTGTTTTCTCTTTGATGATTTTCAGCCTAGCTCCTTGAATCATTTCTTTATGGTTAAATGTTTGATTTTGATGGAGTTGCTTCTGATCAGCACCAACTTCTCCCACTTCATGTATTTTCCAAGCCTAAAGATCAGTCAGTTCCCATTTCTTTTCTATTAGGAGATGAAAATTAAATAAGAAGGGTTTGTGACAATACATCAAAAACAAAAAAGGAAAAATTGAAAACAATGATAAGATCTGCCCCTCATAATTCACTGCTGACAGTTGACTTCTGCCTTCGTGTGTTTAGGTACTTCCCACCGGGGCGGCTATTCCCACGCCGCGGTGCTCCATGCCCTGCAGAGATGTGGAATTCGTCATCTTGACACAGCAAAAAGATACGGCTGTGAGTCCCTCCTGCAAAGGGCCATCAGAGACAGTGGTGTGACACGGGAGCACCTCTGGGTAACCACCAAACTGTGGCACACTGATTATGGCTATGAAAACACGAAAAAGGCCTGCTTGGAGTCATGTGAAAGACTTGGTGTTGAATATCTTGGTATGAATCTTTACACATAGCTCATTTATTGTGCTTTCCATGGGAGTACTTGCCAAGATGAATGAATTCTGAAAATCAATTATGTAGTACACATGGGTCACAGAAACCAAATTCTGCCTTTATTTACACTTTTGCAGGTTTCTTGTTCTGTTTGTTCTCTAGGAAGTTCACATGCACACATTTGAGGGTACAGGTCTTTTTCTTGTTGTAAATGTTTTGTAAAGCTTTTTTTAAAAAATTATTTGAGGAACAACTACCTCAGTTTTCTATATTTTGCTGAAAACACCCAAAACCTATGAAACAAGGATCCATAGACTACAATAATATATTGTCAACAGGGTGACAAAGATGCCTGGTTTCTTCTGTGATCTGTTTTCTTTTTCTCAAAGAATGGGGGTCCTTTCTAAAACTTACTTTGTGGGTCTTTTAACTTTTTAGAATTCTGAATACTGCCTTTGGTTTGGTCTGTTTGGTGGAATATTCTTTGGAGAAAATGTTAGAAGTATCTACAAGAATTTAGAAAACTAAAATTAAAGCTTAGCTAACACTGCATTTGTAAATTTACCCTGATCATAAACTCTTTGTTGTCAAAGATGTGATATTGTTACTCCCTTATTAGACTGGCAGAGTTGCAGTAATGATGCCAATTAATTCTTTGCAGCAGGTCATAGAAGAGGAGGTACCTGAAAATAAACATGATATTTGCTTATTTTAACAATAAACTAACTTCAATGAGGAAGTGAATTTTGCTGAATTAATAATTTATAATATTAATGGCAGCTGTGTGCTGTATTCACTGCCTTTTTTTTGCTTGAGTACTTAACAAGGTGAACAGGGAAAATTTGTATCTGTTAGAGATACTTGTATGCACGTCTTTGGCGCTATTCTTTCTGGAAATGTATCCCTTAACTTCCTCCACAGGTACAGGATAATGCCAAATGAATGAAAATTCCTCTTTCTTTGTCATGTGCAAATGCAGGTCACTGCAGTGAGACTTTCATAAACAAAGTTTCAAGCCCTGACTTTCTCCTTTAAACTGAGAACATTATTATTCCTCCTCTCTGTTTTCTGCTTGTTATATTTTTTGTTTGCTTTCTTTTTGTTTCTGCTTGCTCTGGCACTGGTGCTGAATGCTGATGAGAGGAAAGCTTGACTCACTTCCAAGAAATCATTTGCAGTGATTCCTTCTAGTACTGTAAGTTGTTCTTATTATCTCAGGTAGTAGATTGGAGTAGATGCTCACACAAATACTGAGTTTCTGCTAAGCAGAAATGCCTGAAAGAAGAAAAAGAGTATCTGAGAGCAAGAAATATGCTAATGCTGTCACCATGTGAGTGAATCCTTGGAATGGCATAAACAGAACTTGTTTGTCAGATGTGTTGAGAGCTGAGACTTCTTGTGCACATATTACTAAGACCAATTTAGGAATCTTAGAGCTGCCTGCACAATTAGTCTCCATACTAGATTTTTCCTCATTTTTTATATTTTTGTTTTGGTTCTTTAATACCCTCAGCTATCTTCCCTCCTTCTTCAGCTTTCTTCCACTGATGTGGAGATGCCTCAAAAATTTATAAAGCTGTTCCTGAACCACTTACTCTGCCACAGTGACCTAAATCAATGGTGATCAGAATAAATCAGAATTCCCTGATTTCCTTCTGTGGTATTAACCAAGTGTGTGAGGGTTCACATCTTCTGTAAAGATACATAATTTGTAAAGAAAACTGAAAGATCCTAAATAATGTATCTGTGATGTTAGATCATCACAGATGTGGTGATGGTGGAGGGGAAATTAGTAATTCAGAAGAGTGCAAAAAAGAAAAAGCTGCAGGAGCCCTGGCAACTAAATGTGCAGCAAAGGTCTTTCTTTGTTCATGTTAATTTTCTTGAGGGTCCTTATGAGTTACCCAGTCTATTCATAAAGACTGAATAAGAAACCTGAGAAATAATCTAACAGGAATTAATAAATCTGTGCATTATCAGTATATGGAATGTGAGCTGTTGAAAGCAGTCACAGCTGTTTAAGAAAAAAACTGCTCCATGTAAAATACTTGTTATGAAGCCTTTTCAGTGAACACTTTTCAGACAAATGGTACTAGGAGAGCAGTGTTGCAGGATTTTTATTTGAGCTGGTAGATTATATATCCATGACATGATGGAAATCTGTATTATTTGTGGGCAGTGGTTATAACAGATACTCTGCTCCTTGCATTTTCTAAATGTGATCCTCAGCTAGCAGTCACAGTAAACCAATATGGAATGGCAGCAGATTTTGCAGGTTTGGCAGTAGCAGAATACATTCCTTGGGATTTAGATCCAACCTCTTAAGTAACTTCTTGAATGCTGATTTGTGGGTTACCAAATTCATAAACAATTTTATTTTCCTTTTGACTCTTCTGAGTTTGTTCCATTCAGGCAAATCTGCCCTCTCACAAATCCCCAACTGGAGCTGGACAAATGCATTATCAGCATCTTCACTGTAATAGATAAAGCATGCAAAATGAGTGTATTATCATAATTCAGATTCTTTATTGCTTCAAAACACTTTGTAGATTGTTTCACATTGATCCTTGTTCAATTGGAGGAAACACAAAACAAAACAAAAAGGATTGAGTGAGAAAGAAAAATACATGATATCAATATTAAGTACAGTGACTGTTGAGAAAAGCAAGGAAATATGATTCCCAGCATTAAGACAGCTGGGAAACATTGCAGAATATACTTTTGCTTTTAGGCTTGATAGAAGGCTGGGCTTGTTCTTCACACGACTGGGCTTGTTTCAATCAATTTTGACTTTTTTTTAAATACCATATTAGGGGTTTGCATAGAATTGCCAGCTTTTATTTCCACAGCAACATCAGGTTGGCTTTTAAATGTGTAAAATGGCCCTGCACTTTTCAGTTAAGAGGAAGTGTGTTGATTGTAGGCGCTGCAACCACTAAGAAGCAATAAGCCATTCTATTTTAAATGCCCCTGTGAGAGCAACTCAAGTGTTAGTTTTAGTTTTCCTGCCCCACTGTGCATTGACATTTAATGACCTTCAGGCCTCTGCTCACCGCTGCACCATTACAGCCCAACTGTGCATGAAGGATGTTTTTAAAAGCTTTAAATACAAAAGTGGATTGTGAATGTTTGGAGGTTTTTTCCTTTTTTCTCAAGTGCATCTTGATGCTGTGAATCAAGGTGGATTTTTTGATTTAAGATTATTTAAAAAAAATACATTGTTGGAAGCCATCTCAAGATATTGAATAATCTTTCCCATGCTAAAAGACTCAACCTCATTCTCAACAAAAATATAGTCTGTTCTTAAAAACCTCCAGTGATAAAGTTTATATTTCTTGATTGCTAGAAATTTAATCTATTTCAATCAGTGATTTAAAGCTAATCTCTTGCTTCTAAAAGGGATCTAAATGTGTTTGTCTTCTCATAATACCCCAGCAGGGAAAATATTTTAAGCAAAAGAAAATTTGTGTGTGGGTGTAGGGTGTGATTGTGTGTACTAATAAAGATGAAATCATGGGCCTGGGTTTATGAGGAGCTTGTTGTTTTTATTGGCCTGCAGGTATGATGGAAAGTTTTCTAAGAGCTGCTGCAGGAGTAAGGTCCTGGTTGTGCTGAGGTACTTTACTCAGAACTGGCAGAAGGAATATTCTACTCTTTGTCTATGAGATAAGGCACCTTTGCCCCACATCTTTCAGGAACACTTCTTGCAGTCAGGAAGGCTGTACTTGGTGCTCCAGTAGATGCTTTCTAGCCCTAAATGCCAATATTTTGAAATGTGAAGTAATCTTTATTTCAAGGAAAAAGCCTAAATTGAAATAAACATAATGGGATGATATGGGCATGGTGTACCTGGTAACAAAACCTTTCTACAATAAAGGACCAACAGCTAATCTTGTTTGCATCAGAGACCTCAGACACTAATACAGAGAAAGGGGATGTGTTGTGTTTTTTTGGATGTCCAAGGCCAGAGATCCTTCAGTTATCAAATCTCTTAAAAGCCTTTCTTTGGAGAATGTTTCAGTTTCCTGAGCTGAGTACAATGCATCTGTGTCTGTGGAAATCCATGATGTAACTATTTCTGTGCACATTTGCAAACTGTGGTGTCTAACTGAATAGTCAGGCTTTTGGAGAAGTAACTGGTGGTGAAATTCTGCTGAAGTTTGATTATTTTTGCTAAATGACATTTTTTTGCATAGTTAAGCAGTTCTTATTAGTCTGGTTTAGAGAACATAGCAAGCAGCAATTAAAAATACATAATTCTTACATTTTTCTGGGAGGTAGGTATCAGATCCTAGTAACTTACACCTGCTTATATATGACATTTGCTTTATACAAGCAGAAAAGTTAAAATACAAACATGGCAGTCTCTATGCAGTAAGTAGCCCCAGTAGCATAAATAATTTTGGATCAAAATGAACATTTGATATTAGCAATTCCTAATGTTATTCCTTTGGGTTTATGTCTAATATAAATCAGTGGAAATTTTATTTGTGACAGAATGTGAGTAGTCCTGAGTTTTGAACATAACTTCACCAAATGCTTTAATCAATATCCCAATGCTAGTTTTCAGTTAAATGTCACAGAATTGGGTTTAATTCCAATACCATGTATTGGTATTTGCTTTTAATAAATACAGCTTCATTTCTCAGAGAAATTAGTAAAGAAGTGATAATTGATAGATTGGTGATCAATAAGACTGCATGTAGAATTGGAAGTGGATTTTATGGATAAAAGTGGAAAAAACGAGCAACTTACTCCTTAATTGTGATGCAAAACCAGATGCTGCAGATGATTATATATGAGTGATTATTGGCTTGTCTGAGGTATTGCATTTAAAAGTCTGAGTTTAAAATTGTATTTAAATGGGTTATTGATATCAGGAAGTGTAAATGTAGCTTGTGGATTTTGTGACACATCCAAAATAATGTTTTCCTTGCTATATCTCTAATGTATTTTACTGTACAGAATTCTGTACTGTTTTAGTTAGATTCTTAAGGTAAGTAAAGCACGTCCTTGTTGCAATGATGTACCAAAATTGGAGCTGGTGTATTATAATACATTTCATGCTACATTTTCATCTTAAATCAAGGTTGAATTTGTATTTTTAGAGGGGGACAGCTAATATACCAGCCCATGGATACAGTAAGCATTAGTGTAGTCCTTAATTTGTAAATAGAAGAATTTTTTTCCTTTTTTTCTCCCCCCCCCTCCTTTTTTCATGATTCCCAAAGCAGAGGATCTGTATTTTCACAAAGAAGTGCTGTAAATGAACGGTGTGATGTATTCAAAGAACAAAACACTCTTCTCATTGCAAACAAGTTGGGTTTCTTTATTTCTTAACTCTATTTGAACTGCCAGAAAAGGAATATTATAAAACACACACACAAAAAAGGTACACATATCAGTCATCTATTTATTTTCTTTTCCTGTTTTTCATCAGACTAATATATGCAGCAAAGACCAAAACCTGTTTGACTGGGATACCTGCAGTTACCTGTTTAATCTGCAGTTAGAATTTGAATAGAAATGTAATTGTTTTCCAAGTATCTCTAAATTTCTCCTTCAGAATGTCTAGCAGTGTCTACAAACTTATAAAGGATTAAAGACCTGTCATTGTTTAAATCTATATCTGATTAGGAACTCCTGAATCCAGTACATGTACCTTTCTCAATTTATGGTGGAAGTGGTTCCTTTTTCAATGGAAGGATAGTCTCCTCTTGCAGGAGGACAGCACACAAAGAGCCTCCTCACAAGGGGCAGTGCAGGGGCAGCACTGCTCCCTTCTCTCTGGTGACCAGTGACCCAAGGGACAGCATGGGGCAGTGTCAGGGAAGGTTTAGGTTGGATGTTAGGAAATGGTTCTGTGATTCTATGATAATTTCATCAGCAGTAAATTGTAATTGTGTTTGAAATCATGCTAATGTTCTAAAAAAATGTAATAAAGCATAATTTTGTTCCCTTAAAATATTATTTTCAATAATTTCTTTTAAAAAAATCACAAAGGCTGACATGAAACTGAGACAAAAAATCTGCACAAAGAATGTGCTCTTGTTTCCAACAGAAACTTGTAAGTGGAAGTACTCTTTAGAATGGAGAAAGACAGACCCACTGTTGAGGCTGTACATATAAAATATCTGCAGAATTGTCCAACATATTTATCTTCCGTGAAATGGAAGACTTGCAGCACTTAATAATTAGTAGTCCACTCATAATTCCAGTAACCAAAATCCTTTTGATTTAAATAGGGCTTGTTATGTGTGGAAAGTTTATTAAGTGCATATGTGACCATGAAATTCTGATTACAGCGACCTAAACATGTGGAACACGTGCAAGTTCTGCTACCCTTAGCTGTTAATGTGATGTTATAGAATTCATTTATTACAACTAACTGGGTACATCCAGTAATGATCACTGGGTAGTAATTGGAGCTATTACGATGATAATGTGTTAGGGGCCACTGTGGAGGGAAAATGCTGTCTCATGTGGTTTGATATAATTTTTTTTGACACTTTAATAAGCAGTCTGGTTCTGTTTCTTTTTTAGATCTTTATTTGATTCACTGGCCTGATGCACAAGTTCCAGGTAAAAGCAATCGGGAAGTCCGAGCTGAAACCTGGAGTGCGATGGAAGAGCTCTATGAGAAAGGTGATACAATAACAAAGCCTGTCTTAGGAGAAAGAGTTATAGTGTGCTTTGGGATTGGGAAACTCATAGTGAGACATGTTCAAAAACTTAACTTGAACTGGATGCTCATATTTCAGTGGAATTAAGTTTCAAAAATCTCTTTGGAAATTTCAGCGTTAGCAATTTGGTCCTGCTTGTAAACAGTATGTTGTCAGATTTTGTCCATGAGATTAATGATGGTGTGCATTCTGTCTTGAGGAAATCTACTGATTCATTGAAATCCCTATGTCACCACAGAACACCACTGAATGCTACAGAACATCGTTGTAGTAACCTCCTCTCTAAGCATAAATCATGCCAAGTTTTGTTCCTTTAGATATTTTTTTCTAATTGTATGATGCCATTTCCCAATTTGTCATATGTTGTGGTATTTTATAACTGCATTTGTGTCTTAAAAGTTAACAAAATAAAATGGCTAGATGAGCAAATACTCAACTGCAGATTCTTTGGTACTAACTTTTGGGAAGAATTTTCAAAGAATGGAACTACTCTCTCAAGTTTGGATAACTCACTTTGATTTCCAGTGTACAGCAAACTTCAGTTTATGTTCATAGCTATAGGAAGAGTAGACTGTAGATTTAAGAGGAAAATTTTGCTCCTGAAGTATGCAGAATTATTAGAAATTATGTGAGAGAAGATCCTGTGATGCCATTCTTGGGCCATGTGGATCACCCTGTTTACAGCTTCAGAGAAGTTCCACAAGTGGGACAAAGACTTCTTGCATAGTGTAATCTATCCACTGACCCAGAGCTACTGAAATAGTGGTTGTAGCAGGGGAGTTGTACAAAGGCAGTTACAGGCTGTGTGTCACTCCCAACTTTACCAGAGCCTCTTACACTTCAATGCTTTGTTTACTTTTGCTGTGCCTCTGCAAACACACAAGTAAATTATCTTTGATGTATCTTTTACTGAGCATAAGGGAAGTTGCTAAAAGTGTTTTCTGCCATGTAAGACATGACAACATTCAGTTTTTAAAGAAGTGCTTCACTGACCTAGTATTTCAAAGCATGAATAACACTTACATCCAAAGATGGATTATTCCACAATGCATTTCTGCTGTGAAGTTTTTTTCTGGGGAGTATTTAAGTTATTGCATGCCATTTGTGCCTAGATATGCCATCCTAATTTGCTACAAACACGTTGTATTTTCCACATTCTATAATTATTCCTATCCTATGGATATCCAGATATGGATATCCAATCTGGATATCCTATCCAGATTTATTCTGCTTTTGTGTGCATCTTTGTGATCTTTTCTGTCCTACAGGATCTTTCTTTCTCTGTCTCTTCCTAATGGAAAAGACTGTGAGCAATTCAGTGGTCTTTTAATAAGCCACTGGAAATACTATTGCTGTTCTCACAGAGGGGAATATTGCTTTTCACCTTTGTCCCTGTGCCTGATACCTCTTTAAAGACATCTCATGCTAGATTTATTTTTCCTGTGGTTGCATTTTTTCAATGTTTTTTCGATTTCCATGTTGCTACTCTCAGTCTTTTTCTGAATTTAAGCATTCTATAGACTCATGATTCATTTAGCTGAGGATAAAGTTTCCAGCTCTGGTTGTCAAAATTACCTCAGATCATTTACAGGAGAAGGAAAATTTAATGGTCTGGTCGAGTCAAGTGCCTTAGAGCCTTCCTTAACTTCCACACTTTTGCTTTAGGGGATGCAGACTCTGGATGTCCTGACCATAACTATGTGTTCCTGAAATGACACGCAGATGTTAACCACTCTGGAGTTGGAAATGCAATGATTCCTGAGCAAAACGTTAAAAAATTTGTTTGCTTGGTTAACCACTAGATTTTCCACTGAAGATTCAACACTTGCTGCATATCTTTGTGACTTACTATGTGTTATGTGAGCAACATGGTAGCTTTGGTTTGAATTGAATGTAGGATTTGGTTAAAATCCTTACTTGAGGAAAATAATAAAATCTTCATTGATTAGGGGAAGAAATTACAAGTTCTATGAACAAGGGAGTTCTTTGTCTTCTCTGAACTTGACATTATTTCAGGTAGTCATTGGTTGTTTTTTTTGAATTCCGTTACTTTTTTGGGGGGGAGGTGGGGAAATGTTTCGTCTGGAAGAAAAAAATAAACTAAATGCTTCACATTCAGAGATTGGCATTTTAAACAAATGTCCCCAAATAATAGAAACTTTGTGCAACAAATATTTAAAATCCTGAATATTTGTCAGAATTATTAAAATAAATATTTTGGGAAGCAGAAAACTTGCATAAAGAATTAAACAAAACTCATACTATACTGAATCTGATTTTCATAAACTCCCAAGTACCTCTGGCTGCAGAGGATTTATTGTTGCAGGCTTATTGCTATTTGAAGGCAGCAGGTGCCAGTGAACTTGGTGTGGAATTGTAGATGTTCTTTCATTGAGATGTGTGGACATCCTTAAGTTTACTGTTTGTTAATAGCAGCTGGTTGGTAATGCTTCTTATATGTACTGCTAATGCAGGTTTGGAGTTGAGCTGTAATATCAGAATATTGTCATAAATAGAAAGTAGTAGTTTCAAGTTTCGAGTGACGAGAGAGATCCTTTGCTATCACTGAAAAATCCCCTCTCTGGCTTACCACTGTTCTTGTATTTCATCAAAAGGGATTTGAGGTTAGAATTTGTGAAAGACTCTTTTGTCCTGATATGATATGAACTGGAATTATGAACGATTTAAAATGAGAATCTGAGTAGTGTTTGTTGGAGATCTGGTTACCCTCTCCAGTTGATTGCTCACCATACTGAAGTTTTGGGCTGCACTCCTTGGATCCAACATACTTTGGAAACGAAATGGAATGTGGTTAGTGCCCCAAGGCTGGAGTCTCAGGAACACTTGAAAGAAGATCTCATGTTTTAGCACTCTCCCCTGTGCTTGAATCCACTGTTCAACTGCCTAAGGCAACTGAGCAGCTATCTCAAGATCACACTTCAGCTTAAAAACAATTTCCCAGAGTCCTCAAGGGTACCATGACAAACATGAGGGCATGCCCAAAAACACTCCTAGGGATTCTAAAGCCAGTGTTGTCTTTTACTGTAACAGTCTGACATACTACATTAATTATGTGTGTTAAAATAACACACCCTGGAAGTTTTACCTTCTTCAGGTGTTTTAATCCCCCTGAATTCCATCTGGAACATGGTCCTGTGTCTTTCTGGTTTCCCCTTGAGCTAGAGAGTCTTTGGCTAAACATTCTCAGCTTTTCTCCTGGCTACATCTTTCAGTAATTTGAGTCCAGTAAATGTTCTACCAATATCTTTCCCTCTTTAACCTGAAATTTGTATATTTATACCCTCTATCTTCTCTTTGCTCCAAAGGAAAGATTATACTTCTAATTTGTAGTATTCCTATTGTATAGACAGGACCCAGTCATTAAATTTGCTGGTTTCCATTAATATCTTTCCAGGGAAAAAAATGTGATAGAGTTCTGGCCAGCAAAGGTAGATAGATATTTATGGTGGTATCCAAACCTATAGTTGTTATATCATTCCATACCATGAATCAGACAAATTTTATGTACATTTCCCCAAATCATACAAAAGTATTAGAATGCTTATTTCTCATGGTGATGAATTACAACAGTGCTTCATTCATGAGACCTTAATGTGCTGATTGAGAAAGAATTCAGTGCAGAGATTTCTGTTTTGTCTTACAGTCTGGTGTCTTCCATATGTCTTCAGACCCTGGGATTTGCATGCATTTAGGCCTGACCTTGCTTCCAGAGGGAATTGTGCCCTTCCAGTAGCTCAGTAGCTTGGGGATCAGAATTCTGCACCTGGTCTTGGTATTCAGCCCCAGTGATCAGATTTTTTTAATGAACGACCTCCTGAGGAGCTTCTACTGATCAGTTATTACAACTTCTTAATGTTGAGAGTTAAGAACAAGTGAATGGCAAAGGAGAAGTATTTTCTTTACTGGTTTTAGAATTTTAGTAGGTACCCTGAAAGTATAAAATAAAGGATTTGGAATGGAATTTAGGATAGTATTTACCTGCACTAAAAACTGCCATTAAGAAATCCTGTGTGATTTCTGATAGCCCAAACTGATATCTCTCTATTTGTAGCAGAAAAGATCTTGTTGCTAAACTGACTTCTACTAGCTCAGGAAAACACAGTTTTAATAATTAGTTTATTTAAATGCTGTTAAATTCCTTTTTTTATTATTGTTATTTTATCTGACTCGTTAATCTGCTCCAGTTTGATTGGAGCTGTTTCATAGGAGTCAGATGACTCAGGTCACAGAATGAAGAAGACTCCATCTGTGCTGCAGTGCTGAGAGCTAGAGAATTCTAGACCTGTGTCTTTGTTCAATAGCCTTCATTTGTGTTTTCCTTTAAAGACTTATGGGATAAACAGAGCTGAGGGAGAAGGGAGGAAAAAAAATCTAAAACTTGGTCAGTGAGACATTTGTGCATAATAACTGGTTATTTCTGTTGTAACAGCTGAAATCAACTAGAATACTTGTAATATCAGGGCTATGGTTTAAATTTCTGTGGTCTCAAAATTGTCCTTTTGTGGAATTATCTTCTCCAGTACCTCAGAACAGAGGCCAGGCTGCCTACAGAATCCATTCCAAGATACATACATTGAGTCATATATCCCCTTGAGAGCTGCAACATTCCTCTATAGGCTTTTGTTGGCTGGCAGATGAAAGCAGGGTGGCAAAGTGCTCTGACATGGGGAATAGTCACTGTATGTGCTCACTGGTAATTGGGCTGTTCCTAGCAAAGTGACCCTTTCCATAAGCAATGTCTTTGATGACCTTGATTTTGGCATTGTGGCTAGCCCATCACCTCAGCAACTTTTCATACACACATGCACATGATTACTCGTCCCTCTACCTAAAAATTCTGGGAAGAATGAAGGCTTCCAGCCAGGGCTTTTGCCTGAAGTTGGCAAGAGTAGTACTGTGGTGGTTGTTGTGGGTTCAGATCCCACTAGAGTTCACTACCATTTTATTAAAATTGTTTGCTTATCTTTTTAATGTTTAGCAGAGCAGCTTATGCTGACGTGAAATATCCTTACTTGCCTTGGAAATTCCTTGATGTGTCTTAATATATGTTTTTGTTATGATTATGTGTGTGATTTGAAGAGGGTCCCATGAAGTTATAGAAATTGTTTAGCCCAGTAATTAAAGCTGTGTAACTTTGTTCTTGGAAAAATGTTGGGTTTTGTTAATTTCAAGTGAGAGAAAATATCTAATCAACCTTAATATTCTTACCATCTTCACTGTTAGGTGTAGACCAGTTAAATCATCATATTTTCTTCCTCCATTTTCTGTCTGTTCTTAAAAGTAGGAGGGAAAAAAGTTCAGTGAACCAAATACAGTTTTTGTGCAGGTGACGCAATTTTCTAGCACATCCTTTGCTAGCTAACATATTCTGCTTTAAGTCTATATGATGAACAGCTGACAATTCAAACTGTTGTGTCACAGCTCCACAAAACATTTGCCTCAAGTGTATTTATGGTGGTAGAAGTTATATGGGAATGCGTGTTCACAAGTTGCACTGAAGTTTTAATAAGAAAAAGCATTGTAACTTATTTGCCTAGAAATGGTTCTTTTTCACGTTGATAATGTTCTGTCTGCATAGAAGAGGATGTCTTGTGGGTTGTTACTATGAGAAGCACAGCTCAGAGATCTGTTTACTTGGGGAGGTGGTTGCAGATTTGTGAGGATTTTGGTTTTGCACCACACCCTCTTCATCAGATAAGACAGCAGTAAAGACATGGAAGAAAAATGTTACACATATTTATGTTAAAGATCATAAAGAAATCTTCATAACTTTAGTGTCTTATTTAAAAATAAGAAATTACCATAGAAAAAGTCCTTTTGGTGCAGATGTAAAAGTGAGAATGGATCTAAACTTGCATTAATATCTGTGCTCATTTGTTTTTGCTCATTTTTCTTTCTTAATGTCAAAGACTTAATGGGTAATTCTAAGTGTAAAAATAAACCTTCAGGAGACTTTGTTTCATGACTTATTGTAGTGTATGGTTTATGCCTTTTCTGCTAGCAAGTGAATCCTTTTTGCCAAAACTGTAAATAAGCAAGCTAAGCAAAAAGATTTAAAGCAAATGTTTGGAGTTGTGTACCCATACAGATGTGCCAAGAGATCCTGGTGTAAATACAAGAACTCTTGTGAAAAAGGCAGTGTTGAAATATCTTTCAAACGAAACTCCTTGTCCAAAATAACTTTTTTGTATGATTTGTGGAAAAGGCATAATTTATCGGTTTTGCATATGTTGAGGTAAAGCCTTAGATTCTTAACTGTTTTAAATCAGTATTGATTTATTAACATCAGTTAGGTTGCTGTTATTCATACCACTTGGGAATACAAAAAGTATTGCAGTTCAGGAAACTCTGCCATCATAGTTATAGGGGTAACAAACTATTTAGTTTGTTACTAACACCTCTGTGCTGTCTGTAATACGTCCAGAGTGCTACTTTTAGGGGTACATATTCTGTTAGCCTCTAGGCACATAGCTGAGTTGCTGATAATTTTGATCACATTTTCATGTCACAGTGTGTGGTAGCATTATTGAAATAAGATATGCTAGGATTGACTTTGTCCCATGTAGTGGATTGGGTATTTTTGTCTGGTCTGGTTTGTAATGTCAACTGTAAGGATAAAAAATATGTCAACATAACTAAAATAACATTGCATTGAAGTAGTTAGAATGAGCAGCCAGGGTCAGAGACAATGTGCATTAAGTCAGTGCTATGCTGCATTATGCTGTTTAGTTAGCCATTTAACAGTTATGGAAACTGACTGCTTGTAATGAGTTTTCAGTCGGGAAGTTAACAATTGGACTTCTACTCATGCCTGCTCCCCTGCTGTCCTCACGGTTTATCATGGTTCACAGGTGACATGTAGCAGGAGTAATGGTCACAGAATTGCAGACAAGCACCTGTACTGTGGCAGTGAATAGGCTAGAGAGAAATCCTTTGGAGGAGGAAGTATGATTTGTGTATTTGCAGTTTTGCCACAGTCTTCCTGTGCGTCTCAGAGAGGGGCACTTAGCCTTCTGGTGTTTGTGTGTTTTAGCCAGTGCTGTGGGAACACGTGTTATTTCACCGATTTAGAAGTTAATCCCTCATTGATTCTGTCTAAGAGTAGCCTGCTTTTTTTATCAAGGCTTTGGCTTTAAGTCTGCATGTGGGGCACTCTCAGCCCATGGCTTTGATTTAGCAAGTTATGCTGAAATCAAATCTTGTACGGTTTCCATGAGTAGTGCAATTTACACCCAGCATGTGTATCGGAGAGAATGTGGACTTTCCAACCTGTGCAACCTTCCTTAATAAAAATACACTGACTGCAGTTGACCTCTTGTGAAAAGTAGATCCATTTGTGTTTTTATTCTGTGGCCTGAATAGAAGATGCAACAGAATGGGCACTGTTCACTTGACGTGGGAATTCTCCCTTGCTCTGACTCATGTAGAGCAGCAGGGAGGGGGAGGAAAATGGGCTCCACAAACCCGGTATCCAGTTTTGTAATTTACAAAATCTTTTTCATCTGAACTTTGTATATTTAATATTCCAGAGGGTATTACAAAGTTTGATAAAAGTCAATAGTGGTGCTGGAGAAAGATAAGGCTCACTATTGTACTAAACCAGTGTTGTGGTGCCAAGGCAGTATATTTATGCTTTTCTGTTGCAAGACTAACAGTGCCCATCAAACTTCGTATAATTTCATATTATACAGAGTAAAGATAAAAATACCCAATCGTTCTCTAAGTTGCAATACGAAATACTTTAAGCTTAATACTCAACTATATTGCAAACCAGTCCATTAACATGATGTAGTGCTTCACAGTAGCTGGGAGAAATACAGTGTGGTGAAATTACCATTGTGGTGGGGGCCAAGATATTTTTGTGTAGAATAAGAAAGATCCTTACTTTTTTCCCCATTATAATCAACTGTTATTTTGCCCATATGTTTTCTGATGTGTCTTGCAGAGTTTCATGATAGTCTTTCAAAGCTGGATGAAATTTTCTGTTCCAGCATTGTGGTCAGTCAGTTTTTAGCATGCATGAAAGAACCAGTGTTCCTACGTTTTTCTTTCAGCCTGTGAAGTCAGAGTCGCAAGGAATAGAACAAAGCCTCAGAAGATGTAACAGGAGGCTTTGGGAGCTAATGGGGAATTGCAAACTCTTTGTTTATTGCACCTGGCACTTTCTCAAAATCTGCTTCCTGGGGGCCAGACCAATCATTTCCTCAAGCAGATAAGGAGGATGCTTTCTCTCCCTGAGTCAAAGCTCTGTGAGTTTGTAAATAAGGCAGTAAAAATGGATATTTTAAGGGTACTTAGCTAATATATTGCAAAATTTATCTCAGGAAATCTGAACTTCAGGACTAATTAAAATGAAGTATGGACTTTAAAACCACCTACATTCAACAGCTGTAACAACATGTATTGTGCCTGAATTGTCTGAAATGAGATTTCTAAGCATTCGAAACAGGTATCAAATTGGGGAAAAAAAAAAGCCTGCCCCCATTTTCAAGAGCATTCTGGTGTTTTTGAGACCCATGGCAGGAGCCCTGGGACTTACCTCTGTTGGTCCTCCACAAGAGAGGAGATATAAGGAAATATGTCCCCTTCATCTCCCAGGTTGTTTCAAGGCAATGAGTCAGGACCATTTTACACAAGTTTCTCAATATATAGGTTTTTTACTTCTACTGTTGATATGATTTCATGGATCTTGTTTGATAGACATAGTGACAAATGTCAATCTGTCTGATAAAGGCCCGTAGCTAACCAGATCTTTTGTTCCTTATCCATCTTTTCTTAAATCTTCGTTCTTAGGAATTAATCCAGAAGATGTAAATGTGGAAATAATTCTGTATAATCTTCTTCTTAAAGGCAGTTTTTCTGAGATTTGGACAATGCAAAGCAACTGTGTTAATCTTCTAGCAGGCAAATGGAAGCAATTCTCTAGAGCAGAATCCATTGACTGATTGTTCAAATTTAAGCTCTATTTTCCAGTGTTTTGAATTCCTGTTTCCACCATGCATTGAAATAAGATTTTTTAATACAGTTAGACTGTTGTGATGGTTTGAAAGCAAAACTAGTGAGAGGCTCCAAGTCAGAAATACAATTTAATAGGAAAAGAAAAAAAAAAGGAAATAAAATAAATGCAATAATACAAAAGACCCCTGACAGAGTCAGAATACAACCTGAGCAAGATGATGGAAGCAGCAATCCCGTAGAAAGGTCTGGTAGCTCTGATCCTCTGTAGATCCAGTGGGTAAGGTACCCCATATTGTCCCAGATCCCAGATTATATGCAGGTGAGAATGCTTGGCTCCTCCCCCTGGGTGGAGCATCTCACAATGGGATAATGAGTCATACAGGGGGGTCCTTGATGGCCCATTAACGGGAGATAACTCCTGGTGGGAGTTATCTGTAAGTCATCAGCAGGCCATTAACAGAAAACACGTTATCAAAAGACCTATTAGCAGAGGACACCTTAACAAAAGACACCCTAACAGAAAGAGGGAGGGAAGAGTCTGGAAGAATGCTGCTTCAGCAATTGGTTTCAACAGTTCATGAAGATGGTGGTAGAATACTCCGTGCACGTTCTACACCACAACCCAGGACAACTGTACAATTGTTTGGGGTTTTTTTTGTATTTTATATTGTAATTTAATGCAAAAGTCAAAACACTTTATGTGTATGTATACGTATATATACAACTTTAACTGTCATATATGAAACTGTAACTAACACCAAACTAATGGAGTTGAAATGAAGGGTTCTAACTTCACCCAAACCAAGTAAGTGTATTTAATGAAAGTGAAATGTTTTAAGTGTATTCCTTTTAAGAAAAAGTTCCTTAAAAAAATCCCTTAAGAAAATACAGGTTCTATAAAAACATTGAAATTCTAATTATTTCTCTGTTTTCTGGGAAAATGTTTACTTTCTTGGTAGTTTTGAATGAAGCTTTCTCTGTGGGACATCACTCTGAACACATGAATGCTATAACACTGATTTTAGTAGGAATGGTTCAGATGATTTTTAATGCAAAACATGACTGACCTGAAATGTCTTGAAGGGAAATCTAACATGATGAAACAGACTTCAAAGTCTCCTGTGAGAAATACACTAGAAGCAAAACATCTTAAGAGTCTACTGTAGGGGAAAAAAATGGAAACTTTTTGTGGAAGTGTACTATTTCATGTCTGTTACTGAATTTTGTTGTAGTTCAACCTAAAATGAAAGCTTTACTCTTCAAGGGTAATAGTGGCATGTTTTTTGTAACTCCTTAGCTTTCAACAATAGTGTACAATATTTTGGTTCACCATTGTGTTAAAACCGTGTTTTTCTGACTGCTGTGGCATAATGATTTATTAGTGTTGACACTCCAGGGTTGTTTGTCAAAAGCTCAGCTTTTGCTCCTTCTGGCAGATTACATACAAATTATGTAAATCACTATAGTGCAGGTTTTAACCTAATTATGTTATACATCTTGAACAATGATAATTTCTGTAGGGGAAAGATGTCTGGCATTTTAGTTGTTAATATATTTTTTCTTCTTTTGGAATTCCATGAAAGAAGCCACATTAGAAAGCAATAGTATGTGTACAGGTTTTTTTGCTGCAGTTTATGCTTTAGCTTATGCTGCTAAAATATGTGAAAGCTGATTTTAATTTGTTTTAGGACTTTAACAATCTGTTTATACAAATTAGCAGTAAGCTGTAACTTCACTTAGAATTTCATAGAGGACTAGAAAAACGTAATATCTTTTTTTGTCTATAGATACACATATCTATGCATTTTATAGAATTGGTCAGCTCAAATAAATACTGGATTAATAACAGTGATCAGACTTATGTGTTCACACACAGAGACAGACTTTCCATCTGTAGCGTTACAAACTGAAATGCAGCTCAAATCAATCCAGACAAAATATTGAAGAAATTAGTCTGAGCCATGGTCCACAGAGTGCACAGAGAGCCTAAGGAGACCCCTCCTATCCTAGCCCAGCCCAACCCCAGCTGCCTTCTTTGCCAGCTGTGCTTAGCAAAGCAGAAGGACCAAACTATCCCAGACGAGTCAGGGCTGAGGGGTGGTGGCAGGTCAAGACTGGGAGTTGGCCTTTATCATATCTGAGGTTTGAAGGAAGACATCTGATTTCTGGCCTGTCAGCTCTTCACTTGTACACATGCATCCCCTCGTGAGATTTATTAAGAAAATAGCCTTCATATCACCTAGGTCCCATTTGACTTCATTTGCTTGTCAGGAGCTGAGAAATGTAGCTACAGTTTTAAGCTTCATGGTTCTGGCTAGATACTGCTCGTTAAATTGAAGATTTTACACTGAGTTTTACGTAACATAATAGGCAGTGTGACATGGTTTATTTGGGCTGCATGTCCTTGGGTTGTATTGCTCACACCTTATTAGTCTTCAGCAAATGTTCCACTTTCCTTTAGTTTTGGCAAGCTGCTTGGAACACCATTTCCTTCTTTTCATTCTGGTGGAGTGCAATTGTTCTTTGCTTATACTACATTAGCCTTTCCCAGAATTTAGCCTAGAGTTTTTATACACTGGGGAGTTTCCAGTGTGTTTAGATTATAAAATGATTTCCTAATGTGACTGTGACAGAGTCATGCTTTCAGATAACACTGTCAAACTAGATTTCAGTGCTGTTTTTCTGTGTGTGTTTGAGGTACTTTGCTCTACAGAAATGATGTGAAAAATAATTTTGTCTCTTGTAAGCAATATTTTTCAAATCATCCACACAAGTAGTTAGGATTGTCCCAAAACTTCTCCTCATTCTCTTTTTCTTTAGGTTTGTGTAAGTCAATTGGTGTAAGCAATTTTCTTATCAGCCATCTTGAGCAACTAAAGGAGGACTGTGTAATTACTCCACATGTTAATCAGGTGAGTGGCTACATGTATTTAAAGTATTTGGGTTTGGGTTTTACTTTGGTTTTTTTGGTTAGCAACCTCCTCCCCACTCCTATGCATGAGAGGTTACACCCAAACTATTTCCTCAGACATACAATTTCTTTTCTCATTTCTATTTGTATAGTGAAAACCATTCAGGAAGATGACCCAAAGGGTAGGGAAGTCCTTCCTCGTATTTCTCCCACCCAGTTTCTCCCAGTCTACTTGTTTGAGTCTGAGTACAAGACACAAACAAATGGTCCCTGTGACAGTTTTTTGATGATAACCAGTTTAAAAATAAAATTCAAGAATCACAGAACATTCAGCATCTTCAGAGTGAACCAGTTTTTGGAAAGCCTGTGTTCAAATACTTTTGTACTTCCTGTAAGCAACACTGAGGCCCTCAGTTAATTGCACATCCATGTAAGGGTGTCCTTCCCTTGCTCCTCCCTCATTTCCTATTTCATGTAAATTCAGTGAACTCCTCATTTAGGCAGGTGCTGTGACAGCCCTGGCAGAATTTTTTTTGCTGCCCTAGGCAGATCTAGGATGGCCACCTACGTACCGGCAGGCTGCCAGGACACTCGACAAATGTTCCCTTGTTGCAGGTTTCTGCCTACAGCTGTGCTGGAAGTTCATGCTCCCATTCCTTCCACCTCCTGCCAGAGAAAGTGTGTGTGTGCTGACAAGGATGTGGGAACTGGAATGGATGGAGTGCAGGCACATGCTTTTCCCCTTGGTACAGGTGGCCAGGATTTCTGGCAGCTGTTTATGTTTTAATGTCATTAACAGCCATAAAAGTGTTGCTCAGAGTGTGACTATCAGAACTAAATAACTGATTTTAGCTGTCCATTATACTAAAGGTTACTAAAGGACAATTAATGTTAAATTAACATAAAACCATATAAAATATTTAAATTCAGTTATTCAAAATCAACCATTGAAAAATATGTTAAAGTGGGCATGTTGATGACTGTTTAATAATTGGTGAATTTACCAAGTTTCAAGAAATGCACATCTACAAAGACTTACTAGAGTTTGGTATGAATTGTTGCTGCCTGTTAAATAATAATAGCTTTTCAGTGTTCTACTAAATCACTGCAAGGAAAAAGTGATTTTGTTTTGAAATTTCCTCTTACCCACAGTGTCAAAATGTTACCAGTCTTACTTTTTCAGTGGTGTTCATGGAGACAAGCTGCTTCTTGGTGCTATTTGACAAAACTCTTTTTCCAAGGCTAAAAAAGAGGAGACAAAAAGTTGAGGTGATGGTGATGCTGGGGGGTAGGAGAGGGCCCTTGCTAGTCATTTCTTTGAGGTGCTACACAGCATCATTCTGAATTGAAAGCAAAAACCAACAATCCATACCATTGCCAAATGCTCCAACTTAAACAGTTTTGTTATAGCAATAATTTATACTTTTTTAGAGTTAAAGAAATTTTATAAACCATACCTCATCTTATCCTCAAGAAAGTATGTATTCTGTTTCTTGCCTAGTGTTGGAGAGTTACTGAGTCTGATTGTAGGATCAGTGAAGTACCGTCAAATAAATAATGAATTCCTAAACTCAAATTGGGACTGGAAATGCTGTACTGAGTTCTTATTTCACTGTCCACAATTTGTAATAGTTTTTTCACTACATTTATGCATAAAATGGTGAACTGTTTCAATGGATTTACTAAATATTAAACATTTGCAAATAGTCTATGAAGAGGAGAAAGCAGGCAGGAGAACTAAGCAATACTTCTGTTTTACAAACCAAGTTTTAAGTACCACCTTTCTTCTCAGCTCCTGGGAAAAAAACAGTATCATCATGTCTTTTAAAGCAGTAGGAAGGCCTGTCATTTCAAGAATATGGTATTGCTAAGTTATTTATTAATAAGAAAGCACATTTTTTAAAATTTTAATATACTATTAAAAGTACTGGTAAACACTGTAAAATGATGGTACTTTATTCAAGTAGAGTGAAACTTACAAACTACAAGTTCCAGGTTTGTGTGCCAGAGTTTTGTAATTGACTTGGCAGTAGGAAGTTTGGATTTATGCTCAAAGAAATCTTTGAAGTCTCTCTGAAGGCTCATAGCCCTGTCACTCGTTAGGGAAAAATATATTTTATTAGTATTTAATAAATATAGATGTTTTCATTTACTAAAGAGATGCACTGAACCCAAATATAAACTGTTTCTCTATGAATTCCATGTAGGAATGTTCATCAGTATTTTTCCAGTCCTGGAGAAGTGTGAATTACTGTGTGCTGACCTCAGAGAGACTTGGTTACGTTGTTAATATTGCCATTAATTTTGTGCTCTATTGTGTAAATTTGTAAAACGTAGAAATGCATATGAGACATTAGAAAACAACCTCTTTGTACTTAAACTCACCCAAACTGTTCCTCTAGATAGAAAATATTCATAGGCTTGTATTTCACTTTCATAAAGAGAAAAAATTGTAAGACAGCATTCCCATTGAGAAAATTACTGAATTCCGGATGTGCAGAACCTTTTATCACGTGAAAAGGACCACAGCAGGGTGGAAAGAGTAAGGCCTCTGTGCACCATCATCTGAGGTATGACTTTCTAGGGCCATGTGTCAGGATTGGTATGAGGCTCAACTTTGCCGCATTTGCTGTGACTGTTGTAAAAGACCAGTGCTTTCATTGGAAGTCCCCTGTGGCTGAGCATGTAGCAGCTGTGAAGTTCTGTAATGTGAACTGCAAACTGTTCTGTTAAACAGATTGGGTTTACACACCTATCAGGATAGAGTGCCAGAAAAGATCAAGATCTTCCTCTGTCATCATGTGACAGAGAGCCCTCGCCTGAGAGAAGTCTGGTGATGAAAATAGCAAGGGTGGGGCAAGACAGGAAGCAAGAATTGTTATTTTGAGGGGAAACAAATGTTGACCACTCACCTTATGCCTCTTGTAGCTCAGGATCCTAGTGCCTTGCATTCAGATGCTGGGAGAACCTTCCAGGATATTTTCATTTAAAAAAAAATAAATTCAAAAGTACTTATTTTATTTGATGCATTTGATTATTTTAGTAATCTTTTACAGAAGAAAAATACATGCTTCTACCAACACAAAACTGCATGTATCAAAATTTGATTCACAAAATTTGGGAATCTCTAGGTTCAGTGAAAGGCACAAAGTATGATCTTTTCAGGTGGGAAGTAGTTGTTGCTATGTATTCTGCTTGTGAAGCAAGCAGGTGATATCTCAGCATACTGCTCTTGATTTAAACATTTCTGGTGTAACCTGGAACTGGGCTGCCTGGAATCTTACTTGACCAGGAGATAAATTCTACTTGCAGTTTAAATAGTAATAGATGCTGAATAAGTCACAAGTCACATGATGCCATAGAGGCACTGCAGATGTTTCAACATTTGATCCTAAATACATCATTCTTTATTTAATATTTTCTAGGTTATTTGCTATACTTACTGTAAAGAGCATCTGCTAAAATTGCTTATTACTACTGTAATAATGCAGTCATACACCCTGCTTGCTGCTCTTTTGTTTCTCCCCTCGTAGTTTTGCGTAGATACAAGGAGAATATTTCATATCCAGCTCAGGTGCAAACAAGTAAATAACTGTATGACCTAAGCACTGCTCTTACACATATAAACATGAAATACAAAGGGTATTCAAAGGTCAAGAAACATCAAAGGTTGAAGACATGGATGTCTGCTGCTTGAACCTTGTTCCCGAGTCCACCTAGTAATTTAGATCATAGCAGCTTTAGGCTGACTCAGCCCAGCCTTCCAGGGGCACAGTTTTTTCTTAGCTCATGTTGAATGACTGCCAGCCTATTGTTCCTGACTATTGTTGTCTGAAAAGACAACATGTACTAAAGATGAGAAACAGGAAATGTTCATTTGTCCTCTTTGAGGCAGGAGAAATTTTCCAGATTCCATGTATTGAGGTAATTGCTCAGAAGAGTATTTTTCTTCAAAATGCATAAGAGTTCAATCCCTGGAACAGTGCTGATGACCAGTCAAAAAATACATCACATGATTTTGTGTAAGAAAACAGCACCCACTTTCATCCAAATGCAGAGTAATGTATGTTTCTTACAATGAATATACTGTGAAATACTTATTTAAATAACTTATTAAGGAACATATTAGCGTTTCTTTTCTGGCTTTAGCTACATGCCAGAATATATCTCTCCTCTGAGATCATTACTGTCCAATAACTTCTTTTTCCTTTTGCTTCTAACAACTGTGTCTTTTTAGCTTATTACTTTTCCTCTTTTAACTGATTCTTGGCAATTTGTGATCTTCCTTCCTACAAAGGGTCTCCTTCACACATCATTCCACAGCATGATTGCTTTCCTGCACAAGCTGATGGTGACACCACACAAAGAATGCAGTATTTGCCATGTGCAATCCATGCCAACAGACTTTGCTGCCAAGGTCAGGTCCTCTCACTAAGCAAATGGTTCTGGTTGGTCACTTGCAAACCCAGCCCCTGCTCAGCCCCCTCCCCTCACCTGGGCAATTCAAAGATCATTAGAAAGAATCATTAGTAAAGAAATGGGAATAGATCTGGGAAAGAAAAAGTAGTTTCAAAGGACAGTAAAAATGACCTGATGCTGACTTCCACTGTGCATTTGTATATATTTCTTAAAAACAGAGCAATAGTTAAAGTCCAGCTGCAGATCAGGCAGGCAACTGCACCTTGTTTCTGAGGGAAACATCAAATACTGTTGTGCCAATTACTGGTAAAATACATGACTAATACCCTTCATGTATCTTCTAAAATTAATACCTTACATCTACTTTCCAGAAGCAATGACTTCATGCATGTTCTATTTTTAAAGCAAGAGGAAAATTATTTTCATTTTTATTGATGTTTTCTACGAAATGTACTCTCGGGGTTTTTACTAAAAGTTTATTTCTATTTCTCTAAGGTTGAATACCATCCTTTCCAAAGACCTCAGGAGCTGGTTGATTATTGTAGGAACAGAAATATTGTTTTTGAAGGCTACTGTCCTTTAGCCAAAGGTGAAGCACTCACTCATCCTGCAGTCATTGAGCTGGCAAAGAAATATGGCAGAACTCCAGCACAGATTTGCATACGCTGGAGCATACAGGTAATGGAGGGTGGTAATAAAAATGTGTCTCCTTTCTTAGGAAAAACATGCAAATAGTTTGGGGTTTGTGCATCAAACCAGAATTTATGCAGAAGGTATTTCTGTCTTCAGTATGTTGATACTGTGTGAACTGATGACTGTACTGGAAATTTAGAATGTAGTACTGGCAAATCATGCCAGTATTTCAAATATTAATTATTTAAAATAATATGGTCATAGAGAATAAAAGCCACCAATAAGAGATGTTTCCAAAGTAAATTTTACAAGCAGTATCCCTCATCATTCAATACAAAGTACTAAGCAGTGAAATAATGTGTTGAGTTGATATACACCATATAATTTGTTGGAAATCAACACAGTGTATATAACTGCAATTGTAAATGGCATAGAGAAATGTCAGTGTCACCCAGAAAATGAGATTAATACTTCAGAAGATGCAAGGAATTTCTTGTAATGGTTTGAATAATAATTTTCTTAAAATCTGCAGATTTTAGTGATGACAGGCATAATTCTTTTCAGAATGGGATTGTCACTATTCCAAAGTCAACCAAGGCAGAACGGATAGAGGAAAACTGCAAGGTAAGATTTGGTTATGCACTCAAGTCTGACTAAGATCCAAGTAAGAGGTTAAGATAAACTAAGAGTTTTAATATTTTGCCTTCCCATTTTCCTTCCCAGCTTTATACTGGGGTAACTCAGTCAAAAGTGGCAAATGGTGGTACCATGAAGTAACCACAATGTAGGAAAAAACTATAACTCACAAATATCAGAAAAAATCTGGAGAGCTAATCACTGTGTATAAAGAAAAATCCATAGACGACCTTTTGTAGTTGATTTTTGTAATTAATAGTTCTATTTATTACTTGTCTGGTTGTAGGACATCCTAATCTGATTATGGTTACGTTCTTTTTGTGATGGACACATAGGTCAAATGGAAGGAGTTTGGATGCTATGCATAACAGTGTATGAAAACTTTAAAACTCACTTGGGGATAACTCCCAACATGAAGACCTTCCAAGGAAATCACAGTCCTGCAAGAGCTGACTCTTCCCCTACCTTCTCCTTCTACTCAATGTGCAGAAAAGCTTCCAGCATGAAGGGGCTGGACAAAGAAAAGTGGGAATGAATGAGAATTGGCAGCATGATTCCTCCCCCACACCTTTTTAAATTTCCTTTTCATATCAAATAGTTTTAATTCATTACTTGCTTTGTCTCTCCATTTGCTAATCTGAAAGTGTTCTTTCTTTAGGGTAGGCAAAACCACATCTTACTTCCAAAAATATCATAGAGGTATGAACTGCTATGGCAAATCTGGAAGAAACTTTGCAAGAGGACAGGAAATTTCTGTCTGCTATTTTTATCTTTCTGTGTGTGCATGTGTGGAGGTGTGAATCAATATACATGTAATGAGGATTTTTGCTGGTGGCCATGCCTGTTTATACAGCTCCTGCCTTGACTGTTTATTCTGACATACACACTGCCTTCTGTGGTACAAGCACAGCTGCTTGTGGTACTGTATTGGGAACCAGATCAGAAAACAAAAGCAGTTTTAAAATCCTTCCTTATACTTCTGTTTTCCCTGATAATACTTTATATCCAGATTAATTTCACTTTTTACAGAGTTTATTCTATGGCACCACCAATTCATTTCACACAACTGAGGGAACGTGTTACATCCAAACTTAAAACACTTAAGATTGAGAGAGGAAGGAACTGGCACAGTCACTGAGTGTTGTTTATCACATCTCCCTTCTTTTTCTTTCCTTCATATTTCTGTGTTGGCCTGAGTCTCTACCCCTTCTGGTCAAGTTGGTCCTCATTAAACCCTCAGTATATAATACACAGGGTTTCTAGTTCTCTGACTGGTCTCTAGTTTAAGCTTAAAAGGCTTGAGAGAGCACTGAGATTTGACTACAAGGATCATTCCAGAAGAGTGGTTGCTGGATAATGCAAGATGGGAGGAGCTCATTTGGCTACAGTTCAGGCTCCACAGAATCTTTTTATTGAGCACAGAGGAGCTCTGACAAAGAGAACAGAAGCAGCTTCCTGATGATAATGTCTCAATAGGACACCCGCTAAGAAAGCACTGACACCATCATTCACATTGCAGGTGTGGCCTCAGGAGAAGGTAGTGGCTATAAGAACCTGTGTTAGAAGACAGGTGATTGCTTTCAAATTTGAGTTAGTACTGAGGCACTGTAGTACTGTTTCTGTATTTAGCTGATTTGGGAGAGTTTTGTCAAAGTAAAGTCATAGAAAAGACAGACACGGTCTTTGGCATGTTAGCTTTGTGAATGTCCCAATACCTTCTAAAAATTCTCTTTGTCTAAAGTTCTGAGAAAGAGAACTGTAACACTCTAAGCTGAACATTGGGATGTAAGTGGAATACTGAGCTCATTCTTCCAAAGAGATTGCTGTCAGGGTATTCCTATACCTACCTCTGGCAGTGACAATAGAGAGTGCTGTCAAAACAGCTTTGATACTACCCTTGTCTTGGATCCTTGCCTGAGGCCAGAGTGCTACAAAACCATCTTAACAGTCTGCAAATAAAAATGAGTCACTAAGGGAGCAAAAGACCCAATGCCTGTCAGCTTGATGGAGTATTTTTCTATGACAAAATATAAGAAGAATTTTCAGAAGGAAAAATATATAAAAATTGGGCCTCAAATTTAAATGAATCTCGGTCAGTTAAACACTAGAATATGTATCAGGTTGTTGATTCTCTCTGTGTTCATGATATTAACTCTATATGCATTCCCACAGGTGTTTGATTTTACAATAGCAGAAGATGATGTTGAAATTCTGAATGGAATGCATGATGGGAGACATGTTTCCTGGGATCCAAGTTTTATTGTGTGAATCAAGGTTTGAGGTTTTTTTGTTTTCTCAGGGATCAATGAGTCACACCATCTAATTTCAATTCAGAGAAGATTACAGTAAGATAATGATGTCTGCTAATAATGATCACTGATTTGAAATCCTTAACATTGGCAACAGACAAAAGATTTTTTTGAGAGTAGCACTTTTGTACAACCCTCAAACAAATTTTATATTTCCATGTCAAATGCTGTTCCTCAGTTCACTGAAGTCCATGCAGACTCCTGTTTATACCTCGGACTCTGCATCAGGCTGTTTAATTCAAATGAGGAGATACTCTTTGAAAAATGTAGGGCAAAAGTGCTACCTGCTAGTGTGCAATATATGTGTTGGGTATGAAATAATTTTTCAAGTACTTTGTTAGAGAGATACAATATAGGAAGAAGAAAAAGCTGCATTAAAAAAAATGTTAATGCCATTATCATAACAGTATTTATGTTGTACAATACACTGCAAATCTCCATCAAAAATATAATCTCATTGTAATACACGGTATCTGAGCATCACCAAAAAAGTTTTATGCATATCACAGCATTACTATGGCATTGACTCAGAGAGTTCTATGCATATTAGTTACTAGCCTGTAGATAAACCAAAGTAGAAATCTTTCAAGACAAGTTCAAGTACAAATAAACTATTTGCAGGGCCGAGAGGTGAGCAGCAAGCTCCAAGAGCCAAAAATACAATTTGTTATTACTTACTGGAAATTGGGATGAGTTTTTTGTAGCTTTCTGTGAGAATTAGTTTAGCTTTCATTTTGGCTTTGTTCAGGAAATCCCATTAAGAAACTATACTATTCCTCAGATTTTCTTATAAAATAGGTATGTCTGCAGAGAGATGAATATGGATATATGTAGCTCACAGATCTGTTTTGAGAAATATGCCTGCAGAATCTATTGGCTTAGTATTCAGCTTGTAGTTGCATTGGTTTGATATTTTAGGAGTTCCTGTGTCTAGAAAGGTATGGAAAATCTGATTATGATTTATATTGTGTGTGGACTTCCTGAGGCAGTTTTCCCAGTGCTGTTCTGCTTTAGTCATATTGTGAAACAAAGCTTCTTAGCTTTTTATCAAGAAGTGGCTTAGAGCAGTCACATATTCTAGCCTGCATTGTTTGTCCTCAAAGTGTAGAGCTTCAATACAGCTTGGCTAAAATCCAGACAAATTTACCTTTTGGAAAACAGCTACTCAAAATTATTGTCTAGTTTTTCTGGTAAACTTGTCCACAAAAAATTGTCTAGATTTGCCTCTAGAATCATTTCTGTGGCAAAAAAGATATTGAGTGAAATGCTGTTCACTAATACCTGCACAGTGTGGTGTTCTGAGGAATATACACCATCTCCAGAGCAAGGTTATTTTCTAGTTTCAAGCATGGCCTGCAGTCTGGGGGCCTCCAGTACATGGGAATGCCACTCTAGGTGTCTAAGAACAGCTCTGTACCTGGATCAGCTGTTGTGATGAGGGGTTCAGTAGTTCCAAACAGTAAGGCTCATTTATAAAACAAATGTGATTTTTAGGCTTTTTTTTTGGCTTTTGCATAGAACTGTGGCAATGACTTCCAACAAAAGTTGGAAAGATTGCAGAAATAAACCTTTCTACCACTGGATATCAGCTATTGCTGCTTTTGAAGAGTCACTTTATAGAACAGTGGCTTAGCAATATGAAAAAAAATTTGAACTGTGCTGTTGAGGGACTCATTGCTTCACAGTATATCTGAATTAATAAAGCAAGGACTAGAAGTGAGTCATGTGCCTGATATTTCCTAAATACAGCTTTTGGCAGTGATGACTTTCTAAGAATTTGCAAAACACAAGTTGGAGTTTCACCTCTAGTTCTCTCTAAAGAAACAGACATCATATCAACATACTGCTTCCAACATAAATGATGTGTCAAAGGAACAAAATCTTTATGGAGGTTAGCAAATTCTAACTCCAGTATTACCAGAACAGGGTCAGTTAGGACTAGCTACGTAGCTTTAGCTCCATGCTCATTAGAACACTTCTGGGTTTGTGCATTTGGTTCTGACTGATCACCCCCCTGTTCTGAGCTAATTGGAATTAAACCAGATTTTCTTGTTAATGCCCCACATAGGTGACCTTAGGCTAGTGTGAGAATGGCTTTGAATTCATTAATGTATTTCAGTGTTCCTTCTGTTAAAGAGATTTTACAATGTTTTTGGTGTCTGCACCTGCTTTTGCAAAGAAGGCAAAAGAAGGCAAGCTGCCATTCTCTCAGTCTAGGTCATGATATCTAAGCATTTCAGTGAGTAATGAGAGGAATACTACTTAAGGAGTAGCTGTGCCAAGTTGCAGTTTTAATCTGATACTTTTCTAATTACATTCAGGGTGAATTGTTGTTGATTCAGGACTTCTTTTTGTGTTGGGGTTTTTTAATTATTATTTTGTAATCGTCCCTAGCATTTCCATTGCTGCCAATTAGTGCCTTTAGAACTACAGAAGAGTTTAATTTTAACTATGTATTAAGTGAGGTGTAATTTGAGACGATGCAAGATTGTAAGTGCTGGGACTCAGCTGACCCAAGCTATCTTTCTCCCAGGTGTGAGTTTTGCACATTGTGCCTCACTAATAGCCATTGTTTTCTGCTAGAAGCTATAATTGCCCAAGAGACTGAAACGCTTTTATCTCCCGTGGCCTTGGGATAGATCACTGAAGCCTCTTCCTTTGACTGTGGTATTCACTAGTTTTATATCACGTTTGTTAATTTGGAATCATTGAGCAAGTCCTCTCTTACTTTCGGCCAGGTTGCAGAAGGAAACACAAAATCGATGGATTCATATTTTATGCTCCTATCTACAGTTACACTGGCATTACTCTGGCAGTAATAATTTTCTTCTTAAACAAAGGCTGCTGAAAAATGAGTCCACATCACCTCATCTAAATGAACCTTTCTAAAGTACTCCCAACATTGATCAAAGAAATAAGACAACTAATAAGAAATTGGCACGTGAACACTAAGGAGATTTAGGAGTAGTAGGGAGGAGTGATTTATGGTAAGAGACGCAGAACACAGAAGACCAAAAGGGTATAAAAGTGCTGGACATACAAAGCCAAAAAGTTTATTTCTAGGTTTTTTTATTTCTTCTTTGGTCAGTTAGCCTAGAGGTGCTTGTTTTTTTTAAGGTTTTGCTGTGTTTTAAACTCAGAATTTATCCCTCAAGTGAATTCTTGGAATTATATGCATATTCTTCCCCAGGGTTGAAATTCTTCCTCTTGTTCTTATTTCTGTAAAACAAACTTCCCCTAAAGAGAAAATTTGTTCACCTTTCTACAGTGACTCCTTTTAAGATACATCAATGCATTCATTTCATCTGTGTAACCCATCAACTTGCCAATAGGATCACGGAATACACCAGAAAACTGAAGGGACATTTTCTTCCCTATCATTATGTCATTTATGGTATTGACTGATTGGGACACTCCTTTTCAGTTGAGATAAACCATTACTTAAAACAAGATGCAATTTATCAGTGCTATCTACCTAAATGCAGTCAGCTGCCATTCCAGGAGCTCTGTGACTCCTAAAGGAAGGAAACTCTTGAAACAAATAAGGAAAAGAAAAATATAAACTAGAAGTCAGTGGAAAGGGTGAGGCCATTTTCTGCGCAGCCAAGTAGCTTCCTGCCTGACTCTGAGTAGCTCCCTTTCCTAATTTTCGTGCTTCTTTCTGGTTTTCATCTCTCATATTACTGGAGATGAAGGCACCTAAAAATGTTTCTTTGGAAAATAATGGAAATGGGTTTTTTAAGTGAATAATCAGAATGTTTTTAAATCAGGCTGCAGAAGTGTTCTAGCACACCTGTCCCCCCAAGCATGACTTCCAAGGCATTATTTTATGAGTAGCATGTGTAGAAAATAAACCGTAATACTGGTAAGTTCACAAATCTACTAGGCCAAGACACCTGCATAATATTCACACCTCTGTGGTTAACCCATGCTTTTGAAAATGGGGGTAAAGGTGATGCAGCTCTTGCTGCTACTGATTGAATCCAAGGCAGTTAACTCTTTCCACATTGCCATTACCCTTCCCAAAGCTTTGAAGTCACCTCTCCCTGTTGTGCAGTAGGTAAAAATAACAGATAAGCCAACCTTCTGATAATTTTTTGTGTTCCTGTGTTGGGAGACTTTTTCTGTACCTAGTTTTTTTAACATTTTGCAGTCTCCAGTAAGATATCTACACACTTGAAAGATGTTGAGTATCTGCACCATGTGTCCACTGTTGTAGGGTGTATCCCCCTGTAAGGCACTGGAGCTGTGGCCAGAGGTGCAGGATGTGCTGCTCAAAGGAGACTGCACAGAGGGATTGTAGCAGATCTCAGTCCTGTGCCCCAGAATGTGTGTGATCCTGACAGTGCCTGGGCCAGTCAGTGCCTTCTGAGGAACTTTCTGTAGCTGAACTACTAGTAGGAAGTTCAAGAGTGTATTAGCAGTTTTATCATCCTGTTAATGACTGCTCCATATATTAAAGTGTGTTACAGTTTTGGGTACAATGATATCCATCCATACAATGACATCCATGCAAACTATTGCATGTCACTTTCTCAACTACTTAAACTCCCTTCAGACTTGAGCTTTTCCTAATAATATATTCAGCTCAGTGAGCTAAAAATCAAGTACAGATTCTCACAAAAATGAATATAGTAAACTTTTTAAAACAAAAAAGGCCCTTTAATTAATATTATTTATCAATATCAAGAACTTAAAACCAGACCATCCAAGTTATAGAAAACTAATACTGAAAAAATATGTGTGCTTTAGTCTTTGCAATGTTCTCATGACTTTTTTTTTTATTCTCCAAACCAGGTTTTTGATTCTAATCTGAGGAAAGAAGATACGGAATTTTTGAATACTGTGAATATCAACAGAAAATTAATTCATCTAACCTATTCCCTGTGGAAAGAATAATTTAAAACCAGATTGTTCTAAACTGGAAAAGTGATGTAACTGAAACATTAATTAATTTTAACTGAACAATAAATCTGAATTGTTCTCTTAGGTACTCAGTATACTCAAGAATCAATATAAATGGTTTGTATTTACTCTTTTGTCAACAAATTAATAAAATAATTTAATTTACCCTTTGTAGCTTTCTTATAGATACAGAAATACTTTCAGCATCTTCTCTGCTCTCTTGGACTTTCTGGTATAGTCTTCCAGTATAGGTTATCTCACAATACTGTAATTTTCTTCTGCCTGCATACACTTCATTTAAGGTGTCATTTGAACCCATCTGAACAAATTAGTTCTGTGTATTTTTTTCCTTACAGATTTTGAAAAGTATTGATTACTTGAAGGCACATAAGAACATGCTATAACGCATGTAAATCTTGACAAATTATTCCAAATATGGAATATTTGCTCAGGGATTGCAGCAGAGTAATGAATCCAACTTTTATATTTCTTCTAGTCATAAGAATTATGGGGGGTTCTGCAGGCCATTCTTGATATTTTTTTGATGACCCAGCCTGCACTCTGGTACTGTTTCACAGATCTCCTGTCATGACCCAGCACTTCAGAGAAGGAATGGCTCCCTTTGTGACCTAAGTTGCATCAGAATGAATAAAAGTAGTTTTTGCTTATATGGACAAAGACTTTTGAAAGTGCAGAAGAATGACGTGTTGGAGAAAAATCCTTTGCTAATCTCTCTTGCAGGGATTGTCACTATCTTTTCAAGATGGATAGTGCTCAGACATTCCTCTGATGCAATTGTGAGTTGTCCAGCTGCACTGGGAGAGTTCTGTCTGGTGGTGTCAGAGGCCACCAGTCTTTTGATATGCAGGCATTGGGTGGACCCCAGCTTAAAGCTTCTTTTCTGACAAGATCAAAGCATTTTCCTGCAAGGAAATTGCTCTGTGACTAGCCAGGTTTCTGCAATCCCCACCACACTAAGCTCTCACTGGAAGTTCCACAAGAACTTTGGCTGTCACACACTGTCAGTATTATTTTGTTGTTGTTCATGGCATTCCCTAAAACATGAGTTTCTGCTCATCCTGAAAACTACCTAAGAGTATATACATACTCAGGATCCCTGTGAAAAATGCATCTGCCTCTTTATGCTAGGAGACATATTGCAGAACATTTTTTTAACCAGTTTAACCAGGTGAGGCATCTGTTATGTACCAGTTTGGTGTCCTGATGTGTGCAGCCTTCCTGCTGGCATTTGACTGAGACCTGCATTCTGGTTATTTCTGAAATGCATTAACAACATTGTGTTATTCTTTCTCCTTATTCTGACCATAGGCAATTCCAGAGTCGAGTTCTCAAAGGAGATATATATGCACTGGATTGCTGTAGTAGAAGTACACACTTCCTTATCAGTGGACCAGGCAGTTGGAGAGGTACTGAGAAAGAGTTCTCATTCTGTTGGTGGCTTGTTCTTTGGGTGAGGCTGCAGTATAACCCTGGTGAAAACCCCCTTGCTAAACACTTACCAGCAACTACAGTTTTGGTAGAGTTGGCTGGATCAACCTGAGTCCTGTGTTTGTGTTTCATCCCTTGTAAGCAGGTTAGAACCTGTGCAATTGAGCCATGTTAACCTATCTTCTCTAAGGGTTTAGACAGCCTTGAGTGCAAATCCAGCTGATGTGGCTCCATTTGCCTGTGAAGAGTGAAGCCATATTTCAGTTTCCTCACTGCCAAGATGTCAAGGCTGTAGATGTGTGTGGTTTTCTAAGTTTAATGGTGCTTTTTTTGATACAAATGCCCACTTTTTGGAGTGGAACTGAAATTGCCTGCATATTTTGCACAGTGCTGCAGCTGGGTTGGGGCAACTCCTTGTATCACTATAGGCTGAAAGAGGCAGAGATGAAGGACCTGGGGGTGCTGGTGGGTGAGAGGCTGGACATGACCGTGCCATGTGAGCCTGCAGCCCAGAAAGCCAATTGTATCCTGGGCTGCACCATAAGCAGTGTGGGCAGCAGGGCAAGGGGGGGGATCCTGCCCCTCTGCACTGCTCTGGTGAGACCCCACCTGCAGTGCTGTGTCCAGCTCTGGGGCTCTCAGCACAGAAAAGACATGGACCAGACATGGTCAGAGCAGGTCCAGAGGAAAGATGCAAATAATGATCACAGGGCTGAAACACCTCTTATGAAGAAAGGCTGAGAGGGTTGAGTTTGTCCAGTCTGGAGAAGAGAATGCTCCGGGGTTGCCTTATTCTGACACTTAACTATATAAAGGTTGCCTTACAGGAAAGCTGGAGAGGGACTTTTTACAAGAGCATGTAGTGTCAGGACAAGAGAATGGCTTCAATCTGAAAGAGAGTGGGCACAATTTAGCTATTGGTAAGAATTTCACCCTACTGTGAGGGTGGCGAGGCCCTGGAACAGGTTGCCCAAACAAAGGATGGATGTGCCCATCCCTGGAAGTGTTCAAGGCTAGGTTGGATGGGGCTTTGAGCATCCTGGCCTAGTGGAAGGTGCCCCTGCCCCATGGCAGTGGAGTAGGAACTGGGTGATCTTTAAGGTCATTCCAACCCGAACCATTCAATGGTTCTGTGATTTTACACAGCCTCTGACAATTAATTTGTTGGATGTCACACTCTGAGCTGGTATCCTGTCAGCTGGTAACCAATAGCCTGAACATGAAAGCCTGTTCATCTGACTAATGAAACCTTGAGTCATTCTATCCTTTAATTAAAGCATGTTCCTTTAATACCTTCCTCTTACTTAAAATTATGTGAGAATTTCCTAGAGGAAAATGCCTAGTGAATGCACTTTTATTTAGTATTTTCTATATATTAGATAAATAAGGGGGAAAGCTTAAAATATCTGGGGTATGTCAGGCAGTTGCAGGGGATACATATGTCAGCCTCAAGCATGATTTATCTCGTGTGCCTTTTCTGACAGTTGTGACTTAACGGCTGTATTTTCCTCCAGGCTCTCAGGAGGCTAAATATCTTTTCTAGTTTCTAGCTTTGTGGTGGAAGAGTCAATGTCTGTTTGCCAGTGTAATTTATCTGAGTCATTCTGCGAGAGGCGTGGAGCAATTGAAGCGTGACTACTGCATAAATAAGAGAGACCCTCTTTCTGAGGGTAGAATACTCGTACTGTCTTTCAGAGGAAAGCTGCTTCCCCATAAAACTGCTACTACTAATTGACGGGCACGATGCTTTAAACTGAAAGACCCAATTTTGGCCTGTTGTGATATCCTTTTACATTTCAATTTGGCGTTAACAAGAACAGAGCAAGGAAGAGGAAAATTTCTGCAGTAAGTGCAACAGGGGAATACCACCAGAGCTGGCAGTTCACATACACCAAAGGTGTTTTTTTTTTTAAAGTTTGAAGGGAGAAGGAATTATAAAACCTAACCTCACTTCTGTGTCTTATATAATACAGTGGTAACAGTGGTAAGTAGTTGCCATTGCCAATTTTGTTTCTGAAATAATGCTTTAAAAACTTTTCTTTATACTTTCAAACATATGTATTTTACAGCATCCTCTGAACATGCAGAGATTAGTTTTGGGGTGGGGGGATTTGGGGGGGGGGTTGTTGTTTTTCTTTTTTGTGGGGTTTTGTTGTTGTTGTTGTTTTCTCCCCATGTGGAAACACCAACACTTGGTGCTGTTTGGGGGTGGCAGGAACCGGGTTTATCCCCCAGAGGCCAGTTCTGGCTTCTGTCCCGCAGAGCGCAGCCTGGCACCATCCTCGCCCCATCCGGCCGCTGCCTCGCCGGGGGGAGCCGCTGGTGAGTCACTGCAGGCCACGAGTGCGGGTGGCAAACACCGGGCCTGCCACGGCAAAAACACACCTTGGTGTAGTGAGAAAATGGAAGAGTTTCTTCCAGGTGTTTCCTTAAACATGATTTACATGTCCTCTAAGAGGGAGAACGGAGGTAGCATACGAGATGCGGCCTTTGGCCATAGCCTTTCCGTACCTACTCGGGGGGCAAGAAAGACGGGCGTGCGGGCAGCTGCTCCCGGCACCCCGCGAGGCGCAGGGGCCGTGCTCGGAGCCGGCCGGGCCGTGCCAGCACCTCCTTCCCCGGAATGCCGGGTGCGCCCGGTGGCGGGAGGCGGCGGCTCCCAGGTCAGGGACA
>JANPWX010000273.1:2764209-2931359 GCA_024734555.1 Trochalopteron elliotii | reverse complement strand
GGGGCGGGGGACGGGGGGTGTCCCGCCGCCTGCTCCGTGGAGGGAGGAGACGGAATCGGGAACAGGGCGGCAGTTCCAGAATATTAAAACCACCGAGCCCCCCAGCCCGCCCACCGGAGTTGCTTCGCGGGCACGCAAGATGTGCGGGGCCGGTCTGGGCTCCGCGCCGCGCTTGAGCGAGGTAAGGCTCGGGGAGCCGCGGCCGCGCACCCCCCGCACCGCGGGGACTCCTGAAATCCCGTCGCTGCGGTCGCCGCTCGGCGCGACCCCCGGGGCCACGAAACAAAAAAGAAAGGGTGTGGAGGAGGCTACCTGGACGCCGGCTTGCCCGGCTGCGTGCCGGGTCCGGGGAGGCGGTGCGGGACGGGACGGGAGCCACGCGCGCTAGAGACCGAAGCGGAGCAGGAGCGGTGCGAGTCTGAGCCTCGGAGCGGTGCGGGACAGGAGTGGTGCGGGACAGAAGCGATGGGAGTTTTTGCCCGGGAGCGATGCGGACTGGCGCCCGGGAATAGAGCAGGAAGCCGAATGCACTGGTCTTGCACCTCTTGCTTTGCCCCACTTAGGCTGTAATTTAGCAAATCCGCCTGTTCTTCTTTCCTTGCATGATATTATGGGTTTAATTCTTTTTAAATGTCCACTACAAAACCTTTATATGTAAAGGGAGTTTCCTCTATATGTGTATACTTTAATTATGCCCATTTCAAAAGCTTGCAATACTAGTTATTTAAATGCAAGGGGGTTTTTTGACATTCTTTGTTTCAGACCCATGGAATGGGCTTGCTCTCTAGCTTAATGACATATTTTTCTCGCTTTTCTAAACTTTTTACTGCTGTGGATTTTGTAAAGCACGTTCTTACTTGTATTTAGCAAGGGCACCCCTTACCTGTTTACAGTTTTGAAATTATCTCTTGTTTATATTTACATCAGTGAATTTACCACTGTTTGAGATGGCATCAGTAAATTGCGTAACTATCCCTCTTCCAAAGTGTATTCAGACTTTATTAATGGAGGAGAATATGGGTCTCCTGTCAAGTAATTTCTGTGCAGACTTTCATACATTTGGAGTTAAATCTAATCAAGCAAGTCCATTCCCTTTTAAAATCTCTGCTGTTGTATTTTCCGTTGAAGAAAAAAGACTAGAACTTACTGCTGGGGAGCTTTGAGATCTTTTGTGTTGGAAGAAGTCCAGTAATGCAGTCCTTGCTGACTCCAACTTGTTCAGTTCTGCGTGACAGAACTTTTTTTGTCTTATTAGCTTTACCTATTGAATATGTCTAACCACCTTTTAAATGTATTTTACCAGCTGAATGAAACTGATTCATGTGTGAATACATTTATGACTCTGATGCACAGTTAAACCAGCAGATTATTTAAACCCTTTAGCATTTGCTACACTGTTTGTTTTCCTTCTTTTAAGTCTGGGTTTTGTGCCTCTTGTTCTCAGGGCTGCAGTTTGTGAGGCTGTGCAGCAGTGCCGGACAGGCTGTCGGGCCAAGGAGCTTCGGGGCAGCCACCGGGTTTGCGGTCGGTGTCACCATCCGGTGGCCGCTGGGGGAGCAGTCGCCAGCCAGGCACTATGAACTCCGGCACCACTGCCCCGCAGAAGGTCACCAGCAACCCTACCAACACTGATGTCAACTATGTCATCAAAGAGCATTATAATTACACGGGAAAGCTAAATGAGAGTGTGGACACTGGAATTAAAGTGACGTCGGTGGTTTTTATCATCATTTGCTGCTTTATAATTTTAGAGAACATTTTTGTCTTGCTTACCATCTGGAGAACCAAGAAGTTTCACAGACCCATGTACTATTTCATTGGGAACTTGGCTCTTTCAGACTTGCTGGCTGGTGTGGCTTACACTGCCAACCTCCTGCTATCTGGACACAAAACCTACAGCCTGACCCCCAACCAGTGGTTTGTCAGAGAAGGCAGCATGTTTGTTGCCTTGTCAGCTTCTGTGTTCAGCTTGTTGGCCATTGCCATTGAGAGATACATCACCATGCTGAAGATGAAGCTCCACAATGGCAGCAACAGTTTCCGCTCCTTCTTGCTGATCAGTGCGTGCTGGGTCATCTCTGCGATCCTCGGGGGGCTCCCGATCATGGGCTGGAACTGCAAGAACCTCTTGCCCAAGTGCTCCACCGTGCTGCCTCTCTACCACAAGCACTATATTCTCTTTTGCACAACTGTTTTCACTGGCCTTTTGTTATCTATTGTGGTCCTCTACTGCAGGATCTACTCCATGGTGAGGACTAGGAGCCGCAGGCTGACATTTCGGAAAAACATTACCAAAGCTACTAGGAGCTCAGAAAAGTCACTAGCCTTGCTCAAGACAGTGATCATAGTCCTGAGTGTCTTCATTGCCTGCTGGGCTCCTCTGTTCATCCTGCTTTTACTGGATGTGGGGTGCAAAGTGAAGGCCTGCCCCATCCTCTATAAAGCAGAGTATTTCTTAGTACTGGCTGTGCTCAATTCAGCCACGAACCCTATCATCTACACCTTGACGAACAAAGAGATGCGGAGGGCTTTCATCAAGATTTTGTGCTGCTGCAAATGTCCCCCAGCAGATTCTGGGACCAAATTCAAAAGGCCAATCATTGGGGGGATGGAGTTCAGCCGGAGTAAGTCTGACAACTCCTCACACCCGCAGAAGGAGGACGGTGACCATCCTGAAACCATCATGTCTTCGGGCAATGTTACCTCATCTTCTTAGGAGTAACCATGGGGGTATATTTCAGAGTCTTCCTCTGAAATCAGGGAGCTGGGACGCCTCCTGCTCACAGCAGCAGCGTTGGGCTGAGTGAGCAAGTAGCATTAGTTCTAATGAGGCAAACGGTGCACTTGCGAGGCTGGAGTTCAAGAAATGGGACAGACTGTTCTGGCTTGAAAATCTTTTTCCCTGGAGCATGTTTTGTCTTTGCGCTGAAGCAGCTCAGGATTGTCAGGCGCATTCATATCCTGAAATCTCCTTAGTAACTCTGAAAAGACTGATGCCTTGGTGAAATGATGCCTGGTGTGTGTGAGAGAAAGAGAGAGGGGGAGGAGGAAAAGGGAGAATGAATCTTTTTTTTTCCCCCTGTGAGAAGAATGTGAAGTTTTTTCTCTTCACAGAAAACCACTGACACAAAGATCTTTCTGTATTGAATTTAGTGGTGGCTCTGGTATCGTTGGTAAGAAGTATGTTTGTTTAGCACATAATGTGGAAAGAGATCACACAAATATAACTTAGACCACATACAACCATAATTGGCATAATTTTGCAGAGCTTTTTGTTAAGTCATAAGGTTTTATTTGCAGAGTCCAAAGCTCTTGGGGTTTTACTTAGCAAGATCATAGCTGTGAATTTTTGCTGTCAGTCTGTATTACATTTGAAGACCATGAGCTAGATTCTGCAGTTACTTTCGCCTGTACAATTCCATTGGCTGCATCAGTTTTAATGAAGTAACTCAGAACGGTATTTGGCCCCATATTTTGATTGCCTTTTTATTTTATAGCATTAAATAAACTGCATTATCATGCAAAATGCAAGGAAGAACTAAACATTTCTCTTCAAGATGACTTGAAAGTCTACAAAATAGTAAAAAATACTATTGACAACAGTGGGATTTTTGCCTAAGTAAGAAGAGCTAAAATCTGAAAGGGTATTTCAGTGTCAGGTTCACAGTCCTTCCAAAAGTAAGGATCAGTTGGAAAATCAGAAAAGAGTACGTCGGGTTTCAGAAAAAAATAAGAAGAAAGTTGAAGTGAAATGACTATAGATAAATGCACTTCCATAACAAAATGCAATACATTTTGGCACATTTTATTAATGTTTATAATTTCAGCAAAGATGTCTGTATTTTATCATGGAAGAAGTACCTGTTGTTAAATTGAATGTATTTGTTTTACAGCATCATTTTTACTTCTCTATTTTTCTAACCTGTGCTAATGGGGTTGAATGTGTACAATGTAAATAAGATACAGGAGTCTTCATGCGCCTAGAGTATTACTATAACAAATGTGGTATATCTGGGATAGCTGAGAGCAATTGACTTATCTACAGTCATCAGCAACTCCTAGGACTGGTATTTTGTAAAGAAAATGTATTGCCTTTGTAGTAAAATTTCCAGTGCAATTAAACTGTTGGGTTTTTTTTTCTGGTTTAAAAGATAGTATTTAAAATGTTTCTGACTTTTATTATTCAATTTGCACATAGCTTTATTGACTTCTAAACATTAATAAACTGATTTTTTAAATGCTTCTATTACCAGATTACTAGCAGTTTTGTACTATTGTGGTGGTTTCATGCCAGGAGTAGTTTCCACAGAAGTCAGTGAAAGAATTCCTTGTTTTTAGTACATGCTGGGTTTAAGTCCATTCTGTGGGGACATAACGTGCAATGTCACAGAATCATGTAAAATACAAAACCAATTTTGAACTATAACTTTCTTGTCAGTGTGTACTGTATGGTTAAAATGCCACTAGAAGGACCTCTACAATAGCAATCCTCCTCCGACAGCCAATGAAGTACAAACAGAAGGAAAACCAGGTGGTTGCCAGTTTTACCATGACTGCCTAGAGTAGAAAAGTGAAGTAATTCACTTTTATCACCAATACAATTCCTAAGTTCAATTCTTAGCTTATTGCAAATGTCAAGGGAGTTTATGAAACACGGAATGAAGGCCTCAACTGCGCCAGTGCTGGAGCTCCATTGGGTCTGCCAGCGAAGACCGTGGCAGTGTAGTTGAACGGATACTGCATTACTTCTTCCAAAGGTTTGACTTCCATTTCCTTTCCCTCTCAGAATTACTTTTAAGTTCCATGGAGCTCATACAGGATGCAGTTGGAGAGTGAAGATAAACCTCACCTTCTTGTACTGTATGTCATCGCTGTGCAGGGTTTACTGTGGGAAACGAGAGCCTACTCACCGAGGAAGGCTCTGGGTCACAACCTCACTTCCTGAAGGAAATTCCAAAAATGCCCTGAAGACAAAAGAGTGGAAACAGGCTGGAATTTCTCTCCATCTGTCTGCCTGTATGGAAGGAATGATTTCATGTGTGCTCACTTCCTAGCCTTTTAATTACTGACCTGAGCAGGGCTGGAAAAAGCGTCACATCTGTATTTGTGCACAAGATAAAGTGTCTCTTGGCTCAGGCCTTCGTTTGGGCAGGGATGGTTTACCCTGAGTGCTGACAGTCATGAGGGAAAGCACTGCTTTGTCCCAGGGATAAAGTCACTTCTGTGCAGAGCACCAAAAATGTATAAACCATGGAAGTCCAAGTTAAACCCTTGTACTGCCAGTGAGTAAATAAAGGCAATGTACGGGGATGAGGCAATGCACAGGGACATCTGAATTTTTAGGGGTGTTCTTATCCGAGGGACTGGGGCCCTTCTGCTCATGAAGCCTTTCAGACATTAAGGTTGTTTGTCCCACACATCTGAGATCCTGTGACAAGGGCTGAGCTGTGTCATCACAGCATGGTGCCAGTGACCCTTTGTGACTACCACCCTGTTTCTGTACTGGGAGCTGATAGCCCACAGGTGAGTCACTTCCCTTCCCTTTGCTGGTATTTCTGTATCCCTTGCTTATCTCATCTAAGCAGTGTGGGCCTTTGTGGAAAATGACAGCTGCCCTTATGGAGGTGACTGTGTGATGGGAGACCAGTTCTGGGAGGGAACTCAAAGCCCTACGTAATTCACACAATAAAAGGTGTGCACACCCCACAGTGTGGCACTGGGCCACGGGGAAGCATTTCCTACACTCCTGATCATGGTGACTGAAATCTGCTTCCTCCATAGACACTCCACATGCAAGTTGACAAGATTTGGACAGGCAATAATAACTGCAATAAAATGATAACATTAATAACAGTAAGGGTTCCTGCTGTGAAAAACATGAAGAGGCCATTTTGTCCTGCTCGTGGGGGGAACCCTGCAGCTCCTCAGCCAAGGCCATGCATTCCCATACACCAGCAAGTTAGGCCAGAGGTACTGTGTAGTTTTGAGGCTGCAGTGTAGAAAGCACCCTTCCGAGCCCTGGCCTGCCTTCTGTGTGCATGCAAAGGGCATGCAGCTTTGTTCTGGGGATGGCCATGTGACTAACAGGCTGAGAAAATGAACTGAGAACTGAAAAGGTGCTTTATACTGACTGTCTACCTGAAATAGAATAGCCTGAATTATTCGGAGTGCCCTGGTCCTTTGATGTTTATTCTTTTTCCTAGCTGTTCTTCCAGTGCAAGAAATAGAACAGGGATAGAAAATTATCATAAAATCTGTCTGTTACTTCCCTGGCAACTCCCTGCCCAGGTATTCCATGTGAGAGCCAGGTATAGCAGGGTGCTTATTGAGCAAGAGAGGAGCTGCAGCTGGAATGCCCCAAGGACCATTCAACAGGAACTAACCTTGGGTTTGCTGTACACCACAGGCTGCCAGGACTAAAACTAGGGAACAGAAACGTGTGAAAATACTGTTATCCATCCTTATCTTACCCTCTCACCTGAGAAATACAGGGATTGCCCAAATGTAACACTTCTTAATTTCTAATCTGGCCCAGAAGATCTCAATACTGATCGCATTTTATATGGTCTGAGGCATTATCAGATGTTGTAAAAAGGGTCATTCTGACAAAGTATTCAAAAACATGGGCACACAAACTAGAGCTATGTAACCCGCTCAGCTCTGAAATGCTGGAAATTCCCCAAGGTTCTGAAGGTTGCCAGGAAAACATCTATTGTATTTCAATAATTCCCCATATGTTCAGTTGGGTTTTTTTTCTTTTGAAAATGAGAATAATTCAGTAGAACTGAAGTGTCAAGATTTAAGAAACCCCAAACAAAATCCACTTAAATTAAGTTCCTATAATTTGCTTTCACAAACTTTTCTAATCCAATCTTTCTATTTACAGATGGAAAGAGTTTGCTTATTAGCTATCATCGGATTTATTCTGATAGAACCTTATTTCATTTTACGCAGTCGGCAAGAATTGCATAGGGTCATGAAATCTCCCTTCAACTATTACTCTATGCAGAGAATTTTCCATGGTAATTAACAGTAATTAAATCCATTCTGCATACATGAGCTATAAGAGCAGCACATGGCACAGTAACTTGCACATGTTTTCTTTAAAAAAAAGAAGTGCCTAAAGAAATCTGAAAGCCAAGGAGCCAATATAAATGACGTTATTATCCAAACGATTATTTGGTGTGTGCTTGGGGGGTTTTGTTTGTCTGTTTGGTTGATTTGATTTGAGTTCTTTGGTAAGTTTGGAACATCATTAGTGTAGACTTATGTGAACCACTGAAGAGAATGACAGTGTTCAGGACCATCTCCCCTGCAGCACCAGGATGACACAATCCTTGTGTGTCACAAGTTTGAAATGTATCAAAGCAGCAGCAGCAGCAGGTACTCGTGCATAAACAATGCAGCATTGTCTGGGAGCTCCCCAGACTCACTCGGTACTGCCAGATCCCGTACTCTGCTGAAAAACCCTCCACGGCAGCAAAGTGGGAAGTGTTTCCTTGCACTTGGAGTTTCCGTGCTACCTTCGCGAGACAAAAAGGCAGGAAATCCCATCAGCCACACCCAGGAATGATCTGGCTTGGAAAAGTCCTAATAAAGCAGAGCTCACAAAGCTCTGTCAACCCTCTGTGAACCTTCCACTGAGCCTGGGGTAGCAGCAGCATAATGGAAACCTGATACAAAGGCCAATATTTATTTTGAGCTTTTGTGAATGATTGCTCGGAGAAGACCCATTTTTATGTGCACGGTACAATGACTGTACATAAAAACAGCTCATCAGAAACGTGTGTGACCCAAACCCCATTAAATATTAAGATGTGTCTGTAGCAATTACAGTGTTTATTCAGAATCGCTCTACTCAGCTGAAAGTGGGATTAAAATTCCAAATGCACAGCTTTGAAAGCAAATGGACTTTTGGAAAATGCAGGCTGGAGAGAAATCACCAAATAAATACTGGGTTAAAATTATCTGCCGGGCTTTGTGAAATCATGGATGAAAACTGTTTCACTACCTGGGAAAAATCTGGTGTGAACCACCTGACACTTACAGGTCCTGACCTGAGCTGTCTGCTAAAGGCAGTTTTGCTCTCTTTAACACAGAAACACTTGGCATAAGACAAGACTTCTTGATTTAGCAGGATAGTGATGTAAATTGCTGGAATACAGTCTCAGACAGATTCTTGCCCATACTGAGCAGCCAGAGCTGAATAATGTGAAGGTGAGGGTGTGAATTACTTTAAGCAATAGAAATAGAATTTATATGGCTACACGGAATGTGCAATAACAATTTTCATTATGTAAAAACTGTATTTGGCACAAGATTGTGATTGAGAGTATATGGGAGAACAGGTTTCAGAGACAATTTGGGATTGCTGGGGGAGGGAGTTGAACTACACTGTGATATTTTCCACTTGAAATGAAGGAATCCTCTGTGGTAATGCAGACACAAAGCTGAGGATTTTGAGAATCTTCGCTTGTGAACTCTGTCCTTAGATCTGTAATTCTTTCCTGAGCAACTCTGGGCAAGGTCTCATGAACCCTCCCACACAGAGATATGTATAATAGACACACTGGGATGTTTACAAGTGAATACTTTGAATTTTGTGGTACTATTCAAAGAGCTTGTATCTGTGTCATTTTGAATAAGAGGGAGAGTCTCCCAGGTCAATTATTACCCAGCTACTTGCAGTATTTCCTTGTGCTTAGATGTGCTAGATGCTTCTGTATTAGTTAGTCTAAGGTGGAAGAAAAAAAAATCTACCAACATGTGCAATCCTATCCTCATGTTTGGAAGAAGGATCAAGATGTTAGCTGGAAAACAATGTTCTGATGAAGTGCTGAAAAACAACTCACCACAGCCTACAATGTTATCTTTCTCACTTCCAGGCAAGACACAACTATGGTCTAACGATTTCTGCTAATCTGGTGACCACTTCGATGCCTGTTGCACAAGGAATCCATGAGAGCCATTTCCCAAACACCAGGCACTTTTACATGTTTTTTATTTCCATCACAACTCCCACTTCTATTGCTGGTTTAGGCACAAGATAAGAAATTGCTTGCAGCTAGTGTGTATTTCTCTCTCTGATCAGGGTTCTATCATCCATGCACCTTTTGAACAAATCCTCTATGTTGGCACAGAGACATTACTTCAAAGCAGCCTACAACTCTACTCCAAAAAGCGCAACAACTTTTTTTTTTTCTGCTGTTCTCAGAAATTCAATACATTTTGCATTTTATCAGCTCTCTTACTGTTTTTATATGTCATATTGCAAATGTTGTTTGAGGAAATCTTTCAGATTAACCTTCATGTCAGAGACTGTCTATTTCCCAAGCAAAAATATTTGAATTTTATTCTTCTAATAAATAACATAGGCGTGAGGGAGAGAACTTGTCTGCACAGCTAAGGTGATAGTGAAGGAACAGTGCATCTTTGAACTTGAAATAGTTCATCGGTGAATGTGGCTCTAGTCAGGACTATTTCATGATACAGAGTGAAGTTTTTCTTTTCACTAAACTTGCTGAAAAATGCAGAGGCATTAAAGAGGGTTCAGAGGACAACAAAGCAAGGCGCTTTAATAGGATGAACTAACATAAAAGGCTCAGTGAGCAAAGCCTTTTCCCACCACATCGGCGAGAATGGGGAAACACAATACTCAGCCCAGCAGCTACGCTATGGAACTATGCTGGGTGGTACAGAAAGAAAACGTTTTAAAGCTCCAGACAAAAAGCAGAGTCGGTCTATAGAAACCAGAACCAGTTAAAACATGTAAAGTATTTCAGAGTATTTTCAAAGTATTTTGATGTTTGAAGATTCAAAGTACCTTAGTATTTCAGAATATAATTAAGCGTGGTTGGTTTTTATTGTTATTTTATTTCTTTTAAGAAGGACGACTCCTGCACTTGAGCACGGACTCTTTCCTGCGGCACCCGCAGTCACGGCCCCCAGCCCCGAACGCACGGCCCAGGCCGGGAACGGCGGCTCCCAGCCCTGAGAAAGGACAGCAGCAGCTCGAGGGGCACGTTCGGAGGTGAACGCGACCCTCCCTTCCTCTCCGAGCCTTTTCGAGGCCACCGAGACCGCTCCCGCTGCCCTGGCCCCCGGGCCCCTTCCTGCGTGCTGTTCCTGCGCTCCGCACGGTTTTCCTGCCGGCCCGGCCCGGCGCTTCCTGCGCCGCGTTTCCCTTCCCCGGCGCTTCCCGGCGCTGTCTGGGGCCGCGGCCGCGGGGAGCCCCGAGCCACGGCAGGGGAACCGCAGCCACCCCGAACCGACAGGACAAACCGACCCGAACAGACGGAAAAAGCGCTGAAAATAGCTTTTATCTTGGTGATAAGTGCATGAACAAAGAGCGCGTGCTGTGAGGGGAGAAGTTTAAAGGGTCTCACAGGAGTTAAAGGCAGTCCCGGGCTGCGGGCGCGCTGCTGCTGCTGCTGCTGCTGCAGCTGCGGCCCCCGCGCCTCTCAGCCCTCGAAAGGTTTCAGCAGCGCCTCACAGAGCGTGAAATGCCGCCCGGCTCCGCCAGTGCCGGGGCAGGCAGCGGGCGTTAAGCCCGAGCCCAAAAGGTGAGAAGCCAAGAGCGGCAGCTGTAAAGCTGACCAGGCTTTCACAGAGAGTGTTTTCGTTGGTGCTTGAGTACTTAAAGTAAGTCTATTTACCGCAGAGTATTTCACAGGAGCACCAAATCACCCCCTTCAGAGTAGCCTTTGAGGCGCGGTGAGCGCCCGGGCCCAGCCCGCGCCCCTCAGGCGGAGTGAGGCAGCCCCTGCCCCGGACACCTCCAGCCCCACGGGCAGCCTCTCCTGCCAGCAAGGGGGAGCTTTGTGGCATTGTGAAAACAACCAGAACTCTCGTTTTTCTTTTTCTCCCACCCAACCCCGAAATGCATTTCAGGTCTAGGGTTGGTTGTGAAAGGATTTTTGTGGAAGGCTCGATTTTTATTTTCACTTGGCTGAAGCAGCAGCAGCTCAGCCGCCGGCTGTAGGAGGTGGCAGGGCAGAGGCCGTGCCCGGGAGGGCCCCCAGCCCCGGCAGCTCGGGTGTAGCTCAGCGTGGGCGCTGTTCCCTCCCCGGGGCGCGGGGCAGTCGGGGGGAACCCGCGGGCCGGGGGCGGTAAGGGGGGCGGGTAGCGCTGGGGCCCAGCGCAGGGAGCCTGCCTGAGGCAGGGAAGGGTCTCTCGGGCGCTGTGTCCAAGAGGAAGGAAGACCTCTGGTCTAGCTTGATTTGTCTCCTCACGCTCCGGAGGAGCTGTGGTGTTTGTGTGGGAACCGTGTAGATTTACAGTAATAGTGGTGTGTTTGTGTGCTCGTGTAAGTATTTGTGGCTACAAGACACTGCCCCTGCTGAAGTGCAGGCAGAGTAGATGCTATTTGAAATTAAAGCCCAGAGTAATGAAATCTGGGTAGCTGGAATTTAATTACAAAATTCATTGAGCACACGTGCGAAAGCTGAGGCACAGATCGTAGACAAAGTGTTTATTTCAGTCTTGCCTTTACTGTGGTCCTTCAAACTTATCTGTGTTATCTCTGATCCACCTGTGGGCAGCCTTCTGGGAACAGGTTACTGAAGACACAAGACACAGAACAGGCTGGTACCACCCCAGCCTGACACCTTGGGAATTATGATACAAATTAATGCTTGCTTGGGGAGAGGACCTAGCTTTCTCACACAGGTTATCAAGCAACCTTCACACTAGTAGTCTTTGTTGATCTTGTGTGCATTTATGCACATACATGCTTTGTTGATAAAATAACCATTGTTTTGATCATCCTTCTAGAAGAAGTTTCCTTGGGACTGGTTCCTTTAATCAAAGCATTTATCTGTAGGGATAGAAAGGACTTCAAACAAACAAAGTCACGCAGGTACACTGGAGAAAGTGTAAGTATTCCTAGAGGTCATGCTTTCTGTCCTCTTTGACTGTGTCCCTGCATGAAATGAGGCTAATATGGCTCTGATCTACACTTGTCTTCAGAGGGAAGTTGAACAAATAGCAAAGGATTTTTAGATGTATTTAAAGGCATTTTGATATGTGTCTCTTGCAGCTTCAGCCTTTTGTGTGGCCTCTACTCTCTTTCTGTTGTGGGAAATCAACGTAATAAAATTGCTCCTTCCCTTCTAAGTGGATGTCATTGTTATAATACAATGAGTCAGGAAAAAAACAATATTAACTTCAAAATAATGGCAGTCAGAACTCACCAGCGTGAGCTCCCCCTCCTTCCGTCAATCAGCTGGAATGCCTTAACTGTGTTTCCTCATTGTGATCAGAATTTGACAATAATTTAATGAAACTGAAAGTGGAAGAGTTCCCACAAATCAGAAGTAGGATTTTCACTGATATAATTACATGCATGAGACCTCCTATTTGGAGTCAGGAAACTGAAAAATGCTTGTCCCCTGTGAGCATTGCTTGGGTACATCATGCAAGTCCACATGAGCCAGGGTTTTGGAAGTAATATAATTACAACTTTAACATGTTCTGAGCCTAATGGCCTTTAAAAGCTTGAAAAACTTGTACATTCAGGGAATACTGTAATCCCTACATTTTGTTGGGTTATAGGTGTGGAAAGGATGTAAAAAAATGAACTCCTTAGATGAAGAGAGAAGCAAACATGTCTTAGGTTTCTGCTCAGTTCTCTTCTAGGGCGGCTGGCTGCTGAGCTGGCTTTGGTTCTGATTGTGACCCTCTTTGGCTCTTGGCATGCTGGCCTGGAAATACTATGTAAATTGACTGCCTCTGGAGGTTGTTTGTGCTCTGCCATTAGCCCTGCTGTTAGACTTGGAATTGTAGACAAAGATGGAGGTTGTGGAGGATAAGTAAGTCCTTCAAATTAAATAAAATTTTGGTCTAACAGAGATGGTCGCAAACATAATTCATAAGGGGCTCATGAGCAGATTTCCCATGCAATCAGGATGATACTCAGGGGTGCAGTCACTCTCACACAGACTGTGTTACTGCTGTGTCCATTACAAAGAAATGTCTGGCCTGTTTGACTAGTTGTGGTTGAGGTACAGCAGTTTCTGTCACTGATGATATGTGAGAGGAGAGTGTAAACACTGTCATTTGCCTTTGACTCCTTGTTCTGAGTGGCTGTGTGTGCCTTTGCATTTCAGTTAAACGAGCTTGATCTGGAGAGTGATTTAGGAAAGAGGCTTGGACTTGTGTCTGCCTTGATCCCAGCAATCTCTAAAACACTGCCGCAGTATCTGGTGAATTTATTAGTTTGCAAAGGTGAAGTTTGAAGAGTAAGTTAGATGAAAAGCAAAAGAAGACCAGAAGAACAGGCTGCCCTTCTTCTTTCCATTTGTAGCTACACGTTTCTGGAGGTTTGTGTTTGAATTTAATTTACCTTTCACATGGAAGGTACGTCAAGTGCAGACATGTCTCCTCTGTGCTTTGACCTGGTCAGCTGAGCCTGAATGCTGTAAAGCTGAGTAACCACAAGGCAACCTAAGCTAATGTACCATGTTTTGTGTGGCTTACAAGTTTCAGCAGTGCTAACATGGCTAGCTGCTGTCTGGACTTGATTTGTCTTTCATCCTAGCAGGCCTAGATACTCTAATTTATCTGCCCCCAGGCATGCAGATGTACACAAAGCTGATTTGATTGCAGAGGCATTACTACAGTTCCATTTGTGATTTCTCTGTGAATTTCAAAAGCAGGGTTTTATATGTAAAGTTCTGGGGAAGTTGAAATTAGACTGTTTACTTGTCTTTTCTGGAGAAGGATGAAAGTTCATAATTTTTGTCTTGCTTTTCATGAGTGTTTTATTTTGTTGGTTTGGTTTGGGTTTTTTTAAACAGCTCAGGTGTCACCCGATTATTCCTTGTTCAGTGGTCTGTCACAGGACTCTTCTGATTGGTCTCTAAAAGCACTTTTGCTTAGTCTTTGTTTTTATACAACCGTCAATTAGCAATGGGACTATGAATGGAAAGCATCCTAAAGCAGAAAGGAGACTGCAGGAGTAGTGCCAGGATGATACTCATTTAATGCAGATCCTACACTCATATCAAATTTGTTGTTGGAACAAATGGAAGTTGTGGAAGTTCCACCAAAGCTGATAAAAGTTCAAGCCACTTAGACAAGATCTGCATCTGACACTAAGTGGTCACAGCCTAAGACGTTGGCATTGGCTCTGGGTCAGGCTTTGGACTCTTGATGTCAGTGAAAGATTTACCATGAGTTTGGATGGAGGTGGTGTTGGAACCATTGTGAAAAATGAATGATTGTTGCAGTTATTACTTTTTCCTCTGCTGCTCCTTGCATGTCATCTGTGTTTTTGCTCTCCAGCATGAAAGGGAAATCCGGAAAGTTGATCACGCCTGTGAGTTTCAGAATGACAGTCTGAGATATTTAGAAAAACCAAATTTCAGCCCCACCCTGGCAGGCACAGCTCAATTTGTGGTTGAGCTAACTCAGACAGCCTGCATCAGCAAGAAAATAAACAGTATTTTGTTCATTCTTGAGAATCCAGAATAGAGCAAAACAAGTGAATGGCAGCTGTGTGAGGGTCTGTTTCTTTGCATGAAGTGGGACTCACGTCATAGGCATGGAAGTATTTTGTGAAATAATATTTGTCCCAATTTAAGCTACAGAATGAGCACTGCAAATGGTGGGGTCCTTTCTCTGAAAGGGCTGGTACTTAACAAAACATGGAAAAGGTAAGTCCAGGTTCTCAGAACTCCCACCCTGTAGGAGATTAAACAGTTAACCAATAGTTTAGGAGGTGAAGTTGAAAGTTTTTTTGTGGGCCAAGGACGTCAGCAGCCATCCGTGCCAGATAGAGCTTTCTGTCTCAAGCTTTCACACATCATAAGAACAATAGGCTTATCCACTTAAATACATTTTATTTTTCTTTAATCTCTCAGAATGTGCATCTTTGTTTAAAACTCAGATTGTAGGGAAGATGAACACCTTCTGAGTCTGTTGTGGCTTTGCTTATTCTTAAACTTAGGTGATTCCTGGAACCTGGCTTCTATTTTTCTTTCAGTTTTTGGTACCTGCCTCTGCCCTTCCTGATTCTGCCAGGCATGGAAGGAGAAATAGCAAAAGAAATGAGCATTCCCATAGGATTATAGTATGACTGGACACAGGGGAAACACTTGTGTGTTCCATTGGGGATCAGTCAACATGATCTACAAACTTGTAAGTTAATGAAACTTGCAATATCACAAAAATCTTAGTGTTGCATAAATTCATGTAACAGAAAAGATGATAGAAAAATAATCTAATATGTTGTTGTACCTTTAACCATAATGAGTATAGAAGGTCACCCTAGAGACATTTTTAACTTGTTTATATCATCTTTGTGGGCGAAGATTTGCAAGTTCTTTTGGCCATCTATCCTAGAACTTTGCTATCCTTACCACTAAAATCCCTAAAATTCTTTTTTTACAATTTAAGCCCATCACTTCTTATTCTATTTAATTTGCCAATAGAAGTTACTCTTCTATTTGCAGTTGTGGAATATTTTTATGTATTTAAAATCTGGCAGGCTGCCACATCGTTCTCTTAGTCTTTAGACTAACTTAGGAAAGTAATCATTCCTCAAAGGTAATTTTTTTTCTATACCTCCAGTGATTTTTATTTTTTCCCCTCTGGACTCTCTTTAATGGAATAATTCTTGATGTGAGCATGCATATACATTTTTTAAGAATAAACTAAATGGTCTTAGAGCTTTGAACAGATGGCATCATGCACCGAAAATAACAACGTCTCTGTAAATACATCATGTTACTAGTTCTAAAAATGTCTTTTAAAATTAATCAGAACTCCCCCTTTTGACAAACACTAGTGAAGAGAGTATACAGTACTGTTCCAAATGCAGACTGTGCAGGAAATCAGCCTATCAAAAGTTTTTATAAGTGTCAGCTCAGATGAATGAGAAATAGTGGCTATTAATGGGGACAGTTTTCTAATAAAAGCAGGAAAAGTGTTCTGGATTTGTCTACAGATGCTCTCTGAAATCGTTGCCTGGTTCTTCTTGGTACTTGCTAGTGAAAACTGATGGAATTCTGTGCTACTAGAAATGAATTGTCTCTCTTGTTTGGTACTTTGCTTGCAGCCTGTCACCTGTAAAAATTGCAGAGAATTTATTCAATCAACTCAGCGTATGATAACTTAGCAAACAGGAACTTTTGCTGTGTTCGTTGTTTTTTGCCCCAAAATCTAATTTAAACTCAGGTTCCTCTGTGACTGCTGAGGGTAATGGAATATGTTTTCCTTCGGATGTGTGTTCTGTGCCTACCTAATGTAATCATTTCTACCACCCTTATCTTTGTTACAGCCTTCTGACATCCCAGTATTCCAGCAGCAACTAGGCCATGGAAAGGGATTCAGTACTGACCACCACGGGAAATTCCACTGCTTCAGCACCTTCCTGTTCCTCCCACCTTCACCACCTGCCTGTGCTCACCTCCTACTTAGTCTTATCTGCTTCTCCTTTTCCATTGAAAACTGCTCACTTCGTAGGGCAGAAAAGACCTGGCAGGAGAGAATTCTTGCAGCATTGATTTGGGGGAAAATAGAGGGACATGCGTTGCTCCCCTGGAGGGGGGAAAATGGTCCTACCCCAGCTGTGAATCTTCCCATGAGCCTGAAACAGCTGCCAGCAGACCTTTCCCCATTTCTGTTGCATTCCTAGTTTATCCTCCCACTCCTCCTGTGTTCTGTCTAGAAGCACTGTTTAATTTGACCTTACTTAGATGCGAACTTACATAGCCAGAGAAAAAAGAAGAGTCAGCTGTTGAGCCTGTGATTAGGTAATGTGTAATCAGGTAGCAAGTGATTAATTACTTCACTTCCGAGCTAATATCGCTGTAGTCAGAGTGGCCCAAACAAGCCCTCGCCGGGACTCTGAGCTTGGCTTTCAGCCGCGCTGCGGGAGTCGAGGGACCCCGTGCGGGAGTGGAAGTGTCCCTGGATGCATTCCAGCGGCCCTCGCCGGCTTCCAGTCCCACAGAGCGGGCGGGTGGCGTGGATCGGGATGGATCGGGACGGGTCGGGATGGATCCCGGTGCCGCCGATCGCTTCCCGGGCGCGGCGCGACCGACACCTGGCGGTGGGATGGACGGACGCTTCTCCTCCTCCCGGTCCCTGAGCCGGGGCTACCCGTGCTGCCGGCAAGGAATTACGGAGCGCAACGACGTGGTCCCCTGCGATTCTTTGGTAAAGACACAAGTATGATATAAAACCAAATGTATTCAGGGAAAGGATTTAAAATAATCAAAAGTAGGTCATAAAATGTACTTGTTATAGGAGAACTTTTTAGAATCAACGGTATTTAACATTTCTGTTGTTCTGACTATTCTGATTTAGTCAGAAAAAGATGGAGATGTGAACAGAAGAGAGGATGCTGTTACCAGATTTTTGTTTGTAAGGCAATAGAAAAGTTGAGACAGCAGGTTTTACAAATGACCTGTGGGGCTGTGACTGCAAATCTGTTTCTAGATAGAAATTCTAGATATTTCATGGCCAGAATGTGCCATTGAATCTTATGGAATCTTATTGGAGACAGCCCCAGTTTCCTAGGATTTTTTATGGAGGCTCTGTATATGGTACTTAGATGCAGTACTAAACTGTTAAAAATACATATATCAACTTTATGCCTCTATTAATGATATTTCTCAGTATTGCTATGGGCCATTGTTTTCCTTGAAAACAAGCAATGTACCCACTGGAAACAGTGAGAAATAGTGAAGGTGGCAATTTGTAATGAAATTATCTGAAAATACATTTGTCAGCTTCGTCTGCTAGGAGGAAACAAAACAAAACAAATCAAAGAACAAAAATTCCCAACCTTAGGCTATGTAGAAAAGTTACCAATTATCAACAATTTGGTTTAAAATGTCACTTAGGCATACAAGTTCAGTGAGATTTAAATGCCTAGAAGAATTCTACTCTTACTAAAACCAGGACAAAACCAGACATTGAATCTTGCAATGATTAACCTCAGTTACCTAATCTACAAATTAGCAAGGATGTAGGAAGGAGCCTGATAAAGAGTAAACCCCCTTGTTGTTAACCTTATTACAGAACAAAGTCTTTTACATTGGAGAACAACCTAATCACAGGGAAAGATGCAAAGGCAATGAGGGAAAGCATTAAAGCTGGCAGATCTTAATCAGTTTTGAGGAGAACAAAAGGTAGTCAGTGCAGATGTACAGCAGTACAAAATCCTTCTATCAGCACTCCAGATTTGAGGATTGTTGACATGTAACAATTGAAACCAAAATGGGTACTAAAATGCTGCCTGAAGAGTTTCAGACAGCCTGGCAATAGTGCTGGACTTGAGGTGTGGTTCTGAACCTGTCTGAGCATCCCGTGGAAAGTGTGGCACTTGGTCAGCTGTTGGTCTGTGGTGAGACAAGGCTGGCTGATGGCTGGGAGACTCCATCCAGCTCTCCTCTGTCTCTGCCTTCTCTCCTGTTCCACCCTCCACAATCAGGACTGGGGTCTGCCCGCCTGCTGTGCCTCTGCAGAGCTTTTGGCCTAGAAATAAGTTGCTGCTGCTTTCATATGGATGAAGGGGGGTTGGTGCCCTGAGACTGTAGTCTGTCTCCACCTACTAGAACTGTTGAATAAGGTAATTGCAGTAATTATGGCCCATACATGAGAAATTTGAGACTCCACTGTCCTGACGTTCTCTGGGAGGAGAGTGGATACCATTTTGTCTGATACCCTCTGTGTATGCACTCTTTACTCTTTTAAAAACATTTAGGTATCAGTCCTCGATGTGTACAGCTTCTCTTCCCTCTGTCCTGAAATGTAGAGACTGGCACATGCACAGAGGTCAGGGAAGGTCTTGGGATGCAATTAAAAAGGGGAAGCTTAGGCTTAACACCAAAAAAAAAAAATCCTTCCAATGGAAAGTATTCTGTAGTGAGCCCAACCTCCCCAGGGGAACAGGGGAAGTTCCATTCACTAGAGTATTTAAAACTACTGTAAAAGTCAAATAAATATGCAGTAGGAAGAGTTTTGCCTTGGCAGTGAAACAGAACAGATGGCTTAGCAGATATCATCCATCCACAACATCTAGGGTTTTGTCAGTAAGTTGTTAAGTCTCTAGAAATAGGCTGCACAGAGCTTGTGTCAACTGGAGCTGTATAAGCCATTACAGAAATCCATATCCCTCTGGGGTTTATTTCTTTTTTGTTTTAGAACAGCAATAACAGTTAAAACACAGGGTATGCACTGGAGGTAAGTAACTAGCTGGGATTAATGATGCTTGGTTCTGTGCTGTGCCATCAGTTTTTGCCAGCTGATCATGAATTGGAAGGGTACAATGTCTGCCTCAGTCACAGTTACTTAATTTTTTTCTTCCTTGCCCTCCTGGACACAATCACCATGTAAAAACTCATATGATCACCTTGGTCCAAAAATAATCAGGTCAGAAGCTGGATGCCCGTTGCTATATGTTTATGTGATTTCATTGACCCAGACATTCTTGGCAATAGCTTAGAAACAATGTGCTGCTATAATGAACAGTAAGTATTTCACATCTTTGTTCTTAAGGATAAATCTGCACTGAACCCCAAATCCTCTGCTGAGCCTCACCCTGGATGCTTTGAAACAGCTGTTAACCTGAAATATTTAATTTTGCTAGTGTTCATTTTTACAGCAAGACTCTAAAGATTTACAGTGGAAGTTGGCCTGGTAGAGAATATAATAACAGTATGAAATGTTTTTGCAAAATGCACTTATATTTTCGTACATCTTATACTGTTATCATGCACTCACTTCATAAAGGCTACCTGGATGTAATGTTAAAGTTGTGAAGCCAAACACTGCAGAAGTCAGAAAGCTCCAAGTACCCCTTGCACCCCAGGGGGGCCTTGCCTTTGGGCTCCCCTGTGACTCCTGGGAAGTGTCATCCTGGGTATTGCAGCCTTGTCTGTAGCTGGTGTTTTTATGGTTTCATTGCCTGGTAGGAAGTGCTGGAATGTGCTGTGTGGGAGAGACTCCTCAGAAAATTCAACCACTAAAGTCCATTGCATTTTTTATGAATTAGCACTGGTGAAGATTCTTTGAGTCAGGTTTTGGTGGTGACCAGGTCCTACAAAAGTATGCTTCTCAGCTGGACCCATTTCAAAGGTAGAGGTGTTAGAACTTCCAGTGAAAGAGAGAAATTTGCAGAGGTGGGAAGGTGATTTTGAGATCCCTTGTGGTTTTGTTTTGTCTTTTTGGTTGGCTGGATTTTTCTTTTTTTTCCTTCTCCCCTCTCCCCTGCAAAAACCCCCAACAAAAACCTAAAGCCAAATCCTTAGTCTGATGCAGACAACTCAGTGGTAAATGAAGGCAAAACGTCTAAAATCTGGCAATGAAAAGCAGCAGGAGAGTTTAGAATGGAAGGACACTTGCTAAGCAGTTTTAGCTGTGTCTATTGTCATTTTTATGTGTTGGTTATCATTGACCTCTTCCTCTCCTTTTATGTCAGAGAGAGCTTCAGTGATACAGAACATGACCCAACTTTGTAGCAGTGTAGCAAACTGGCTTTTTAAAACACTTGTATGTTTTGATACACATAAAATATTAGGAGAACCTCTAAAATATGTGTGGTAGGTGGATTCCCAGCTGCTCTTTGCAGCTCTGAAAGCCTCCTGTTTAATACAGAATCACTTTCAGCAAACTCAGAAGGCAGAAAAGGACTCGAATATCCCTCTAGCACCTTGTTGAAGCTGATACCAGAGATAAATGTGAATTACAGGGTTGCTAAGGGGCAGCTTTGGCACTGTGTTTAAATTGTCATTTTAGAAATGCTTTTACCAGTGTGTGATAAGTGTATGTTTAAAGGGGGGGATGTTTCTGGGGTAGGAACTGATTAAAAATTAATTTACAATAACAGCATGAAAGGTGGAAGAGGACAGGCTAATGTTTTATTTATATGTCTTTACCAACCTGTTTCTGCAGTGTAAATTTTGTTATGAAAGTGAAGCCCATAGGATTCAATTCAGTCACATCTTCCTTGGAGTTGCGTGTGTGAAATTTTACTTTGAGGAGAGCAAATAATAAAAAAAATATCTTTTATAGCTATAAGACAGGCAAGATCAAAGCATCACGTAGAGAAAAAAAAATTAGGAGACAAGTTGTGTTAGTTTTGAATACGATGTAATTTTCATTTTGTAAGAAAAAAGGACAAATGGTGAAGTCTCTCACTAGGTGAAGCCCAGCCCAGAGTTGCTGCACAATGGCCAGTGCAGTATTTTTCCATTTTTCATGATGATAATCCACACCATCTGAATACTGAAGATTTGCTACCACCCAGATGATCTGAATTAATGTCAAATGCATACAGAGTGCAGCACAAAGAGCAGTGCTGCATATATACTTCATAATCCTAAAGGTTTTGGGGAAACATCTGGGATCTTTGAGGTTTGGCTGATCTGAATCAGCTTATAGGAGGAGATGAGCTAGATGCAGTGCAGGCAAAAGAAGAGGTGTGATTTTTAGAATACAATCTGCCTGTTAATTAGTGGGTCGTTTCTGCCAGCTTTAACTAATCATGCTTTTTCCTGTGCTGGCTAGAATTCTGGGTTAAGATGCTGGCCTGGAAGCACAGCTGGACCTGGTTTAAAAAAAGTAGTAGCACTGCAAGATTGCAAGAAAACCTTTTCTCTTATAACTGCTATTATTTTAGCTATTAAGTTATGGCAAAACTGCTGGAAAAATACATGCTTCAGTCAGATCATTGGATCCCTGTGTGAATCTTCCCTCAACAAAAACCCAAAAAATCATGGATTGAAGTCAAGGAATAGAAGCAAATTCTTAAGGAAAAGTAACGTTTTCTGATAATGTCAATTATGGGGAGGAATGACTTCAGAAGAAGGGCAAGTGTAGTAATGGTGCTGGATGTGTTTAGTGTTTTTGGCAGGTCCTTTGCTTCCTCACTGTCCTAGGGGTGCCTGGTATACACAGTCCCTCTGTGAATGTGGCAATGCAAATTTTGCTAGTTCTATTTCTAACAGTATAATTCAACTTCCCCTTAAACAGTTTTCTAAAGTGTAATTTCCTTGATTTCCACAGAGATACTTCTTATTTATTCTGGTTTTTGGATCCCAGCATTTATACAGAAGAATAAGTCAATACTGAACAACTAAGACAAAGTTTATTTTGACTAGGTTCATTAAACAAAATCCAGCCTGTGTGCTGTGTAACTGCTGAATCCATGATGGAGCTGCTCTCTGTGTGGAGGGGAACCTTTTTTTTTGCCAGTGCTGTATTTCCAGCAGAGGGCACATAAACACACCTTTTCCAATCTCTCTAATATTGGCAAAGGAAACTTCCACTGTGAAAACAGGAGCAGGAAGTTTTAGATATTGCAGATATAGACTATGAATCTGTGAAAAGAAGATGAAATAAAATCAAAACAAGCTTTTCATATAAAGTAAGGACAAATGAGCAAAATTTTGCAACATCAGCTTTTCAGTTGATGCTTTAGCAAAATTCTTTTTCTAACCTTTTTTAACATTAATCTCATGACATCAGCTGTTTTCTTTCCAGTTTTCCCCTCTTTGGTTAGTAATTTTCTAGTATTATATAAAAGATACATAAAGATGGGGAAATTACATCTACTCTCACTGTTCTCTGTTGTGCAGAGTCTACTCTTTATTTTTCCTTAGCTGCAGATTCTGATTATCCTCAAGTTTCCTGCCAGATTTCTTCCAGCTGGTACTGCAGCACTCATCCCATGACCCAGCATATGCTTCTCCCTTGGACACCCATTACTTCTTTCCTGAAGCACAATCTGAGTAATCTGTGGATCTGCAGGTTTCAGTTTGGTGAGTTGCAAGCAACTTCCCTGACCCATCTTCTCAAATCTCACCAGAATGACCCTGGTGTCTTCCCACACAGAATCTGTGCCTTCTGGGAGAGTGGAAGGATGTCACTCTTGATGTGAAATTAATTTGCTTCCTGCAGAAAACTGATTCCCCAGCCAGGGAAAGGACATGCAGAAGGAAAATTTGTAGCTGCAGGAATTTCACAAGCCTGCAATTGTCATGCAGAGAAATTTCAGAGGTTCACTTCAGCCAGTGATGCCTGGTTCTTATGTTTCAGTCTGACTCCATGTGTCTTATATCCAGACCACCTTCATTTTCCATGCTAATGCCAAGAGTTTGCATTTAGCTTTGAGAAAATATTCTGAAGTGTTCATATGAATGAATTTGCTATTTTATTGTATTTATGTGAGGCACAAATGCATACAATGGGACCACTATGATTTTTACTATGTCATTGTAGTTTGCTTCATATGTCCTGCAGGGAACATGTCCTGTAATTTCTGGGACCTAAGCCAGTATCAGAATGCCTAAGTGATTATTTACTCTATTTGAAATAGACCTGAATTTTCTGATGGGTTTTAGCTATCTAAGTTAAGTGTATTACAAAAAGAAAATACTTGGCTTACAGCTCTTTAAATGTTTCTATACAATATGGTTGTATTTTCATTGCATTCCATGTCTCCAGGTGATGTCCAGTGATTCCAGATATATGTATTTCATCACAGTAAAATACTCCTGTGACTTTCTGCAAGCAAAAGTGTGTCATGTCAGTTAATAGCTGTTGTTATAAATATAGGTAAATGAGGGATAATTCCAAAACCAAAAGGATTTTGCTGTGTTTGTCTGCATGCTGCTGTTACTATTTATAGCACCAGAGTGTCTACAAATCTCAGTGACAGACATCTGTATCCTGGTGCCATCCAGTGAAGGGCTGAAGTCCATGTGAGTAACTACAGATGCAGCAGAACAACCAACAACTCCCCTGCTTGCATAATCCAGGCTTTGGCAACGAGGGGATTATTTTGATGATCAAGTGTATGACCCAGACTCATGGGCTTTGAGAGTCATGCCCTCTCCTCCCTTGGAAAATACTGTCAATATCTAGTCACATCCACTTTTCCTTTAACAAGTACTTATTCAGCATATGGAGGGAAAGGAAAAGCGCTTGGACTGGATTTTCCACAGCTGATGGTCACGCAGGGTTGTTGTTGAAGAGGAGTGTAGACTAAAGGCCTCTCTCTTCTATAGTTATGTCAGAAACAGAATCACCATAGGTTTCTCAGTTCTCTCTTTTGTTGAGCTCTAACAAGTGGCAACAGTCTGAATAGCTAAGGAAGTGAAGAGACTCTAGAAAATGGCAGCTATGTTTTTTTCTTTTACCTTGCTGTTCTGTTTGTGTTTATAGTGTAAATTAGTAGTCCTGTATTGACAATTTTGTCTTTCACATGCTTGTCTTTTCCCAAAGGCTTATGCCCTTCTGCATCACATCAGATTACTCCTGTAGCTGGCAACTGAGTTGAATATGACAAGACTAAACCTGTAAAAGGAAGCTGGAAGAGAGGATGGATGCTGGATCTGGCATAGGAGGAGGCTGTTTGGCTGGCTGCAGCCCTAGGCTGTTGTCCAACAAAGAATTAGAAATTTAATCTAAGGCAAGAACTCCCACTCCTCCAGCCATTTCCCTTTATTTTTTTCATGGCTCAGTTTAGTGTCACATCCATCCATTTTCACAGCCTGAAAGTTTAGTAATTGCATATTTGTAATTCCTAAGGCATTCTGACTGTTTCTGTGGCCATGGGAGAAGGGTAAGATGTATTCTGTAATAGAAGCAGATTACTTCAGTAAAAAAAAGGAGAATATTTTTATGAGGCAATAGAGCAGCTGGATGTTAACTCAGAGCTGTCAGATGATGTCATACCTGCATGACAGAGACAGGCTGTTTGCAGGTCACAGGGCTATTTTTTTTCTCCACACAGGACATGTAAGACCATTTGGATCATTTTTTGTAGCTTACAGCAAGGGGTTGGTGATTTCTGTGGTAAATGGGACAGGGTTTTGAACTATTTCGAACAGATGGAGAGAAAATTGGACTCTTGAGATAAGAATGGGAAGTTTCTATGCAGATGGATTAAAACCTTTATAATGTAAACTGCTTCTGTCTCCCACCTGTGCCCAGCATACAGCTAAATGTTTGCATTACCTATCCTAGTCATATGCACTCATTTGCCAAGCCAAATAGTTAAAAATTCCACCTTTTCTATGAACTAGCAACACCCTGAGATTTATCTTTCCATTCTGTCATAACCAAGAAATACTGTTTGGCAAGTAGAGGATAAAGATGTTTTAAGAAAAAATGTAAGACAAAAAGAAGATATTCTGGTAAAAGGACTTTGTTTGTCTAAAGTAAATTATATCTAAAACACATGCCTTGTATTTCTGTGGCCAGTGAATCAGGAAGAGCTGCTTTACGGGAAGGGTGATTTAATCATTGGAACAGGGAGCCCAGGGAGGTGAGGAAGTCCCCAGAGGTGTTCAGGAAACCACTGGATGTGGCACTTAGGGCTATGGTTTAGCTGACAAGGTGTCAAGGGTTGGACTCAATGGTCGTAGAGGTCTTTTCCAACCTAAATGCTTCTGTAACTCTGTAATTTGGCTGTAAACCTGTCTTTCTCTGGAGCTACCAGGGGAGCACAGCTGTTTACCTGCGGTGCCAGGAGCTCTGGTCACTCCCAGCTTTCAGTTCAGTGATTTACTGGCACTGTTATTCTCCAGCAGCAAAGAGCAGAAAGTAAAGGAAAAGTCACAAACCCCTTACCTGCTTGTCAGTGAGGTCAGTGAGTGGTGCTCTCTGGCAGCTGGTAAGCCCTTGGGATAGCTGCTTTTGCAGGGTTGACCTAAATTACCACTCTAACTATAGGCTTTCAAAATACTAGCCTCAGCAATGGAGGGGACTGAAGACAATGGCTGTAGTTTTAATTACTTCTTCATAATTGGTTTCAGATTTTTGGACATTTCCTGCTGCCTTACAAGATGACCATTGCTTGTTTGTTTTCTGGGGTCAAGAACATATTTTTTTAAACAGTGTTTCCCATATCCAGGAATTTTTAGATTTTTCCACAACAATTAGTAAATATTTGGATGTGTTTGTGAGAACTGGAGGTGTGATTATTTGGCAAAAATTCAGGAGTTTTTTAAAAAGCTTTTTAGCATTTCTCAATCTGGTTACCTGGAAAAAGGCCAAACAATAATACCCTCACGTATCAGCCTGCACAGTAGCACGAAGTCCTGCTGTTTCTATGACAACAAATAGCTTTTTCAGCTCCCCCAGATCAGTTCTACCAAGTCCAGTAAGTAGCCTGTACAACAGATTAGTGGGAAGATGAGAAGCCTTCTGGATTTGAAGGTGTACCGGTACCTCTAAAGGCTCATGTTCCTCAGACCAGGGTTGTCCTAATGCTACAACAGCAAAATGCAGTGCAGCAGGGAGATGCCTGAGTGAGCTCCAGGCTGGGGAGCTTGGGGACACAGCAGCATAAAGCCCTGTGAGTTCAACTGCTCTGCTGAGAAGTGATTTGTGCACGTTGGTTTGTCTTGTCCAAATGCAAGGAAGCTGTAGTACGGAAGGGAGATATTCTTAAAGAAAAGCTGTTTGATTGTCTCCATCCTGTATTCTATTCCATCCTGTATTCAATAGTGTCACATATCACACTAAAAGAAATTACTTCAGACTAGGAACAAATTTTCAAGTTTTTTCTCAGGTCTTCCCATGCTTTTGCTTCCACATTTCTGAGAATACTTTTTACAGCCCGTTCCTCTGCTCTTCCTGAGTTTTCACTGAACAGGTTTTTGCAGTCTCACTTCTTTTAATAATTAATTATATATTTAATGGTCAAGTTCCAGGTCGTGTTGTCTTTCCAATGTCTTCTCCTACCCTTGTTCCTCACTTTTTCTTTCTCCCTTAAATTTCAAAACACAGTTTATTCCTGGAGGCTGCTTCTCAGTATCTTCTCTGGCTGTGTCTGTTCAGAATACTGAAGCTGTGACACTTTGTGGGGAGTTCCTGGCTGCCCTTTGCACCTGGCAGTGCTGATAGCATGGGCCTGCTGCCCTCCAGGGATGCCCTCTAAGTCTACTTCATGGCGCTGCCAGAGTAGCAGACTTTGTGGACTCTTTCTGCTGCAGATTCCTTGCAACTATTTAGAGGAGAAAAGACTGGCAGCTTGCAGCTTGCCTTCTCTGGTGGCATGAGAACACAGCTTCATCTCCCTGCACATTTCACTCTCTATCCAGGACAGACACACTTCTCACCCATCTGTTGTTCCAGCTTCAGAGGAATCTGCTCTCTGTCCAGGCCAAAATACTGATACTTGTCCACAGGAGACAATCTTTTCTTCTGCATCACCTGTTGAGATTTTAAGCTTTAAAGAGAGCAAATTGTATCAAAGATGGTGCTGAACAGACTGTTGCCCTTACCCAGTTGTTAGTACTGTGTGCTGTGAATGTACATCTGTAAATGTCATTCTGTGTTCTGTGGAGAAAAGGCTTCCTCTTTAATCTATTTTGCTTCAGCATTTGCTGTACTGTATTTGTTGAAGCCTTTCCAAATTGTAAACTAAATCAAGACAACAGCTTTCCCCTACTGTCTTTTAAACCAGCACTCTCATTTATTAAAATGTGATTTCTTTACTCACATATCACTGAGAGACAAAATGAACCAATAGAAAAATGCTATTAAAAATCTTTTCATGAAGGAAAAGCTGCTAAAATTCCAGCAGGGTGTGAGTTTGACTCTAGTATAAATGATATTTTCTTAAGTGCAAATGTGCCAGCTGTAGTCTGCATTATGTCCTGCATTTTTCACCTCATAATGTGGATATAATTATCAAATGGACTGGAATACACGCAGCAAAATACATTAGTATTCCAGAAGCAGTGATGGGCCAGGGTTGAAATACTCACTTGTTCCTTAGGGAGCCCCAGAGTCATACCAGTATCCTACTGAAATTCAGGTCAGGTATTTAAAATATGGTATGAAGACAGAAAATGAAGGAGAAAAAAAAGGGGGGGGGATTTCAATATTTTTAATCAAAGTAAATGAATCTTCCCCTAGATGAAACTGTCTGCAGGATTTTTTAAGGAAGAAAAATAGTATTACAGGCTCCTGTGGTAGACTTTATGTTTGAAAAACCTTTGTCCAGCCAAAACTGAACTACCTGGAAATGAGATGAAAGACACTTAATTGTAGTGTAAGAAGGGAAATCTTTCAAAGCCTCCAATGAGATTTTGCTATTTTCCTGATGAAATGCCTGGAGAGAAGTGTCCCCATGGGCTGGGGATGCAGAGGGCTGATGAGGACAGGCTGTGACACAGATCTCAGGTGCAGTGAGTATAGCACCAGCCAGTGAGATTGCAGTTTACTTTTTATCTCTGCCCCTCAGACAATTATCAGAGGAGACAAAGAGCATTTATACATGCTGAGGATGTCAGTGGTTGTTTACACTCTGGAAGACTGGCCAGATCACTTGGTAGGACTGAAATTCTTTCCAAAGAGTTCAGTTATGCTCAAACTCCAGGAGTAAACCAGTAATATTACAGACCTTATATATATTCTTTAATTGCTGCAGAATGGGATGGACACTTGGAGGTATTCCAGTTAGACACGCCTACCCATGTGTGTGTGTGTGCCACAAAATAATGATGTGGTGGATATGAAGATGATTTATTCATGTTATTTGTTTCTCTCAGACCCAGGAATGAAGTCCTGTTGCTTTTCTGTGTAAGAGACAAAACAAATATTCTTTAGTGGAATTTTAAATTATGTCAACCAGAAGATGTCCTTTGCTGCCATGGCAGAAAATGTCAGGGAGATATCCAAGGGCAGGAAGATTGATGGAAAAGGAATTGTCAGGGGAAATGTGGCAGGAGTTTAAAGAACTGTGTGTGGTAGTAAACATATTATATTTTTTATTTGCCTTCTGCTCTGAGACTTACAAAAAAATCAAAGCAATTTTCTTGGCTACAAGCTAGAACTGTAAACCTCATGAATACCAAATATATAGATAATCCAAACACATTTTCAGTCATGGTTTGTACAAGTAGATACGCCGGTTCTGTGAGCCATTTGAAGGAAATTTGCAGCTGGTATGGCAGGGTTTGACCTTGCCAGTATTTTTTACCAAAAGAAGGAAAGTTGCCATTAGGAGGTGCAAACTTGAGAGGGAAAGGTCAGACAATTCTGTAAAGCCACTATTTAATGTACAGTGTGCTGAGCATAAATGTTGATATGTAAGCACTAGTGTTGATTAAATTTGGTGTTTTAGGTCCCTGTTAATACTGCACCACGTAATGGATTGCCATGGAAAATCATAAGCAAGAAAAACCACAGGAAGAACAGCATGATTCTTTAATTATGCAAGGAGTAAGAGGGTCAGCTGTTTTTCCTAATCAAAATTGCTAGCAGCTAGAGAAAATGTGAGTTGTTGTTTAATATGTAAGTAATCTAACTCTCCTTTTTAAAATATTCCCTGCTAATACCTAGTGCCTGCCACAAATAACAGGCCAGTGGGGACAGGGCAAATGCTGCTAATTCTTGTTAGAGTTTCACTGCCATGGGGATTGTCAACAGTAGCAGCAGGACGTGGAAGGAGCAGGACCCTGCTTCAGTACCCACCCAACACTTTTGACATATTCTCTATTACTTAATAAATTAATATTGACCCAGTTAGATCTGCACTGGCCTCTTAGGATTTGAGCCAGTTTGTCAAAGTCACTGCCATGTTCTGGGAAGGATTTGAGCCAGTTTGTCAAAGTCACTGCCATGTTCTGGGAATACCTTTGGAGTTTGGAGCTCAGCTCATGATCAGAAATGAGGAAGGGCATGGAGAAGACTGTATCTCACTCATTCAGCCTGTCAGTGGTTGATGGTCCCTTAGAACCTGCTGTGGTAGGACATAGATTAAAGCAAGCCTTGGCTGCACTGTAAGCCTGAGACAAACTCTCTTGTGTTCCTGTTTGTGTGAGCCTTTTGAAACAGAATTGCAACCACAGCAAGAATGAGTGATGGGGGCCTTGTGTCCAGTGTAAAGGCCTGTAATGTGTGCTGTGATGAAGATAAACAGGACACTGATTCTTTAGATACAGGAAGAATTTGACACAAAGTGAGTTTCAGTGGTTGTGCAAACTTCTGCTTTCTCTTTTGATTGATGGACTGGTCTCTTTCTGACTAAATCACACTGCCAATCTGGGTCATTCCTAGGACTCAGAATAATTTTGAGTTAGTACTAGCTACATAAAGAACAAAAGACTTGTGTATAGTTTTAGATGCTCTTTTATTCTGTGGAGTTTTATAGCAAAGTCTTTTGTCTCCCTGCCTTATCTCTAAGTTTTGATAAGAATAGCCACACGTCATAGTTTCTCCATCAGGTGCTTTTCCAAGTATTGATTAAGAAACCGGGTAAATTACATGTTGAATTTAATTGATCATAACTCTTGTTGGGCCATGCGTATTAGCACATCTCTTCCTTGTAACTTTGCTTCCCTAGCTCCATTAGGTTAGTCTGGAGGCACAATCCTAAGGGGCAAAGACTGCCATTTTTATCCAGGCCCATCAGATTTTTTTTTAACTTGCATCCTTTTACGGTTGCTTTTTAGCCTTTTCCTATTTTCTTACATATATTCTTCAATTTGACATGCTAGAAGGTCAGACACAGAGCTCTGACAATCTTTGCTCCTCTGCTCCAACACACAAGTTAAATGTTCCAACAGAACCCTTGCCTTGGGGAATAGGAAGAGAATATGGCCATAACTCCTTTTTGGAAGTTGTATCAGCTTCTAATTTAAGACTGGGCAGGACTCACAGCAACTCAAACCCCACTGTCTCACAAGTATCACAACTTCATTTTTCAAGATCTCGGAGGCTTTCTCTTGATGTTACTCAGCATTTGACAGCTAAATATTGTGACTGCTGCTGCAGGGTGATATTAATCCCTTCTAAAGATGTGGCTGTTTAAGGCATATCACAGGTCTGATTGTTCATGAAGCCATTTATAACAGAGCCTGAACATGTCTTCACACACAGGTGTTAAAGGGGATAAGTACTTTGCAGGGAATACTCTAAAGACAGATGTATGGGCTTTGTGGCCCCTTTACCCATGGAAACAAGCCCTGCTGACTTCCATAAGCGTTCACAAACTCCAGAACTCAAGCATATCGTTATTTTGAACATAAAGTGACAAGAAAAAAATAGTCTTAGCATGGTTTTTGAGAAATGCCTGCTATTGTCTTAACATCATGTCTCGTGACATTGACAAAAGAGTCATATAGTAATTGCCCAATTTTAATTTTTAAATTAAGTTATAGGGGAACAGGGAAATAATGGCTTTGTTCATGCACTAGCAGTTATTGTCTGTTTACCACTACTCAGAATATCCGTGAGTCATTTGTTATATCTGTCCTCCAAATGTGTTAAAACTAGGACAACATTGCACTGAAATTTGCATGCAGACAATTAGGTTGCATCGTACTAACTCAAGATATGACTATGGACAGGCTAAAATACAACTGGCAAATAAGAAGCATGAAATTGAAACAGGAATAAATGCCAGTTTCACTTAGAAGTGTGCTGTTAATAAATACAGTCTATTAAAAAGTGCTGTGCATAACTCCAAATGTATTCTCCAAATACTATAAATTTGCAGAAAGCAAACTGATTTAAACATCCAACTAAAATTATGGTTCTTCCATTTGTGACACATCACTTTCAGACACAACTGTGTTTGAGGACAAATAAAAATCTACCTTTGGTGTTAAGCCAAAAGCACTAAAGAAAGAACTGTTGGAAATGTGTTAGAGTTTTTAAATTTACTACTGGTTTCCTAACTGGGAATTAATACTATCTTTTAAATTATTATGTCACTATTCGACTTCATTAGAAAACATGCATGAGTTAGATTGAAATTGATCTTAAATTACAAGCACTTGTTTAGAAAATGTTCTAAAACTGATGAGCTGTGAAACTTTCTGCACACTGTGTCATTTCCAAACCACTGCAAAACAAACTGTTACTGTGAGTTGATTTTTCCAGACTTTACAGATTAAAAATGCTGGGTGATGCTAATTCTAATAGGTTAGACTGCTCCCTCTAAGTTTGTGTGCTGTGAAAATTAAAGTGTTGGAAATGGAAAGAAAATTAATTTTAAAAGGTATTTGAAAGGTCAAACCATGTTATGCTCAAATTAAACCAAACTATGCAAGGGATTAAGGATAGGCTTTTTCTGCTGGAAGAGTTTTGGACTAGGTTTTGGAATTATTCCTCTTTTCTTTGCTGTGGTAGCTCACCATCTGCAGTGTCTCCAAATGGCTCCAACAGCAGGGTACAGAAAATATACAACTCTCAATAAGAAGGTGACCTTTCTCCTCTGGGCCCAGTGAGTTAGCTCAGGTCACTGTTATAAATGCATGCTTTGCTAGAAACTCTGCTGGAATCACTATGGATTGAATAGTGACTGTGTTACATTTGTCTTTTTGTTTTGGAATTTTTAAATTTTTTAAGATTTAAACCAGTTGAAAATAAACCCTGCTGACAGCCGAACACAACACCCAAAAGATAAAACAGTAATGCAGAAATTGTTTGGATGGAAGGTCATATAAACAACCTTAGCCATCTGAACATATGTGTTTATTAGACACATCTGCCAGACAGAACTTTCTCTGAATTTTATTGGTTCTTCGGTTGCTGTAAAACAATTGCCTTTGTAGAGACCTCATTGATTCTGGAAGAGATTGATTCTCCTTGGGTTGATATGACTTGTGAGTTTTTTTCTTTTTTCCATTTGTACACACAAGCACAATCTAGGCTGCATTCTAAAAGTCTTATAGATAAGGAAATCACCTGTCTCATTTGTAAAACACACTGAGTAGTGGTGTACAATGAGCTTAATGGAAACTTGTCCTGTTAGAAAGAGCCAGGTCTTTTCATTTTTACTTTTTCTGAGAGCTGTCCTGTCCTTTGAGCAAAATTCTTTCCACACAAGCACTGGGAGGGGTGGTAGTGGTAGGTGAGGGAGTGGATGAAAATCCTAAATACTAATCGAGCTGCTTAGTTGTCATGGAAAAAGGATTTAGACAGACTGAGAGGTAGAGCAACTTAATTTACTCCTTGTTCGCTTAAGATTAATTTTCTGATTTCCCTGTAATGATACCATGATGAATAGAGCACTGACAACAGCTTAAAATTTGTTCATCACCAGCTGTAGTTCTTTGGGCTGAGGGATGCTTCTGCCAACAGCGAGCTTCAACAGGGCACCATCCTGCTGATTTCAAGGAAGCTTCTGTCAAGTGCCCTGGGTCACTGATAACAGCCCTGACCAGCCTTTCTGGGGCCTCCCACCCCAGGAGCAGGATTTAAACTCAACCCTGAGCTGCCAGTGTCTGTTTAAGCAGTGCTCCCAGCTGCTCTCCACCTTAGGCACAGCTTGTCCTTGCCCATGAACTCTGGCCCGTACGTGGGATTCCTGGTTTGGTGGTAGAGCTGTCCTGTCACTGTGGGTCTGTCTGGGAATCTCTAGACTGTGTCTGACCCATTGACCAGCATGCCTGGCCTCAGACTTGCCCCATCACCTTGACCCCACCTGATGGATGGAGATCCTGGTTAAAGCTGGCTGCCATCTCCAGAGCTCCCTGCTCTCTGTGTCAGGTGCTGTGGGATGGGCCCGGCTGTCATCTCCAGTTCCCCTCTTCACCTTGTCTGGGCTCACACCTCTATCTTCAGACCTCATATCTTCTACTTAGTTAGTTCATCTGCATATAACCCCACATTTATTCGAAATCAAGATCTCAGAAAAGTTGTTCTTAAGCTCTTTTTAATTTAGGAACACAAAGAAGCATTTAGCATGTATAAATTGCAGAAGACAGATGCAGAATATTGATGACAAGGACAGAAGAAGTTGTTTTACGTTTTAAAACTGTGAAATGTTAGCAGTAAGAAGTTCTATATATCCTATTGTTTTAATGCCTATGCTCCTTTGGTATCTCTGTTGGATTTAGGGTGTTTTATTTCTCATATTGGTGCGCTAAGTTTCTTCTAGTTTCTCCTAACCCTAGTATCTGTTTCTAATTTGATTTTTCAGAATACTTATGAGTCTGTATAGCTAAAAATAATAATGTATCCAAGTATAAATCAGATCACTAGAGGCTGAAATATGCCTTTATCCATCTAATGTCCTTGCTTCAATATCTGGAGAAGCATAAGGCGAAAATACCACTGCATGACTTTGTAAATATAGTGCAAGCTAAATTGAAGATAATTTCTCCTAAGCAAAGCATTCACAACAGAAATATAATGTGGCAATAAAAACGAGGGTATTTGGATCAGGGCTGTAATTTGGCGTGTTTTAAAGATGTTGAAAGGTGTATTACTTTAGTCAGGTAAGACAAGATGTTATTTATAACTAAAGAGCAAGAGTAAGTTGTGTGTGCATAAATATATATTTCTTTTTAACAAATGTACTTATGTTTATGTGACTTTGTGCCAGAATTCAGGGTTATACTGAACAGGGCTGGAAATATAAACTAACTGGAGCTGAAAGAGTGCTTGTGAGAAGATAGACTCCACAAAATGCCAAGGGTCCTTGAGGACAATGAAGCAATGATAAAAATTGTGATTTGTTTTTGTAGCCTCTGCTGGTCTGGTGAGGTTTATTCGTCCTGGACTTGCAGCTAAGATCAAAGGGAACCTTTAAAATGTTGGCATAAGGAAGAGGAAAGATTGAGCAATTTGCCAGGGGCTGCCCCTTGAGCCTTTTTGAGGTCTGATGGGAATGTAAAGATAAATGAGAATGACATCAAGTGAAGCAAACTGTCTTTGCCCATGGCTGAGATGGAGATAACTGGGTTGAATAAGAGCTACTAGTACTTTCAAGGCAAGGTTAAAGTTTAGGAAAGGGTCAGTGTGCAGAATATCAATAAATACCACAGGATGTCAAGGCATAGTTGAACTAAGTAGTAAAGCATATTTGTGTCAGGATAATTCCCCTGCGTAGGGTTTTCAGTGATCACTCCATTATAATTTTCTTGTACAACGAGTATGGGTGTTCATTATTTGTCTTCTTTTGTAATTTTTTAATTGACTCAAACTTCCAGAGGAGGTTCAGGTGCAGGGGAGAGACTGTAATCCATCTGTCCTCTTCACCACAGTGTTGCACCTCGATCCATGAAATAAGCATCACATAGCATTAGAAGAGTTTTCAGCAAATGTTCAGCTCTGCAGAACAACTGCAAACTGCTGGTGGCTGTGGAAGGTCCAGCCAGCAAGATCTCTGGCTGGAGATGTGTGCTAGTTGACTGTGTACTGCAGCCAAATGCCCACCTAGCTGCCCCCTCACTCTTCTTGTCGACAGGGCAGAGTGCGAGGGCAAAATGAAAATCTTGGAGGTTGAGACAAAAATCAGATCAGATCACTCACCAACTACAATTACAGGAAAAACAGATTCCGTTAGGGGGAAATTAATTTATTGCCAGTTAAATTAGATTTGGATGGTCACAAACACAGAAAATGAAGTAACACAGTGAGCAATGTAGAGGGGATAGGGGGTTGTCACTTGATAGCAGCTTCTACCTGCTGTTCCTTCCTCCTCACTGTTCTCCCTGCTCCTGAATGGGCTCTCTACAGGCTGGGGTTTCCTTCAGGGCATGTCCACCTGCTCCAGTATGGGCTCCTCTCTGGGCTCTGTGCCCTTCAGATGCCTGGAGGACCTTCTTGTCTTTCCCTCCTCCTCTGACCTTGGTGGTTGCACAGCTATTTCTTGCACTTTTTTCTTGCTGCCTGGCACAGTTTTGCCCTTTCTTAAATGTTGCTATGAGTACAGGTGCTGATTTTAGTGACTTCTGGAGTTGTGGTTATGGTGTGTTTGTTTTAGGGCTTTATGAAGCTGCCTGATGTAAACAGGAATGTTTCATGTAAGCATTTTGGAGAATTATTTCTTGAGTATTTTTATGAAACCGTAATTGGTTTTATTACAGGTTAAGATTGTATTTTTGTGTTTGGTATGTGAGTTGTTTTCTACAACCTTTTCTTAATGAAAAGGTGTGTGCATTCTTAGAAATTTTCCTTCAACTTTTTAAGCTCCATTTATATTGTAATAAAATATTACTAAAGTTGAAAAGATAATAGGGATATAGTCTGATGATCTCTTAATGGATATTTTTCACAAAATTAATAAATCTTTAAGTAAAACCAAGTTATTTGTTTAGTAGTGTTTTAAAGTGCATTTTAATAAATATCAATTTGAGCACTTTTCTTCAGTGTTTCCACAGAATATGGGAACTAGTTTATGAAGTGAAAATGCTCTGGAATGATTTATAAATATTATTTAATGAGTTTACATGAAGGTTTTTTTATGTTTGATAACTTCAGCCAGTTTTGGTAGGTCTGGCCATTGTGGAACTTGAATGAAACTTTGCCACCTTTTCATAAATACAGATACATACATATATATGTGTACCTGTATAAATACACTAAAGTTATTAGTATTTGTTCATTAGCTTTACTGAATGGAATTATTACAACTTTTGTGACTGTTTTGGGGCACAAATGTTTGAGTCAAATCAGCAGCAGTTAAAATGATGGAAGCTGGAAATAAATAGTAGGGGAGTTCACATTTAGGTTCTCAGTACAGGAATATGGCAGTGCTTGGGGAAAAAAAAGGTTCAGAAAAAGATTTCTACTGTGCCACCTGCTTTCAGCTTGGGCGGCTGCAGGGATGTGGGACAGCTGTGGCAGGGAGCACCAACACGAGGCTCGAGGCACTGGAGGGCTCTGGGTAGTGCCAGGGTCTGGCAGGAGGCAGGAACTTGCTGGGCCCAGCTGCTTCAGGTGCTGAGGGGCTGCAGAAAGCTGCTCTTGGAGAAGCAGAGGTCCTCTGCCTGGAGCATGGTCTCAGGCCAAGTGGTCTTTTTGTTCCTGAGCTCATTCTTGCTGTTATTTTCCACTGAGCCCTGGCTCAGAGGAAGGCTCTCTGCAGTGCTGTTCAGCAGTCAGGCTGTTGGCTCTGTGGCTCTGGTGGGTCCTGCTGCGTCGCTTCACCGCCCTCTTGGCAGGGCCAAGCTCCCTTGCTGAGCTGTCTGGACCTCAGACTTTGGGGGCATCTTCAGTCTCATTTCCCCCCTCCTTCTCTCAGCTTCCCCTGCAGATCCCTGCACAGTTTTTGAAGCTCTGAAAGGCAAAACTTTGCATCATTCAATACAATGTCCACAAGAGAACTGAAAGTAGCAGATGTTTGTTATTCTTTCCAATTTCCAACATGGATTAAGAAAAAAAAAATCTTTTATTTGAGCTACTGTCCCTTTGGACTTTTTCCAGTATTGAGACTAAAGATTTTGGTTTTTAATACCTCTTCTCTTACAGCTTCTATTTGAAAGAAAATTTACCCCTTGTGTCTTTATATGGTATGCATTCATATGCTTGTGTGTGGCTGTTCAGGAGAGCTTGGCACTGAGAATGGCACCAGGGCTGGGGGGGAGCTTGCTAAGTGTGGGGAGAACTGTAGGAAGGACTCAGTTTGCATTAATGAGGTTGGCAACAGTGTAGGCATCTATTTTGGAAAATTCTTTTTTTTTTTTTTTTTATTGTATATTAAGGAAATCAGAGGGTTGGTTGTTTAGAAGTAAAAAAGAGCACAAAAAGATGCAGAACAAAATAGTTTGCCAGACTAGTTCACCTGAGGTACAGAAAAAGCACAGTGACTTAGTCTATAGCAAGTGGCAGGGCAGCTCTGCCTTGCAATGTCATCACCATTATATAACAGTATTTCTTAAAATTCCATTTTATGTCTTGGGGAAATATGGTAAAATGCAGTTCTATTAGAAATGGTTTGAGCAGAACGGGCTAAGTGTCTGCCTCCAATTCCTACCACATAAATACCTCTCTATTTTTGTGAATTCTCATGTGAATGCAAATCACTGTTATAATATGTTGTCCCAAAATAATCTCTTCTGCCTTTAATGTACTGTGCAATGTGAAACATCCTGTTAGAATGCTATGAGATATGCTTATAAAGGTGCTGTGATATGTGTTTCATACTGTGGAAGGGTGCAGTGCTATGAAAGGCTTCTCCCCAGCCCCAATGTGCAGTGGAACCTGTCCCAGGATGCACCAACCAATGTTTCCGAGGTTTTAGACTGCCTCTGGCTTTTGTGTTCATCTGAGAACTGGAGTAGTTCAACTGGAGTTGAACTCTTCCTCCCCCTCCCTATCAGTTTGTGCGTCCCTATCCTCACTGACCTGTGTATTGTGGCTTTCATCTGGCAGGAGGTTCTATTTATGCCTTCTAATATTGACCAGCAGCTTCATTGTTGTCAGAAGCCTGCTTGTCTTGTTTTGATTTGTTCCTGGCTGTCTTAGAAGTGTCATTCTCTTCTTTGATCTGGAGGACCTTTCTGTGATCCCTTTCAGCCACTCCATTAGCAGTAGCTTGGTATGAGCTCCTGTTGTGTTATTTTTCTGAAAGGTTGCTTTTTTTCAACCCCGCAGGATAAAGAGGACTGTTTCTAGCTGAACGTGGGAATGCTGCAGTGCCGTGGTGATGACTGTGGTTATAAACAATTGCAAATGGATTTCTCCTGCCTGGGTTGCTGTGGCTATTGGAGCAGCAGCCAGCCTAGAGGTACCTGCACTCTGAGTCACTCCTAGTGGGATGTGGAGTACTACATGGGGATAGCAGATATGGGTCTAAACCATCACAGCTGATGGTTCATGGTAGTTTTATAAGCAGGGAATTTAGTGTACTCCAAGAGGAGCTTGAGAGGCAATGTTATGGCAGACAATCTGCCTGAAGAAGTGTGTTCACACATAACTCAGTGGGATTACATTGAGATTTATGCCAATTCTTTTCCCCCCTTTGACCTCAGTGAGCTCTTTAAATCATAGTTAAGTCAGCTGTGACACTAGAAAGTGCCCCTTTGTTTTTCTGTATTTCTGCAGTTGGGCACAGTGTACAGAATGTGTGCTGCATGATTTGAAAAAGAGATGTATTCTGGCTTTTGATGTGGCTTCAACATAACCTGTTGCTGTTAAGTAGTCCCAGGGGGGATTGTGTTGGTGCTTGCATAATTTGCAGAGGAGAAAAAGCATGCAGATTTCTTCTCCCTTTCTCACAAAAGCATGCAGATTTCTCCTGCCTTTCTCACAGAGGATATTATGCTTATTTGGATTGTTCACATAAGGAGAAGTAAGCATTTTATATGGAGACCTTCTTTGTGAAGTGCTTTAAAAAAAGTTCTTCTGTGGAACTTCTACTTAGAGACTCATTTCTGTGAAGATACAAAGTCCCCCCATATAGGGGTTCTTGTTTTCTAAACCAAAGACAAAAAAATTAGCAGTGCCTTGAGTAAGTTCAGGGAAAACCAATGAGAGCAGCTTAATGATTTGTTCATAGCTGAGTCAGTGGGTAGCTGCTCTCAGGTGTGGGTTGACTCTTTCCAAGGCCATACTAACACACTGAACCAGAGGACTTTTGTCGCATTGACTATGTGACTATTGACTTCTTAGTTTTTCATTCTCAACAGCTGGGATTTTCTTGTCATTGAAATAATTTTGTGGGGAACCCCCCCCCCCAAAAAAAAAAAAACAAACACGCACAAGCAGCTTTCTTATTTCTAACATCCATCACCTGCTCTTCAACGTGTTCCTGGCATTTCCCATAACCTGCAAACACCTCTGTTGGATAGGTTGCTTCTGTGACCCTACCTCAAGGATAAAGTTTTCTTGTGCTGTGAAATCATAACTTTTATTTAAAAGGATACAAATATCGGAATAATAGAACATTCTATTCTATGTAATCCTAAATCATTGGACAATTTGGAAACTCTTATTGAAAGTTTTAGGGTGTTTTCCCAAATACTAAACAGGTCAAAAAGAAGTGGGAAGCAAATGGAAAGATGAAGAGTGTGGCTGTGTTCTTAGTTACAGATGTCAAGATGCGTCTCAGTGTTTGGTTCACAAATAGCTTTTCTCTATATGTGGAAGAGTATTTTATTTATTCAGTACATATTTATTATGGCTGCCTATTGAGAACAGCACTGAAATACCATATCTCATTTTGCTGTGAATGAGGGAAAGAAAGCCTTTCAACATGAGATTTGTTATTTACTAGAGAATAGAGCTGTACAAATTATTTTATGAATTCTGAGTAGGAAAGCATTTTTAGTTAATGTACTGTTTGCCAGCCAGTCCCAGCTTCTGAAAACCCTCTTGTAACACAGTGGTCACTAATGAATAGGATTTTTAACTGGTAATTTTAGATAGTTGTGTGAAAGAACTCAGAGCGCCTGGCTCAGTTTCTTTTCATTATGGTTGGTCAGCTAACTAGGGTAGGACTGGATTTCTAAATGCAGTTGCTAGTTTTCAGTACCTTGAAGCTTCTGTTTTCTACAGTATTTTCTTGTCCTCTTCCACCCCAAACTCCAATGTCACCTAGGTTGCTCTGACAGGTGAATATCTATAATTTTAATTAAATATATTAAAGATATATTGTTTAGGAACCCCCTCTCTACCTGAAATTCATTTTGCAATGCCATCATTAGAAACTATGGCTGGGTATATGTGGTATTATTTCCCAGGCCTTCATGGAATATGAGGAATAGAAATGGTATTCCTAAAAACATCTTCATTTTATGTCATATCTCAGACTTTATTCACAGTATGCCAGAAATATTTGGGCATGCCTGAAGGCTCTTTAAGAATTCAGGGAGTGTTCTGGTTTTCACAAGCTGCATGATCCAGCCTGTGTCTGTCATGCTTTACTGCAGCAAATGAAAATTAATAATACACTTATATTTAAAGAGATCTGGCTATTAGCTTTCTGCTCATTTTTATTGAAAGCTATACTGGTTCGTGACTTCTGAGAAGGGCAGTTTTGAGGTTGGATGTGCAAGCTTGTATTTAGAGATGGTTATTCCTGTGGCAGTTTGATACATTAGCAAGTCAATCATATGGAGCCTATGGACTGTAAATTAAAAAATCTTGACTGTCTCTGATTTATTTTTTAATATCTCAGATGCGCTTAGGATCCATATACATGAGAGAATCCACTGCCCCTGTAAATCCAGTTTTTTAATGTGTTACCATTTCTGTAAGGAAAACCAGTTTGTTCTTAAAATGGAATTGGTTTTTTTTGCAGTGATATCACTTGTTACCTGTCTGGTAATCCACTAATCAGCAGGCTTTGACAACCCTTGTTCCCTTCCTTCAGCTGTGCAAGTGTGGGTATATTGCCCATCCAGCTGTTTCCAGCTGCCTTGGGAAAGGTTGCAAGGCCCCTTGGCACTGACCTTGGCTCAGGATAGGTGCAGTTGTGTGGGTAATCATCAGTGCTCCAGGGTTATCTGATAAACCAGAACTCTGAGAGAACAAGAGAAGGTCTTAAGGATTGAAGGTCAAGGTTTTGAAAAGCTTAGATGGGATATCTGCAGTGGAGTGACCTTGCTTTCGGGGGAGGAGGTTGCAGAAAAGCTGACTGGTTTAATGTCTGACCTGTCCGGACCCCAGTGGGCAGCTGTTTCCTACAGCAGCTGGGTGTGTGGAGCAGCTTGAAGGTGCCTGACTCCTACAGCAGGCTGGCTTTTAAAAGCAAATTGTTACATGTTCTGGGTACCACAGGCAGGAGCACCACGAAAAAAATGCTCTGTAATGGTTTGAATACTGCAATCACTTGTTCGAGTACTTTATATTTAGGTCTTAATGAGAAAATGACTGCATGTTAAATCACATAAATCCACTAAGTGAGAAAATGATAATTTGAGGATTATCTTTGGAATGGATGTCTATTTTGTCAATTGGAGGGATGCTACCTGAAGTTAAATATGCTTTGGCAGGCAGTCGTTCTTTAACTGTGGTATTTTAACTAGTTGAGTTACTGTTGCTTTGATTATGGCAGCTGGCAGATATTTCATTATCATTAACAGCTGTAGGTTATGGAGACCCATATATTTCTCACTCAATAAAAATTTAACATATTTCTGCTTGCCTCATGGGGTTGCTAAAACCTTTTCATATGAATAAGGACTGAGTTTATCTTTTCTTTTTCTTTTGTAGCATGACAGTAATGCATTTGAGAAGTGTTTTTTCCTAAGGATAGATCAAAAATCCTATGTAGTGATTCTTAGTCATTCTCCATCTCTAGGGGTTTGTAAATGAACTTTGTAGAATTCTATGTGCCTAATTCCTATGAAATTTCACAGAACTTATTTTTGTCCAAGTTGCATTTAGATCTTTGACCAGAGAACAGTCAGTGTGCCTGTGCTAAGTTCAGTAAAGCTATGTTGATTTCTACCAAGTAAGGATTAAATTTAAGCAGTCTAATATTTTCAATAGGTTTAGAATTTTTTTAAAAGAAAAACTTTAAAACCTGGATGTTAGTTCTTATCATTTAGCAATGAATGCTTTTCTTTGTCTGAAACTTGCTCCTACATATGCTCATCAGAACCTTCAGAATTGTTCCTATTAAGCTTCTGGATTTGTGACAGATGCTTCCAAAAGAGAAAAAGAAGCAAGACTGACTTATTTGCTGCATCCCAAGTGATTTTCTGGGTTGGTGACACCTGTTTGTTCCTGAGGGTGTGGGTGTTGGATCCCCAGCCATGCAAACCAGATTAGTGCTTATTCTGAGCATGGTGTGGCTGCAAGTTTTGTGTTGGTCCTAAGTTGTTTTTAAGACCATGAGATTTAAGCTTAAAAGGTCCCAGGAAACATCCCTTTGGCAACTGGTAGTATGAAAATAAAATCTGGTACATGCATTTTCATTTAAGTTAAGGCTGCTGTTTTTCCTGGCTCTGGCTGCTTTTTCTATCTTGGTAGATTTTTGGATGGCAGAGCTAGGCTTAGAGTTTCTAGGTGTCTGTGGCCATCCAGTTTGGCTGTTTCCACCACAGACACAGTGATGCTGCTGGGATTTTCAAAGCAGTAGCAGTCCTCAGGTGCTGCACTTGATGTGGTGTGCTGTGATTGAAGGCCACATGCAGGTTTTCTATAAATGCACCCTAAGATGTGGGCATGGCAGAATACCTGTCAGGGGTTTGGGAGCAGGAATTTACTACAGATAGCAGAAGCAGGGGAATTGAAACCATGAGTCTGAGCAGCTCTCCATAGACCATTGCTGGTTTGGAAACCTCTGGCATTTCCTTGCAGACTCAGCTACGTGTGTTCCTCACCCAAACAACTGCCTTTTCTTGGCCTCTAGACATTCCTATTTGTTAGAATTGTGTCCTTTAAATGCTGTTTCGTTTTTAAGCATTTCTTGTGATCACTTTCTTTATGCTTTCCCAATTCTATGCAATGTAATCATGTATCAAAAATACAATTGATGTTTCCAAGTTGGCAACCTAGAGAAGCGACTGAGAGGTGGAAGAGTTGACTTTTTAGAGTTGCTTCTTGAATGGGCTTTGTTGTCTGATCAAATGTGGTTTTGTGTGTGTAACTGGAAGTTTCTTAATATGAACTGACACCACATAACTGGGTCTTAAAACTTGACATCCTTGGTGTTTTAATGTGGCTGAAACACCTGAAGGTTATAGTAGCATTTTTCTACAGCATTTTATATGGTAATAGATCTGGGTTTCTGGAAGAAATAAATTGTGTCATCTCTGGAATCAAAGTATTTATTTTCTTGATTTGGATTCTCTTCTTTTATGTAAAGTCTGGTCTATACTTTTCCGTGTCAGTGTGTGACTTTAAATTGTTAATTACATTGACCTTTTGCTGGACAGATGGCTAAATAGATTGCAGCAGTTGTAAGCCCTCCTGTACTGCCATGCAGCATTTTCATTATGTTCATAAAGACATGAGGTTATAGGGAGGTTTTTTTCAACATAGTCCACATTCAGCCATTTCAGCTGAACACTGTCACTGTTCATATTACAAAATTTCTGATCTAGTCAGAAATGCCTGCCCATGGGCAGTTACTCCTGGTAGCATCCCTACAGGTGCTTTTGCCAATAAGTGATTGCGTCCATGTGACAGGAGAATGGTTGTCCTTGTAGTTAAGGATAGTGTCTGCCAGCCCTTGTGTATAAGCTCAAGATCATGAATAAGTGCCTCATGTTTCTATTTTATTTCCTCCTAATTTAATATTCCTGTTGATAGCTCTCATCATTTCAAAGGATTGTCCACCGTACAAGTTTATTGCTATGCACTAGACTACTGATTACTTTTCTTCCTCACAATTTTATTCCATTGAGGGTATGAGTTTAAAGTATTTTTGAGTTTTAGAACATTTCACCAAGGGTTTACTTGTTTGCTACAAATCCTCCTAAGAGGCATGTCTGATAGCCTACATCTTATGAAAGAGTTTAGAAATCTAGGCCTCCAACTATAATTACTGTGAGGGTGCAGAATAGAGCGGAACAGTTAAAACCTTTCCTTTTTGCCATAAAGTTATTTGTTTTGTAATGGATTTTTTAAAATCAATTGGGTGACAGAGTTTTGTTGCTGTATAAGACACTCTAAATTTCATTTTGGAATCTGAATAAAATGAAAACCTCTGTATATTTGAAAGAAGAATTCTGGATTGTTTGTTTCGAAATAATGAAGATGTCTGACCAGGTTATAGGTACCAGATGCTAAGTTCAATTTGCTCTCTTGTAGCAGACCAGGGCTTTGATTTCAGATGTGTTTAACCTTGAGCATCATTGCTATCCAAAGCAGAGAAGCTTTCTGGAATTGTGGCAGGATGCCAACAGGACTCAGACAAACAGGAGGTGCAGAATTCTGCATGCTGTGCTCGTGTGACTGCTAAAAGCTCCTCTGGGGTGTCTTGGGGCTAGAAAGTGGAAGAGGAAGCTGGCCTCAGCTGTAGAACACAGCAGCACTGAGGGAAGGCAGCCTTTGGCCCCACCTAGGCCAGGGCTGCTCCAGAACTGTGCTGGCAGTGGCCACCAGCCCCTTGTGCCAGCCAGAACCCCCTGTAGGAGTGATGGCCTTGGCCAAGTTCATAATATCAGAGGGCTTGGAGGCTCTATACTTGTATAGAGTCTCTATATTTAAAGATACTTGAATTTTACTGTACAGTTTGTTAAAGGTAACTGGATCCAGTTGCTGAGTCAGGTTATACCAACCTTGGCCAATGCTGGCTGAAAATGATGGGACTTAAACAGTGATGCAATGCATGACAGGGTTTGTAAGGTCAGTTTAGAATGATAAACCAAAAAAGAAATCTGTGTTTTGCAATATACTGGTGCTTTTTTTTTCCCCCCTGAAAATGTTGTCCTTATTGGCTATCAAATTAAACTGTAGTTGATGAGAAGCTGTTAGGTTTGTGTTCCCATCTTCAAATCTAGTTTCTTTTAATAAAGAGGAAATCAACAGCACATATGCTAACAATATTTTTAGGATTTATTTGCAATGCACATATATTATTCTTTGGGAATTGAAGGAAAAAAAATCACAGAAAGTCACAATAGCTCTGATTGTTGTCTTAGAGCAAAACAAAAGAAAAGCAGGAAAAAATGAAGCTCCTGTGGAGATAATTGAAGCTGAAACATTTCTTGCACTCTTGAGACGAGCTGCAGAAAGCAAATTATATGAAAAAACAGAGGGGGAAATGTCATGTGTCAGCTCTCCTCATTTTCTTCTTGGCTGCATGCCCAGTCTCTAAGCTCATATTAAGCTTTGCTATGGCAACAATGTCAGTGAGGTGTTTTCCAGTCCAGAGTGTACTTCTTGCAGGTTTAGGGAGTAGAGATTTGGAAACTGTTTGTCTGTAATCTTATAGTTCACTAAACATGAGCCTTTGGAAGAACTGGGTATTCTGTGTGACCAGAAAGGTTAAAAAGAAAAAAAAAATTGCTTTCAAAAAAGCAAATGAAACCAACTCTGCATTAAAATTGCTTTACATTTCTTCCTATGGAAAAAAAAACTACAGACATGCCATGCTTGGAAGGGAGTGGAAACAAGACCAAGTTGTGGGTTCCCTGATATTCCCTACTGAAGAGAACCACAGCAGAGCACTGTTCAGAGCAACAGATTGAGGATGACAGAAATTCAGTAAGAGAACAGCTGGTACTAAAGAATTTAAAGCTATTTAGACACATGAATTTTCTATGGACAGGGCATTGTATAATCTTAACCTGGATTCTTCTGTTGAATCACTCTATAAAACCTGGGAAGACAAACTTTGAAGAGGCAAGGATACAGCTCCTACCTGCAAATGAGTTCATGCTGAGGCAATAATAATATAGAAATATTCCTTTTCACTGCCATATCAATTCTTCGAGAAACAGCATTAGAAAGGAACTATTTCAGTATCAAGTGTCATGAAATTTTGTAGAGACAAATGCAAGATTCCTTTATTTTCAATTTTTGCAACACTGTTTTGGTGACGAATCCAAAACACAACACCAGCTACTCTGAGGAAAATCAGCTGTCTTCTTCTGTCACTTTCCCCCCTCTTAGCAGTTGTGTAATTGCAATTATTCAAGGAAATATTTAGTGAGCTGAGTTAGGCAATGAAAGGATGAGAAAAAAGAAATGCTCTTTTACCAACAGAACCACCTCCTTACCTGGTTTGCAATACACTCTCAGAAATAGTTGTATCTCCATGAGTGAGACATGACTGGTTCATCAAGGTGCTCTTCATTGAGGCTGAGTCTAACAGAAATTTCTCAGATCACAGAGCAGCACAGAACAGATAAGATTTTTTTGAGGATCAAAATGTATTCAGTGTTTGCGGTGGAATATGATTGCATATTTTGTTCAACAAGTACATATTGTGTTGAAATAGCAATTTTTTGTTAATTTTGAAGCACATTTCCATGATAAAAAGGAAATTATTTTCTTGTATCTGAACTCAGAATATTGTGCTTCAGTGTAACTGAGTGTTTCTACTTCTGACATAGCAGCATTTTAATATAGACTGTAGCAGCAAATATTCCTGTTAGTGCTGCTGTTTACCTGAAGGACAGGTCTGTTTTAAGAGCTCTGGACATGGACATGAAAAATCTGTGGAAAATCCATGTCTCTTTCTGAACTGTCATGTGCCTAAAATGGTAAGAATGCATTATGTGTCTTTGAGAACCTATGTTCTCAAGGGCAAAAACAATAAAGACTTGTTAATCACTTTGTGATTCACTGGTAAATAATGCTGTTTAAAAGCTAGGTATGCTGGTATGACTCATTAAATTAACAATTTATTCAAGCACAAAGCTATGTCATTCTATAATAGGTTTTCTTTCTAAGAATCCATGAGTAACTGAGTAAAAATTATTATCTTTTGACATTATCAAAACTTCTTCAAAATATTCTTCATCTTTATCTTGATCGGCATAGGTACTAATCTCATTTCTTGACCAGAATCTACCAGCTGGGGAGATTTTGACTTATTCACAGCCAAGCAGTGGAATGGCTGTATCTGTTGGAGGACAGATGCACTCTCCTGTGCCGTGCTCTGTCTTGTTTGTGATGTCCCCTCGTAAATCCTGTCAGACAGTATCACATTTCCCAGCCAACACTCCTCTCTTTTGGAAAGGAACCCAAGCATTTGAGCCAAAAGATGATGGGAAATCACAGATGTACCTCAAAGTTTACTGGTTTCTAACACAGACACAGCTCGTCATTCAAGACCATGTAAATGCATTTTATTAAGCTCATAGATTCCATAACATCATCACCCTATTTGCTGTTAGTGCTGAGGCAGCTTGTAGAGGTGTTGGTGGGGATTAGGGCTTCAGATATTTAGGATCTGCAATTTAAAAAGTGTGATATACAGTCAGTAGTTCAGACTGACTTTTCCAGGTAGCAGCTTCAAATCTAAGCTCAAGCTCCCTTAGAATTGTAGTAGCATTAAAAAACCCACTCCCTCCAAAACCCCCATGTTTCTTACCTGTGTGTACTTGTGTGCACTTCAAAAGTACAGTCCTACACAAGGTATTAAGAACAATACCACATGTTTAAAACTGTTCTCTTTCTTAAGTTTAGAGTTTCATTCTTATTTTACTAGTTTCTTTGCAAGTTTGTGCTAGTTCCCTCCTGAAGAATCAAAGACGTGTATTCACAGCAATAAAGCATAATATAATTGGTGTGGCCACAGCAGAATGAGACAGTATCAGAGCCAGGAAGCCTGGATTGATGGCAGTGGGTGCAGTAGAATAATATAGGGCTTTATGATGCTTCACTGCACTATATATATGTCCCAATAGTGCTTCTGCTAGTTTAGATATCTCCATATTGCCCTTCCTTTTGTGATAGAGACGTGCCTGGGAAAATACGATAGTCTGAGGTATTATTTTGATTGCATTTATTTCAGTCCATGATACAGAAAGTTCTAGCAAGGAGCACTGTAAAATTTTGTATTTTGGTGTTGCTTCTTCCTGGAGGGAAAAAGACTTTTGTCATTTTAGCATGTAAACTTTTACTGATATTATAGAATTAAACAGGCAAAATAAAGACAGTTTTGTTTTATAGTTACTCTGGAGCTGAATGAAGGATGTGGAGAAGGCCAAATGGTGAGCGGAAGCAATGTTTACTTTGTATGTGAGATCATTCTACTTTGGCCACTTCTCTTTTTTTTAAACTTATGCAGTCAAAAGTTAGCCAATCAGGTTGATGCCAAAGCATCTAATTAAACAGTTTATTTTCCATAACTACTAAGCTACTAAGGCCAATAAGAGCAGATGGTTCTCAGCACTTCAGAAGTTTAGGCTATTTCTTTCATGTCCTCAGTGCAAATGGAGATGACTAGCTTTATAGTCTACACTTGAAAATACTGATCTTGCCTATTAAATACTGTTTTTAATAAATTTGCAGAGTATGGCCCACAAAATGTCTAATGTACTTTTCTGCATGAAGGGACTCAGTGTAAGTACAGAATCTTTTTATAGCTCTGTGCTGTTTCTTTGGCATTGTTTCCCATGAGGGTGGGTGTGTTCTCAGCCGGCACTTACAAATGCCAGACAATTGTTGAGGAAGCCCTCAACAGTGAGTGCTCTCTTGAGTGCTCTGGTGGTGTCACTGTATGACACTCATCAGTTGGTGACACTGGGTTAGAGCTGGGTATCAATGAGACTGAGGCTGGCACCTCTGAGAGAACAGCAAGAAAGAGGCTGTGGGAAGAATTGAGTTCCTGAATTCCAGCAGGTTTTAGGGTGCTGGAATGACAGATGAGGGAAACAAGGAGTTGGAGTAGTAGCTGCAATCAGTTTCAAGGCAATCAGGTCTATTATGTAGCTAATTTTTCTGCCCTCAAAGAAGGAAAAAACTCGTCAGACGCTGCGGTGGAACCAATGTTCCACCCTTGGTTCTGATGCATTTCCTATTTACTGTTAACATCTCTTCTGTGATGATCCCAGTTTTGGCTTGGAAGATTTCTCCCTATCTCTGTGCTGCTGCAGTGATATTAGTTCCACATTCACAGAGCCCAGGGATTCAGGTGTGCTGATGTAGGGAGGAGCAGGGGACAAAAATTACCACCTTGTATTGCTTCTGGTGAAAAAATTTCTGCATCACCCTGGAACTTGAAATAGTATTTTTAAATTAAGCAGAAGGGAAGTGAACTTGTAGCATGGATACCTTTGACTGTAATGCATCCTGAAAATAGAAAGTCATGGGTTTTTACTATTTCCTTGATATCTTGTCAATACCTTGATAGTTATAAATGTTGTCCAACATTTAGGTTACACATAAAGAATCACAAATTTGGCATTGATGTATCCATTGCTATATCAAGTGAGACAGAACAAGTTGGCTGGATTTTTTTTTCCTTGTGCAGCTATTAGAATACTTTTTGTTGCTTTTCTTGCAACAAACAAGAGAGAATTGTGGCAAAACCCTCCTAACATCTAGCATTTGCCATCATCTCAACAATTCTTTTCAAAGGATTATTGAAACTTGTAGCAAAGTGCTAGGAAGACACAGGACTGTTCTATGGAGACAGGTCACCTCATAAATGCTTAGCACCATATACAATACATTTTATTAAGATGTCTGGTTTGCACCAAGTAGCCCAACAGTAGTGAATTGCAGTTGTCCATTGCTTGTTAGTAAAAGAGGCCCCTGGCCTCTAGTCATTCCTTTTTATATCCCTAAAGCTTGCATTCCTTTTTTAATAACTATTTTATGCCTTTTGAATAATAAAAGGCCTGCACTGGTATTGTCAGGAGAAGTGCTTTGGTCTGTTTTGAAAAAGGACAGGGGTCACTGTCTTAGTGTGAAAAATTCCCTCAGAAAAGTTCTTCTTTATTTATATATATATTTTTAATGATTTTATATTTCAGGGAAGTGTATCGATTTCCTCCTTGTCTGTTTTCTCTTTTCACCCCAAGAAAGAAGACAACATTCAGTTTTCAGCATGCATGACTTCCTAATTGTTGTCTCAAGCTTGTGCTGTTTAGGATGGATCTCCAGTAAGATTGTGAATGGCACACATTATCTGGGCCATGATGGGGATTTTGCTTCAGCTCTGGCTTCTGCTCAGTAGTTGCATTCTATCATTTTATACATGCTGCATGTTCCTTCAAGCTAATAAAGCAGCTCTTTGCTATGCATGACCCGCTCGGTGGTGTGACTGACTGATAACTGCAGCATTTTAAACCTGGCACGGCATTATTAGACCTGCTGCCAGGTCTTGGTTATTTGTCAGAAATATTTCTTGCCACTGGAACTTCAGATGGATGGAAAGTAATTTTATAGGGTCATTGTAAACTTGTGGGATGTGAAGTTCTGGGATCCATCACAGCCAAGGCATTACCTACCAAACTTATGGATGTGGAGATACGTGTTTCTATGAACCCCCCCCCAAAAAATGCATTCCCCTTGGTACTGTGTCATTCTGTCTGTATCAGGTATGAAATCACTTCAGCTTTACTCTTTGCTATAAAGAAATTTATCTAGCTGCTGAGAGACTTTTTTCCCCCCACCTAATATAGATACACCTTAATGTGAGGCAGGTAAGATGTAGTTTGGGGAATATAGGATGGCTATATTCCTATCTTTGATGGAAGTGTATTATTGCTTTTCATGGGAGCTAGGTCCATTTTGTGCCTTAAGGAATAAATCTCTTCAAAGGCATCCTTATACATCTTTAAGATAGAGTGGACTTTGTAAATGTGATTCAGTAGTTAGAAGATCTAAACAATGTTGGAAAAATTCTTTTTCCCTTACCAGGGTGCCTTAAGCCCAAAAGAAGCCCACTGAAGAAACCACCTCTTTTCTCTGAAATTCTACTTCAGCTGAGATATCCAGTCTGAGTTCCCTGAAATATGACAGCAAGAAAATGTCTGGCAATGTATTCTGTACTTGGAAGTCTGTCTGCCTTTTCTGGGCCACACTTGTTTAGAAAGGCTTGTGAAGTTAAATGTAGGAATTACTGGTTCACTGAGGAAGACAATGGTGAAGGAGAAATATGTTTCCTTTATGCAAAGTATATAAAATGTGTGTTTATCTCATATTAAGCTGCTTGTTTTCTAGTATATTGGAAATGTTTTAAGAATATTTATTATATTTTCCTTGGACAAATGGAACTTCTAACTCAGACTTTACCAGAGATGACATTTTTTGGTGTGAAGACCTCTTTGGTTATGACTGCCAAGACAGGTGTGCTGAGGGCAATGAAGTTTCTTTGGTAAACTCTTTCATTTGTCTTAGTTTATGCAGACAGTCAATAACAAAAGAAAAGATATGTGAAATAAGATATAAAAAACTTACAGTGGTACTCTGTTCTTATTGGTGAGAGATTCTATGTAAATTTTTTCACTTCAGCTTAAAAAAAAGGATCTGAGTACATTTCACATGACACATGGCAGTAATCAAAGCAATGAAAGTTTCCATGATTCACCAATTTTTTTAATGGTTTCTGTGTACTGTTTTCCTAGTAATCCTACATTGGCCTAAGTCAGCCCCACATCCTCTCTCAGACCATGCATTTTTTAAAGACGAGTATTACATCAGAAGGACTTCTCTGGAAAGAAAGTGGAGAAGTAAACAGGATATCAAGTTATGAAAGCACTGAGAGGCCATTGGGGAAAATCAACAATGTGCTGGAATCGAGACACACATGACTTACTTTACTTGGTTTCTGTATCATGACTTTTTCTTGTCCTTCACTCTGTTCTAATGTACAAAATAACAAGTTTTGAAGGGCAAGCTTGAAAAATAGCACATTGGTCTTGCTTAGTAGTTTACAGTCATGGATAAAGCAAGGTGCCAAAAAATGAATAGCAGAGAGTAGAATACAGAATAGAAGCTATATATGTCCATGAAGAATCTACTGACAGTAAGGCATGCAGCCTAACCTTGCCTTACATAGGAGGAAATTTTTGACCTTATGTATGCAAATATCCTTCATTTGTTACCAGAGTAAGTAAGTGTTTCTTGCACATGCTGAAGACAAAGACCTTTAGGGTACATAGAATGTAATATACTCTTAAGCAATACTCACATCATCCTATTAGAGATTTCCTGGAACATCTAATGCCAAAGTAAAAATACAGGGTGGAACAGCAGAGGAGGATCTGTGAGTATGAAGGACTGTTACAGAGACAGGCATAATTTGCCTGTGATTACTATGCTCTAACCCAAATATCAGATTTGCCCTGCTTTTCTGGATGGTGTGTTCTTGAGCAGAATGGATGGAGAATAATACACTGACAATAAAATGATTCAGTCTTCTTTTCCCTGTAAGTGTAGGTAGTTTTGTAAGAAGTTAGTGTCAAAGACTGAGATTCAAAAGTCTGGATGATGACTTGACTTCTGACTGTCCATTATCACACACATGAAATTGGTTTTACTTTCAGGGGCGCCAAGTGCAGAGATAAATATTTTTATTTTCATAATTTGTAATGCATGATGGATTTTGAAACACCAGCCAATATTCATCTCATTTTGCTGCAAGAACTATTTTCATGTTAAAATGGTACTCCAGTTCATGCTATTTTTCATTATAAGCTCTTTGAATCCTAAGAGCTGCAGTGCAAAATAATTATAGTAATTTGAGGAGTCTTAGTACGTGAAACAATGGTCTTCTGAATTGCCTCATGGTGGCTGGGAAAATGAACTGAATAATGTATCTGCTTGAAAAACATTTTATAGAATATATCTGATCATGAAAGAGAAAGTAGGAAATAAACCTCACTTCTCTTTAGACAATAATATCTATTTTTTTTTCTCTTCAGTGAGAAGTAATCAGTTTGTAGTCAGTTACTAGGTGGCAGATGTTGTACAAACGTAGAACAAAGGCAGGATCCCTGTCCCAGAGACTTTATAATCTGTGTACAAACAGGCAGCAGGTGGGTGCAGCAGATGTGTAAAACCAGAACAATGAGAAGAGAGGGGTGAGCACTGGCAGGATCAGAGCTGACTGTGGGTTGTTCAGGTTTAGATGCCATTGTGGTTAATGGCTCTTTGGGAAGGCTTGGAAGAGTATAAAGGGTTGTTCTGGAGAATCCTAATTTACTGGTTACTTATGCTGCAAAAACCTTATTAGCAATTCAAAGCAGAATTCAAACACAGGTTTGATATTCTGTTTTCTCAGATCTCTTTGATGGTTTGAGGTAGAGCTTTATGGAATGACCTATAAGATTAACCATCAGTGTCTCAATGCTGGTAATCATTTAGATAAGATTGCAGTATGCTTCTAATAATGACATAATTTGCAATTCTTACCTGCAGCTGTTTATGGTTTTCTTTCTGAAGTCTCTGGTTGTATCTTGTGTCATGCAAAATTTGTGTTTCTGAGTTAATATACAAAATTTGGTGAATACATAATGGGATTAAAGAATACCATATCATGTTCAGTTATTCTGTTATTGTGGCTAAAATATATAACTTCCTCCTTTCTCTTGCCATTAGACCTCCTGTCCATCCCTTGCTGAAATGATCTGTTTCCCTGTAAACAGTGGCCATACCTTATGGTTTTACTCAGTATTAGAGTATTCACAAAATTTATTTTCCCTTATAGTTAGAAAGTTGTTTATTCCATCTACTCAGTATTTGTGACACACCCTTAATGGCACATAAACATATGCTTTCTAAAACAATTGCACAATTTGGTGATAATGCCTTTCAGTACTAATAGGACCTTCTAGCTTTGGATTTTCCTACTAATATATGAAAAATAAATCTGTAAAAGAACAAGCTGTAAGAGGCAAAAAAGCAGAAATATTCTGATACTTCCTTGGCATTGGCTTTGATGCCTTTTTAAAGCTGCAATGAGTTTACAGTCATTTTTCCATGTTGTATAATCAGTGTCACCACTCAACAGTTAAAGCTGCCTAGTGCAAGATAGTCAGCGTTAAAGTCTCAGACCTATCTATTATTGGAAGTTGAGGGAAATTGTTCAGGGGAAGCATCATTCCACATTTACTCCATTTTAATGCTTTTGCTGTTATTGGCTACTGCTGTAGGGAGATAAGACTAAATGAACTTCTGTTCTGACCCACCAAGGCTGTTACGTTCTTATTCAATGTACAGTGATGGAAGCAGAAGTATATTTTGAAGTTCTATGGGAATAGAGAGATGAAAACTTCCCTGTAATATTTTAATTTGATGGCATTAGGGTTACTCTGTCACTTCACAAAGCAGTAACTTCTCTTGCCAAATCTAATTACTAATTAATACAGTTATTAAATGAGGGAAAACAGGGGAAATTAAAGATCTTTGAGCCTTAGAGACTTTGAGCCCAAGGGATCTGGTGTTAGGAGTGAGCTCTATGGTGTGTTTGGGGAGTCCTTATTATTCCAAGCCTCAGTTTCTTGTCTGTAAAATGTGCATCATATTATTTCCTTCCTTACCTCCTTTGTTTATTGAAAACTCAGATACGCAGCTAGTTTTATTAGTCATGGCTTCAAGTGGAGCCTGGAAGCCCACATTTCATTATAACTGCTTATATTAAAGCAAAGTATTTCACTGTTATTTAGGGCACACAATGTATTCTATGTAAAGGTAAGGAGTCTAAGGGCGTGTTTTAGGGTATTTTTACAAATATTGAACTATATACTATAATTCTAATACTAAGTATTGTTTTTTTCCTGGGAGAAAATCCATATATTCAGGTCAGCTCAATGGGAATTTTATCTGAATTATGACTAAGTCCAAGGGGGCGTTTTCCAAGAAGGAGGTTGTTGATGTAATCACAGGTTGCAGGATTAGGACCTTCAGGTAAAAGTAGTCAGACTCAGTAGTTGAAATGGAGCAGTAGTTCTAATTTTGTATTTCTGCACTTTTACTACTGATTCTGAACTTTAGATTTAAACTTTTGGTGCAGTTTATTAAACACATGCTAACAGTCACTGCACAATCTATTGTGTTTGGCTGGATTCAAATGCTCACAGACACCAGGCAATAAGGTGTGAGTAACAGCTTTTTTCAAGTCTAACGGCAAAAGAAAAGAAATAAAAAGCTGGTAAACCTCTTTAAGCACACATTTACACACACTTTTAGCCTGCGTGGGAGAGGCTTTTTTATTCTCTCTTTGCTTACCTGTGTACATTTATATTGGCACTTTGAAAACTGAATTCCCACTCAACCTAGTGCCAGGGCTTTAAATGTATTTGCAGTTTTGCACACAATTGGATATATTGGTATCTGACATGACATTAAATTGCTTTTAGTGAGTAACAGCTGAAGCAGATTGCTACCATTTTGAAATTACTGAGAAGTTTTTAGTTTTTATTTTATAATAGTCAAAACTTATGGAGCATGCCAGGGTTGTACCAGCCCCCTGTCCATTAAAAAAGTCAGAATCCATATTATTTCTTTAGGGATTTTTTCATGGGTTTCATTCTGTATTCTTATCACCTTTATTCTGTGTGGGTGCATTTTATAATGTGTTTTCAGTGGTACATGATATTTGTATTCCAGTCAGTACCTACACCACACTCAGCTGCTCTGTTGCAGCTGGGGATACTGCTGAGCAATTATTGGGGCACTGGGGTGTTGGAAAACCTGGCTGGGGACATGATAGGAGACAAAGCTGCAGTCAAGGGATTTTTGGTTCTGAGGTATGGTTGGAGAGAGTAGTGAACAGGGTATTAGGGCATCTGGGCTTCTGATGTGCAAAATAAATAAGGAAAGCAACCGGGAAAATGAAAACGAGAATCTCAGCTGGGAGACATTTCTTCCTTCAGTTTTCCCAGCAACCTCTCCCAGCAGCAGTGCTGCTTAAAGGAGTGGGATGTTGTTCCGAGGGTGGGAGGAGAAGAGTGTAATGTGAAGACAGAGGCAGCTTACTGATGTGGAAGAAGCTGTCAAGCTTCATAAATTTAAATATCTGCTCCCAGTTCTGCTTGACTTTCTACACATACATGGTGTATGCAAACAGTGACTTTGGGAATCTCATGTGCTGTTAATATAGGAACATATTATCTTCTAGAAGAGTTATTTTCTCACAAAAACTGTCACTCATTGCCTCTTCATGCTTGATATTATTCAAATTGAATGCAATGCTACAGTTTCTTCCGAAGCTTCTATTCAGAAGAAGAGATCCTGGAAATGTTGGATTACATTCACGTGACCTGCAGACTGCCTGATCTGTATTCCAAAATGGAAGAAATTTTAAGCTGTACTTATTTGGAGGGGACCCCCCCATCCTCCCAAATCCTCTTCTGAAAGTAGTGCTATTAATTGAAAAAGAGAACAAAAATCAGCCTTCAAAAATATTTATTCAGCAAGAATTGATTTACCAACTTTGCCTTCTATAGTTTGAAATCCCACTACTGAAAGTCTTCTTAAGTATCTGTTTGTGTAGCCCATTGGTTTAATACGGCACCAAAATTTCTGCTTTCTTTGAAAGATTTTTAACAGGTCTCTGTATATTGGGAGACCGTTGCTAACCTTGACATAGCATTTCAGTGGGGGGAGCTGTAGAGTGATGATAGGTGTTTATTCTGAATGCTTTCAAAAGGGAAATGAGTTATGAGAACTGTACCCTGTGTCGTTCTTAAGCTGCTAAGAATGAAGCTGTCAGGTTTATCAGCTACTGTATTATATGGGGGTTTTAGTTATGTTTTGCTGGGTCTTTTTAAAATAAATTTTGTTATAATTTTGAACTGAGATGTTTTTAAACTTGAGTATTGGAGCTTCTGTAAGACTGGTTTATTTCAGTGGCACTTGTGTACCCAAATGCCTTTTAAAAACCATGATCCAGGTACTTTTACATTACTTTATGTTTTGAATTCCTTTACAAATAAGGTTTAAAATGCCTACTTAGCTCTGTTCCTCTCTCGTCTTCAAGTGCGGAAGCGCAGGAAACTGCTGGAGTGTGTTCTCAGGGAGATTGTTGTGGCTGTCTCATCAGGGATGCCCTAGAGCCCTTTTAAAAGCTTACTGAAGTCGATGGAAAGAATCTCTTTAACCTTGTAAGCTTTCTATTTAGCCCATGAGCTTGTCGGGCCTGTAGCTGTCACTTTATTTTATATTTGTACAGTTTTGGGCACCACAAGACTATTCTTCATTGATCTCTGGGCACTGTCACAGCAATATGCAGTTAACTTAAAAATATATTAAGTTTTTCATTTATTATTTATCATATCTCAATTCAGTTGTGGCACTCACTCTGCTATACAATTTAAAGAGAGACAGGCAGTGGAGAAGTTCAGCTTTCTGTTTCCACTCTGGTGACCTTTAGGTTCTAGAAAGCATTTTTGAGGTCACAAGTTGCAGTTTTGGAAATCCATGAAACCACAGTATCTCCTTTTACTATAGGCTGGAATAAAAGCAGACTGTGTAATGTGTCTTTGCAGTGGAATGGCCATTTGTTCTAAGAAAGGGATGGATGCTGTGGGAATCTCCTGGAAGCAGATGTGGATCAGGCTCCTGGCCTGTGCAGCAGCATCTGGAACAATGGGTGGTTGGCCATGACTCCTGGACACTGCTCAGGATGTGTACTGTGCTAGAGAATATTATCTGTGTTGGGAACAGTGTGCTGCAGTGGAAGTGATTGGGATTTAGGAAGAGGTTGTCATACTTCTGCCCTGTGACAGAAGAAAAAATGGTGGCTTCACCTTGGTTTTTCTAAGGACAAATTCTCCTTTCCTCACAGACAGCAGGGAGAGTGGGCTAGAGTGAATGGTTCATAGAAACCTCTGGACTCCCTTGCGTTCTGGTGATTTCTCACAATGGTGAATGCTGGTCAGGGTGGTGGAGAGAATGTAAAAAGCACCTGTGGGGGAAAGCTAAGTTTTGTGCCCATGCTGCTGTAAGTTTTGGCAGCTTGTAGAGAAGATCAGTGTCTGTTATACTGTATAGTAAGATAGGGAGAGAAGACTGAAAATCTAAGAAAAGGAAGTGTTTTAGGCAAGACCTCCAATAGTTAATATGCATAAACTTACAGACTGCTCTGGAAGCAAGGGGCCAGACTCCAAGTGCTTGTGTGTTCTTGGGCTATGTGCTAAAATAGCTGTGCAGCAAGCTGACCTGGCATACAAGACTGTGGCTGAGGCTTTGTCATGCTGGCAGGCAGTAAAGGCCCTTTCACTGGCTCAGCTACCTCCTGACAGTGGGATCTGGCTGTGAAGTCAATACGGATGCATACCTTCACAATCCAAATCTCCCATGGATTCAGGCCTAGGCCTGCCCCATAAGCAGGTAGGACTTTCTGACTGGATGAATTTTTGTCTCTCAGATCTGGTACATTTCATTCAGGCCATTGTGAGCATCCACAACATTAAACATCCATGTACTAAACCACACATGTCTAAGCAGGTAATGCTTAAAAAAAATTTAAAAACTAAGAGGTTTGCACTTCTGCAGCAGCTTTGCAGTACCTCAGCATCTATTTGTAACTTGAGTCTGACAGAGTCACCTGTTATGCGTAATAAGGATGTTTTCCTAATATCTTAAAACCATGCTCAAAGTGCTGGAAAAACCTTAGCAAATACCACTTAATTCCAAATAACACTTTATTCAGCAAAGGAAAAGAGAAGCTGAAACAGTTCCTCAAATCTCCCAAGAAAGCAATAATATAGTTTTAAATATTTGGAATTTCATGACCCTTGGAGTCTGCTATCAGGTTTTTTTGGACACCAGAGTTGGAAAGAGGGTTAAAAAACTTAGAATCCACGCTCAGGTAACTATACTGCTTCTAACCTGAGGTCTGCTTTTTCTTGGTCTAATTTACTATCCTGCTTGCAGGAAATACTTGTGTTGGGATCACACAAGGTAAGTTTCATGTACTGATCATTAAATTTTTGGATATTTTTCTCTCTGCAGTTTCTGCATTAATTAAACATTTGACTTCTGTAGATGAGCTTTGGCTCAGGGAGTGAGCTTGTAACATACTGCTCTCTGTAAATTGGGCTTAAACAGACATAATATTGAAGAGACAGCTGTTTTAAAAGTAATGTAAAACTTGTGTAAAATTACCTTTAATATTTGCTTCTCCCTTTATATTTATGAACACCCGGTCACAGCTATAGAATGAGTAAAGTTACCACATTCTGCCTTCTGTTAACTTCACCCAGCTTCTGCAAGAGAGTTCAAAGCTTTTATGTAAAAGTGAATGGTAAAACATACCTGAAAACAGCCCTACTTTTGAACCAAGATGTAATTTTGGTGGATCTGGTAAATAAAAGCATGCATAAAACCTCACTGCTGTGCCCAGTTTTTCTCCCAGCTATCAAATTCCCTAAACTCCAGCAGGTGGCAGTGAGCAACAGTCTGAAATTTGAATGCTGCAAAAATGAAGAATAATTTCCACCACCAAAAGTGAAAAGATACTGGCTTCATTTAGGAACTGACATTTCATTTAGGAAATTACACAGATGTGGCAGGTACCTGAAAACACCTAAACAAATGAAACACATTTTTCACAGACTGGTAACTTCTAAGTCAGCCCTCAAAGGTGACATTTTCCTGCTCTCTACATTGCCTCTATTTTCTCCCTGGGCGGGTGCTACAGCTTTATGCTGTGGTGCAGTGCTGTGCAGACAAGCGTTCTTGGCTTTACTGCATAGCAAACAATTCACTCTGTTAGATTAATACAAATGCAGAATGTGTTTTGAATAGCTCATTTTACATCTAAAGCCTTTTTTCATGCAAGGCATAATGAATTGGATTGGGATAGGCAATTTAATTTATTACAGCTGTCAGCCAGTGAGCACTGCTGCACTTGATTTGTTTCGGTGCCTCTTGCAGGTTGCTGCAAAGCTGGTTGTCATTACACTTCATTTTGTGAACTACTCAGGTGGGGAGAACATATAAAGGAAAAGGTTACTGGACAGAAGGGGAGCAGAGCTTCCTTTTCTATAGATGTGAGGAAAACACTAGGAGAAAGAAGTTATATTCTGGTTAAGCCCTTTTGTACTGAGGTATACACTGAGCCTTTGTTTAATTACATGACATTTGTGGTTAAGTCAAGACCTAAATACATCCTGTTGTTCTCTGGTATAGTTTACCTTGCTCTGCAGGGAGGAAATAAATACTTTCTGTAATAAGAAAAACAGAACTGAAAGCCAGATTTAGTAACTGATTTTGTTATTTATATGCTTACCAGTCTAAATATGAAAATCTAGGTCTTGGGTGCTACTGACAAAAATAACATCTGTGAGAGTGGAGGTTCATTTTCTGCTTCTGCTTTTCTCCAGCTAGAGCATCTGGTCTTCCACTGAAGGACATTTTTTTGTTTGAGGTGTCCTGAAAGGTCACTGATTTTTAAGGATCCACGCAAACTCCTTGAGTCTTATATTGCAGGAGACTGCAAGGTGAGACAAACTGCCTTGTAGATATAGAGAGCTGTGATGGTCTCTCTTGCCTAATTGCAGTTGGATTAACCTGTCCTCCAGAAAAAGGAGGTGGGATTTCTTTCCCTTCTGTCTGGACCCTTCCTGAGAGTCAGTGTAAATGAGCTCATTTGCCCATGCCATAAAAGGAACCTACAACTATTTTTGGCTTGAGTTCCAGTATGCTTGAGCCATACTTATCCTGGAAGAAGCATGGCTTATCTTCAGAGAATAAAGGGGGAGTCTGAAAGGTGAAGGACATGCTTCCTTCTCTCCTGTCAGATTTAGGGGAGAAATGATGAATAAGAAGTGCTTAGCTTCTGCTCTATGTTGTGTGGTGAAGGAAACATTACTGCACAATGGTGCTGTTGGAAGTAAAGTGATGTCCAGGAAACCACATCAACAGAGGGTGGCAACCATGGCTAGAGCCCCTTTGGCAGGATGGTGAGGTGTGACTGAACTATATGAGCATAGTGTAAAACTCCTTTAAGTGAAGGGGCTGGAAATATTTTCTTTGGTTCTTAACTTATCTCTCTGGGGATTAGAAGAGATTTTTGTAGCTACATGTGTAGTCCTTCATGTAGGAAAGGAAGATTTAAATGTAATTTGAGGTGATTTCTGTGCATTAAATAGAAGTCGAAAAAAATCCTGTGGCTGGAGAAAAGTGAAGACTTAAACTAAGCCCTTTCACTTTGGCATGCTCATAGCATTTTCAGTATTCCAGTTTTACTAAATTTCACATTTATATATGTAAAAATGACAGAAGATGCAAAGGGTAAATCACTCAAAATAAAACAAAAACCTTCTGGATATGTTTGAATAAAATCTTTCAGACTGAGGAAAAAGAAATGTAGAGAGGTTTTAGTTTAAGATAGCATGCTTTGGTTTTGTTACTTAGTTATTGTCATAGAAAGAAATAAATATAAAATAAAAGAAATACCTAATCAAAGAGCTTAGCTTACTAATTAGCAGTGCATTTGTTTTAATCAGGTTAGTTTGTTATTGAGAAAGGCATCACTCCTGTGTAGTGTATCAATATAGATAATGTATTTATTGCCATCCTAAGGAGCTGGTTATGAACATCAGAGAAGGGCAACCCTGCTGCTTCCAAATGTAAATCCAGCAGCTGGTCCTAAGTGTATAACCAGAGCTGGACAGCTATTGGAGGATTTAATATATCAGAAGTCCTTATTCTTAAGGTCTAAGTAGTAGTCCAGTAGCACCAGAAGTTCTTAGTCTTTCTGTAGGTATACACACCTTTCCTGCCATGACTGAGTGCCAGTGCCCTGGAGAAAAATAAAATCCTCCTGTTTCAACTCTTAAAATTCTAGTTATACTCTGGGAGCAGTGAGAACCTGTCCTTTCCCTGGAGCGAGCCATGAGAATCCCTGCATTTGAGATGAATTAAGTTTCATATCATGGCAGGAGAAATAAAAGTGCCTCAGCTCTGTAACTCCAGATGCTGCTTTTTCAACTGCTGGAGAGGTGGCTGCCTCAGTGACCTCTCCTGCCATCACCAGTGCATCCTTCCTGAGTGATGGATTGAAAGGTGCACTTTGCAGCTTCAAATGTCAAAACAAATGAAGTAGTTTCAGTCTTTGAGTACAGCAGCCAGTCTGAATGTAAAGAGAAAAGTGAATTATAAAAGATGACTTATGCCACTAAGGTCATCATGGTGAACAGAGCTGAATGTTCTTTTCATAAACTGGAATACTGTAAGAAGGACAATGAAGAGCCCAGCTCGTGTGTTATACCTGTGTGATTCTGGCAGGGCACTGGTGAAGTGAATGTATCACTGTGTGTGTGCTCATTCAGCACCAAGCAGAATCTGGACAGAGTTACAGATGAGAGGAACTGATTTATGTGAGCTTCAAATACACCTAGGTGATCCCTGTTTAAAATTTTTATTGGATTCAAGCTTTTGGATGCTGTGGAGACAGCGGGCTTTATCACCAAGTTCCTGTGGATTAAAAAATCCACTTTGAAACAAAACACCCAACATTTTGTTAGATGTGTGCTCCCATGAGAAAGTTCCCATTGGAGTAAACTGGAATTTTTTTCCATGAATTTACTGTCAGTTCCATACAACACTGTCTTTTGGGAGCTGGTGAGATTATACAGACAGTATTTTGGACTTTTTCAAAAGTGGAAGAGTGCACTCTAACCTAGCTGATCAGTGAAGTGGCATGTGAGGTGATGAATCCTAAATACAGGGAAAATAATACAGCTGGGTAGGAACTAGAGATTATTTTTGACATGTTTTATATCCTGAAAGAAAACAACGCATTTTAAAAATTTGTAATTAAAAAAGTTTTAAACGTCTTTCAGATGGATCCAAAACTTGCATTTTCAGAAAAATTAAAGACAATTATTTCTTTGTAAGCTTCAGGACATGTTTTTTATATGGCAGATTTTATATGAGCAGTTTCTAAGTGGTGCCTATCAATGTTGAAAAGGTCAATTTCAACTTTCTTCTAGAATTAAATTAAGAAAAATTTTGCGAAGAGGTGCTTTGATTTATGACTAATTGTCTGTCTTGCTTCTGTCCCTCTAACTTCAGCTAAACGTTTGACTCACAGTAGACAATAAATGGACAGCTGACTATCATCTTTCTCTAGGGCAGAGTGTTATGAAGTTGGGTCCACTTTGTTCAGTTTCTGACTTGGAAGAAACTTATAATAACCTGTCACAACTGCAGCAGTCTGTTGCAGTGAGTCACTTGTCTTTTGCATCTTCCCAGCATATTAGTTTTGCACTGACAAAATCCGAAAACCTCTCATCTTGTGCAAATCTCCCATGCTTTCTAAGATTGTTCACTGTAATTGCAGGCTTGGTCTTAGGAAAAGGACTTCATTTTGGTGTGGATGGAACAGGTTTCTGTTAGTTTTCTTTTTGGAGCTGTGTACTTGGGATTTTTTGTTTCTATCATTGTTTATCACTCCTGATGAGCTCTTTGGTGATCCCTGTTGTGTCTTTCACTTAACTTTATGCATCCAGCAATATAAAACTGAGCGGGCAGAATTCTGCACAACATTAGCAGTGAAATCCAACAATGCAGTTCAGTAAGTTCTTAGTCATCAAAAACCCATGTTTTCAGCATATTACAAATTTGCTTCTTTGGATACAACAAATCTTACTTTAGCACCTTCTTGAATTAGTATTTGAGAAATAAAGGGGACAAATAATACTGAACAAAATATTTTTTGGCTGTGTTAACAGAAACTATATGTTTTGGTTTATTTAATATTGAGACTGTTTGTAAGTGGAGATAATTTATGTGAGTAATTTTAGACACTCAAGGAGGAAGCCAAGGACCGGTTGGAGATGCTGCAAGCCAGTCACTGCACTCCTGTGAGCAGCTGCTCTGTCTGGATGAGGAAGACACAGACACTTCAATTCTTCAAGTGTTTTAGACTACTTATCCCATGTAAGAGTGCTAAACACCAGAATGGGTTTGGAGGTACTTCTGCTTTTACTAGTATTTGAGAGAGTGATGGGATAGGAATGACCCTGGAGCCCTTAGCATGGGTTCTAATTAAAGAGATGCTTGGATTCCAGTCCAGAGAAAATTACTTATGCATCTGGCAATTGTCAGAATATGAGAGTATGGGCTCCCAACCCACACCAGTGAAGAATTTGAATTGCTCCCTGAGCAGCTCTCTACTCCTTTGAGTTGTTTCTTGGTATACAGTCCTTGGTTTAAAAAAATTAAGGAGAGAGACACAAGGTTAAAAGTAACACTAACTAGTGTTCAGAGAAGTAACTGTGTGGTTTGCTTAATTTATTTTTTAAGAAGGTGGGAATTAGTATAGAAGTATTGATGTTTTTCTGGAGGTAGCTGCAGTAGCTGGAGTCTCCTTGAGGGCCTGCTGGACTTGCTGCTCAATCCTTAGTATTACAAATATTGTGAAATGAACATCTAAGAGAATTTGGTTAAGTAATCTTGTGTTCAGTGCTTTCTCAATGATCTGATAGGCTGGCTGGGCTCAGGTTGTGTGAAGGAACCTGTAGAACATGGCAAAATCCACTGTGCTATTATCTGGCTGAAGTGGTATTTTAGTGGTGGGTTTAGATGATGAGCAGATAGGGGTAAGAAGTATTGAGTATCGAGAAGGAAGGTGAGGTGAATCCAATTAGATTTTATTTTCTGTTGCTCACAGTTTTGGCCCATCTGCTGCTCTCATAAAAAGAATAGGTTGGCTGCAGATGCATGTCTTGCTGTAATTAACAGTGCAGTGTGATGTGAAGAGTTCAGTCCAGTGCAGCAGGATAGGTGCCAGTCAGGCTTGGCTTTTTTGGCTTGCTGACATCTTATTGTAAGTGACACTTTCATTAGCTCATTTATTGCACCACTACTTCTGTAAGTGATTGTCAACTAGGAGAACAGGCTGTTTACAGCAGCAAGGTGAGTTAGGATATTTTTAGCCTTCTCTCTTTTTGTGAGGAAGGCTGGCAATCAGTCCCAGCCAGTATCAGATTGATGGCTACATTGAAACCATCTCCTGCCACTTTTTCAAACTGATGTGGCCCCTGGGTGGCCGGAGGATTGAGTGGACACAGGAATTGATGGTACTAACTCTCTAGTGGGGGTTATTTCTGCATTTGCAGATAAGCTGCTGTTGACTAGTTTTAGGAGTAATTTTATATCTCATGTTTGAATTACTCATCTGCTTTTTGCCAGAGGCTTTTTTTCTGTAGTTAATTATAGGATTATAATTGCCAATTAAGTGATAAGCCACAAAAGAGCTTGTATTCCTGAACTGTTGGTGCATGCATTCAGAGTTTTGTGCAGCATAAGTAGCATAGGAAGTGACATAGGATGCTTATGGCTGTTTTGTACAAGAGCTATTTTCTCTACAATATATTGTGCATTTAAAAAAAAGCTGTGGAAAGGAGGTAGGATTTCTTTGTGGACAGTGCAATTACAAATGATAACAGAAACAGGAGGAGGAAAAGAATGATTTTTATTTTCTTCCCCCTTCCCCCAATTCTCTTTCCCTCCCTTGCTCTGAGTCAGGCCTTCCTTGTGGTTTAATTTCAGTTTGCGTCACCTGGGGTTCAGTTCTGTTCTAAATACTATGTTGAAATGGATATGCTATTAGGTTAAATCACAGTGGTAAGAAGTGAAAGTAGTAGAGGCATTTTCTTTAAATCATTCTTTGTGTTCTTTAAAGATCTGTTGCAACTGCTCCAGCTGAGATGCTCCAGAACAAATCAAAGTTGACCATTGTCTAGCATCAAAAATAGCGTGATTTAGCTGGAATGCTTATTCTGAATTTGTTTCTTCTCCAAGACAGCAGAGCAATTTAACTGGAGTATTGCATTAGAGGAATGTGACATTTCTTGATTGTTTTCATAACACAAGGTGGGAAAATAGCTTTCCTGTCCTCTAAAGGTTTTAGACTTGAAAATGTGTTAATCTGCTTGTTGATCACAAAGAGATGCTTTATCTTGACAGAAAATGTTAAGGGAAAACTGTTATGAGAAACTTGATACAAATGAGTTGCATTTTGTGTGTGTGTACAATAATGAGGGATGGAAATTTCCTTTTCTGCAAAAAAGAAAAATAAATATGCAATTTTTACTGAGGTGGAATGCTTCAGTTGTTTCACTTATGAGCAAAATCAATACTAACAAAGTTAAGTTGTAGTAGTATGACAATAAAGGCACATCCTGATTTAACAGCCAGCCTTCAAAGGCACGATACCAGGTTAAATGCCCTCTCTGTGCAGAGTGAGGAAATGCACTTGAAGCAAGAATTTATTCTCAAGTATGATGCTAACCATCTGACCAAAGGATTATTACTAGTCCAGTCACAGTGCTAGCAGTATTGAAATTAGTTTGTTATTACAGCTTACTTGTCATGATAATATAAATAAATATGTGCAAACTTTGTCATCTCCGTTTTTGGTGTTGCCCTTTATTCCCATGCTACTTTAGCCCCTAGGTAGCATGAGTTAATTTTCCTTGAAAGGAAAGAATGTAGTTTTACAATGAATTGTCAGCACACTGAGCCCTTTGCTGAGGGAAATGTGATGGTTTCTTTGCCCATGATTTTGCACTTCCTTTGGCTTCTTTTTGTGTGACTGCTGAAGCAGTCTGCTTGTAACTGCTCACTTGCTTTCCCTCCAGTGAATGTAAGTGATGTTGCATTGAAGATCTGTTGTGTTATGTTTTACACATGATGGCTGTTTGTTCCTTGGCACTCCAAAACAGGTTTACCCAGCTCCTAAACTTGCATGCATATACTGACCATAAATCAATCTTTTGTGATTTGTTTTTGTAGTTCTGTGGTCTCTGTTGTCATTCTGTGGTTGCTGTTTCAAAGCCTCTGTTGTAATTTTCTCCCTCTATTTTTGGGCTGGTACAACATCTGTTTTTCTTAGATGTCACCCAGGCTGAGGTTAACTGATGTTCTGTGAGCACAAGTAAGTCTTGTGTTTCAATTCTTGGGTCACTGAGAGTTCACTCTAAAAATAAGAGATCCACTAGAAGACACACATGAATAGAGACACAGAGCCACAATGCTGTGGTAACCCCTTGCTGCAAATAATCTAGTTATGCCAATATCAGTGCTATGTTATAGCAACTGCAGCAATGAATGATCATATAAAATCATAGTGGCTAGGCAGTAGGAATTATTATTTGAATATATTGATGTGATTGTATGTTTGGAAAGTAGGATATAAAAAGAGAAAAGTCATGGCTGAGGATGTGCATGTCTGTGGTGTTTATTGAAGGGCATGTGGATGACTTTGCTATGTCAGCTGTCTTTATTATGCCTTATGAAAAGTAAGGTATAAGAAACAATTTGATTTTAGCAATAAATTTTAACTGTCCTTCTGGATTTCATTTGCAGAATTCTGTAATTTTTTTATTGTGACTGGTCAGAAACAAGCCTTGTAGAAGAAACTTTAACATCATCAATGCTTTGGCATGAACTGAAAATTTAAGACAGTAAAATTTACAGTTTGACTCAGAATAATAAGGGGTTTTTTATCTGCTACAGTTCTTGGCAATTACAGAACACATCTGCTGACAGGGAGAATGCTTTTTTATATTATTACAAAAACATCCTTTGCTTTCCATTAAGCAACATTTGCTTGGCAAATGTTTTACTGTGAAATTCCTGCAATCAATTGAATTCCTGTTAAAGGGGGTGCAAAGGTATCCAGGAGCTTCAGAGAACAATTGAGTAAGCATTTGAATAAATCAGGAAGGTGGTTTTTAAAGGTCATAAACATGTACCTTTTGGAAGTGGTCACAAAGCTTTATAGGCTCTTGGGCCTCTGGTAAAGAGTTCCATTTCACAGACAGGCAGATAAGTGCTCTCTACATTAGAACAGTTAAATCTGAGCATGCAAAGCTAAGCACAATTTCTGTACTGTGGAATAATGGAGTGGTATAATTCCTATTAGACAAGAGTTCCTTATCAACAGGTTCTGAAGCCTGGATTTTAAATCAATATACTGCTGGAACTGAGAGCAGTGCAGGTCAATGCATTTTAAAAAATTTGAGGAACTGTTTTTGAAAGACAATATTGATACCACTTGCCAAAAAAAATTATCATAAACAGAATTCTACAAAGAGAAAAAAAGGGAAATCACAAGTTCTATGACATCTTAAAAACCCCAAACTCTTTCTACTTTTCTTTTGTTTCACAGGTGTGGTTTTTCTTTTTTTGTCTTATCAATCATGTTTTCACTATTCATACAAATCACATGCTTCCTGTGCAGGTGCTGTGCAGTTTGGCCCTAAGATTGTTTTCAGGCAAAGAGATTTAGGAATGAGATTTACCCCATGTGTTTGCATTTTTACATGAATCCCAGGTGAGTTTGAAAGAACTCAAAAACTTTATCCATCACATCAGGGAGTCATATTCATCCACCCACACAGCTGGACATAGCAACACAAAGGGTTATTACTGGAGTACAGCATCCATTCCTGATAAGGTGTAATGTTGAAGCTGTAGCTCTGACTAATAAATGGAAGGTTAGAGTCACAGTTGTTCCCATTGTGAGATAATAGGAAAGTTACTAGAACTTAACTTAGAGCTTTCCAATGGGGAAATATGAAAATGTAAATGTTAGAGGCAACTGCAAGTTTATACGTGCCCTTTTCTAATGATCCCATCTTATTTCACTCACTTTGCATGGGACACCCCAAGTGCCCAAAGGTGTATTTGGTATTACAGTCAATGTAAACTTTATCTCCTTTTGTTTGTGTTTTTGTCAGAACAGAACCTTAATTTTGCTATTGACTTTGGTTTAGATGTATTTGCTCTGCTTATGAGTATGACTCTTGATGTCTAGGGTGACCTGAGCAAGAGCACTTGTAGAACGTCGGATGAGCTGTCACAGCAGTATTTCAGCTCTGCAGAGCCATGATTTCAGCTGCACATTTGGCACATACCATCAGGATAATGAGCAAATAAGGACTTGTTGCTTTTGATTTCTTGCTGTAGGATACCACACTGCTGTGGGAATAATATATTTTAAAAGCCAGCAGGAAACCCTGTGATTGGCTATTCCATGTTGCATGGCAGGGGCTATGGTGTTTAAAAACTGATAAATCACATAATGAGAAAAAAAGCCCAAGAGCTGCCAAACCTGGGGCTTGTCTTGATCACTTGATGCACTGAGTCACTGGCAGTGAGTTCATGGCCCTTACTAAATTCCTTTTGCATTGTTCCTGGTGCTTCATTATTTCTTTATTGAGCCAATGGCTCTGTGCCATCTTCAGGTATAGTGTAAAAATATTTTATATTTTTAGTATCTGTGGGGATGAAATAAATAAATGCTTGGTTGGTTTGTCATTTTCAGCTTTTCTGTTTCAAGTCTCATTTTGCCTCTAATTTGATTCTGGGCTGTTTTATTCTAGCAATAAACTAATGACATAAAAGCATAGTGTGTTGGCATTGGCTGTTGGAAGTCCCACAAATTGCTTTGGAAAGGAAAAGGTTGGTGGAAAACAATGTTTGTTACAAATTTCAATTCTTTGGTAACTAGTGCCAGTATGGAATATTTAAAGAACGTTATGGAAAAAATACTTTTTCAAAGGTGGACCTCACTCAACCCTCCCCAACCCCTGCCTTCCAAAACTAAACATTTAACCCCAGCAACCTCACCCAAACCAGAAAAAAACTCCCACAAACTCCATGCTTGAAAGTCATATTTTGGTAATATTTTATATCATCAGATAAAAAGAGTGCCTCATCAGATTTCATAGAGGAAATGAACTTACCAGGTAAGCAGTCAGATGGTTACTGCAAAGCAGCATAGCATCACTGACACTAGAAGGGGATAATTGCATTACTGCCTCTTCATAAGATATGGCAGGTATTTGCCTTGGTATAAGCTGCAGAGAGAAAGATGTGTTTGTCTGGGATTCAGCTTATATATATATCGTTTTTGAGAAATTATTCACTGATGTCCTGTTTCTGGTGTGAACGTCATACCAGTTACTCCAAAAACTTGCACAGAACTGTGGTGGTGGTGGTGGTGGGGATCTGTCATGGGCAGAGGACCCCATTTGAGTGGAGCTTGCTGTACCAGTGGGGCCTACACTTACCCTCAGTTCCATCTGTCTCAACAAGAATTTGTCGCAGACTTAAAATGAGCCACGATCACGTCTTGAAATCAGGGACAAATGTGTTGATTAAAGGGAGTCACAGTTTGTAAATAGTGTTCAGTGTTGTCAAACAGGCAGCATTTGTTAGCCAGACATTTTCTTCTGTGAGCAGACTGGAGAGGGAGTTTCGTGTGCTGCCTGAAGAGTGTGAGAGGGGCTCTCTGCAGCGGGGAAGCAGATGGCCAGAGCTGCGTGGGTTCGCGGAGCCGCGGAACGAGCGGAGCTCCAGTGGGACGGACCGGAGAGAGCTGGGAGAGACACGAGCCTTGGCTGCCTTTGAATGACAAGCAGCTGGAGCTGCAGCATGTTTAGCTCCTGAATAAAGCTGCTCATAGTTCATGAACAAAAATGGCTTTTGTAGGAAATTTGTGCTCTAAAGCATAGAGCATAAATAAGAAATGCTGTACCTTGAAGGGGATCAGACTGCAGAGTCAGTGGACAGTGCTTAACATTTGAGAGATGGAGCAAAACCGTGGGAGTCTTCATGTCCCGGAGACAGAAATTTACAGGGAATTGACAATGAAATCCAATATGAAAAATCCATTAAAAGAATTGAGGCATCCACAGCTCAAGAGTAAAAGAGTAAAAAGGCATTGTGTCATTGGCATAAATTGTGAGTGAATTTATTGTGCATTCATAGAAGAGTGAGAATTCTTTGGCTGAAAAAATTGCACTACCCAAAAGGAAACTGCACAAAAAGGTGCTATGTTAGTGAAAATAACGTTTTTGTCAGTAATTTAAATTCTTTTTCTGTAGTTCAGTTTTCAAATAAAACATTTTTTCTGTAGCATAATTTAATATAATTCCTCCCTATTAATGAACAAGATTTTCAAGTTTAAACACATGCATCTCTTTCTTACTGATTTACAAAAATAACAGTTTTTTGAATCTTCAAATGAGAATTAATATACATGTTAAATTCTTAGAAGATTGGGGAAATTTACGGTTCCTCATTCTTAATTATATCTGAAACCCAGAATCATGCAATTACTTGATAAATAAGATAATTTAGTAATAAATATATGAAAAGTCACGACCCACCTTTGTTTTAGAAAGAAGTTAACCTTGTGGCTGAATTACTCTAAAAATGCTTAAACATCTAATCTGGAGATCAAGCATACTCTGAAAATTAAGTAGAGCGGCTTTAACACAGCAGCTGCTGGTAGATAAAGATTACAGATGTCTGAAAATTCTATACAAATCTGAGAACAGACTTGTTAGTGCTTTTATTCATTTTTGGAAAATGGAAAAGTGTTTTATTGTAGATCTGAGTTAAATTGACAGCTAAATTGTGAGCTGTGAAAGGGGTGTCTCATGTTCAGTATAACACCAAAGAGTTTCTTGTCAGTTTGACCAGGGTTAAGCATATTCTCATGGCTATTGTCATCAACTGGAATGCTAAGAATGGCAGTGCTGAATTTTTATGACTTTTGAGGCTCAAGACAAAGAGAAAAATGAGATGTTAGATATTATGAATGAGGCTCGGATAAGTCTCCTGCTAATATGTTTTATTCAAGTTGTTGTGTTGTTATTAATCCTGCTGAGGTTTGGAGTAATTTATTCTGAGTCACAGAATGTTATAATTTATTTCCATTAATCAGTGTTACACCTATATATATGTGGGGTCTGAACAATATAAAGGTGTAATGAGGCATGATGTTTACTCTGCATTTTGCAGCAATACTAATCTCTGGAAGAAATGAGCTGAAACTTCTTTTGGGGGGTTCTTATTAATGCGTTTCACTGAATGTGCTTTTTTGGTCTCACCTCCCGTAGCAGAAAGCTTTTTTTCCTTTGGTCAATTGAGTATGGCACAAGGGTAATAACAAGTCTAATGGATGCCGTAAACCACCACTTTTTAATGCATAATGTAATTGAATCAGAATATAGTGTCTAGACTGATGGAGTCCCTGGTGCTTTAACAACTGAAATTATGATTAGAGAGATCCAGATAATGCTGACTTCTCATATATTAAGCCCCTATTATAGAAATTTTTTTCTACAGCACATTCGCTTTTACTTTTGAATTATGTAGTGCCATCTTAAACAGTCTAATATTACACTGGAATAAAATTCAGAGCTTCAAGAGAGCTTTATCATTTATGTGGAAACACATACAGAATAAATTTGTAGTAGTGCTGTATGACTAATATTTCCTCCAAACAGCTCTCACATCAAATTCTGCATTTAAAATTGCATTCTTTGGCAGAAAGCTTATTGTAAAGCCAGTTCTCCTCTGTTGGCCATTACTGAACAGAATGAAGAGCAGAAAGTGCCTCTGCATTGTGTACTGAGTGTGGGTGATAGGGGTTTCTGTAGGCTTTGGGATAGCTGAGCTCTTTTTCTTTTATCTAAAGGACAAAATCTGAAGACTTTTCCAAACAGAAGTAAATTGGAGATTGTGCTCTTAAGGTTCCACCGATCATCTAACCAGTGAGCTGCACATGAAATATGTTGTGCTTTCACTTACAGAGAAAATTTCTATATTATTAGCTGACAAGAGTCTTCATTTAGATGATAAAAATAAAAATTTCTAAGTTTTTTTAGCTTTCCTTCAGGTGATTGAAATAACTAATTTTCAAAATGGCTGTAACATAAGCAGTTTTTTCTACTGTCAAAGAGAAATGATGTTCAGATGAAGTTGTTAATGGAGTTCTGGATAAATGCAAGGCCATGCAGTGGTGGAATTGCTAATGCTGAGTGGGAGCTGCCTACAGGCTCCAGTTACTACAATTATCTGGCTGAGCTCCTCCTGCAGCCATGGGCTCAGCCCAGCCCAAGATGTACATGTGACACAGCACAAGGTTCTCTATGAGCTGAGCCTCAAACTCCTTGATGTACAGCAGACTTCGAGTTGGGGTCACTACAAGAGGACACGTCTCAAAAGGCATTAGCTAGAATAGCACAAGCTGTGTGGATAAACTTTTCTGACTTTCGTATGCTTGAAATAAGAGTATCTATGCCAAAGGGAGGAAGATTATATCTTGGAAGTGCCTACTGAAAACTGACTAACCATCATCCCTCTCAGTTCTAAGCCTTCAAACAGCAACTAGGTAACTGAACTCTTTTCTGTTGTCTTGACTAGAAGATATGCCTCCTCAATCTTCATGTAGCTGGTGAAGTTGTAGTGTGATGAAAATGAGTATTGGCCCATGCTTGCTGCCTTTCAAATCAGCAAACTGACTTTTTGCTGTGGCTTGAAAGAGGTAAAGGAGTTTGGATTTGTGTGGTAAGAGGTACCTTGAAGGGGATCAGACTGCAGTCAGTGAAGAGTGCTAACCTTTGAGAGATGGAGCAAAACTGTGGGAGTCTTCATGTCCCGGAGACAAAAATTTACAGTGAATTGACAATGAAGTCCAATATGAAAAATCCATTAGCTCTGAGAACATGGACTTAAACTAGTACCGCTTGGTGTTATGTATTCTTCGAGAATTTGGCATAATGGGCAGAGGCTGAAACTTGCTTTTTAAATCTTAAACCTATGGGATTTTAGTCTAGCATTTATTCAAGAAGTTACTTTCATCATCTCAGTGGATATGAGACCCAAGCTTCAGTGAATCAAGAAGCTATGTTCAAATGAAAGCCACCAAAAACTGCATGAACATTTGAGATGGCTACAAGTATACAAGAAAGTTGTAATGGAAAATGCTTATGAAGTACAGCTGATGCATTCAATAGTTCATGTCCTAGCATTGTCACTTTCCTTCATATCTGATAAGCATGTTCTGTTAATGAAATCTGTATTTGTACACTTAAGAATGCTTTCATTAGCACTGTGGCCCAAGTAAGATTTTTCTGAAGATCCTAAAATTCCTAAGGAGCTCTGTACCGACAACAAAAGCAGGAAGTTCTGCTGAGAGAGGATTGGATGCAAATCGAGGCTGACAGAAACTGTCCTTTATCTGGCTGAACTGTCTGAGAATGTGGAGGTCATACTTAATTTTCAGTCTCAGATTCAGAGCCTCTTCTTTTCTAACAGAATGATACAAAGATTCTGGGTATATGCATGTTCTGTTTCTATCATTAATGCTGTTGAGATTAGCAGGCCACATCTTTCAGAATTGAATGAAAAGGATAAGGTATCAGGTATGCTCTGGAAATATTTGTGCTGCACCACTCTTCATAGACATCTGGAGGTTTGTGATCTAAGGCTCTAATTCCAATTATAGTAGATGTCACAGAAATAACACAGAAATACAGTATGAAAAATAAAACAGACTGCTCCTTTGCTTCAATAGAGCAATGTTTTTTGAATGAGAGTCTTCATTTTAATTGATGTGAATGACTCAGGCTGCAGCAGCCCCATGCCAAGAACAATCAGCCAAATAGCCTGGCAAGTGTTCTGATAAATTGCTTTTGCTGGCAGTAGTTTTGTAACTTCAAATGAGTATTAACCAAATGACAGTCTTAATTTTTCAAGTACTAGCTGGAAATAAAGGTTTTTAACTCTGTTGCGTGTTCAGTACACAAAACACTAGGACTTCAGCATGATGTGTGTGTGTACACAAATAGATTCACAAAATCACCTCTTAATACGTTTGGGATTTTAAATCCCTGTCCATGGGCTTCAACACCAGCATCACATAGCACAGATGTTGCTGTCTCTGTTTTCTTTTCTACCAAATTGTTATACATTATGGAATATCTTGGGAGATTTTTGCTATTCAGTGTTTATCCCAAGTTGTTCCCACTGTGAAATCTTGTTTGTTCTTGCTTCTCAGCAGCCTTTTTCCCCCTTGTAGTAACAAAATTCCCTGAAGTCAGTGATCACAAGGGTAGGTTTTATCTACAAGGAAACACATACACCCTTGGTGAGATTGCTTGTGGCTTTCTAGGCCTCTCAAGTATTAAATTTTTAATTAAACACAGGTGGAAAAATGAGAAAAGTATTCCTTCACATTCATGAAAAACTGACAACCTCATGCTTATGATCCAATCCCTACTGACCCAATTAGCACCCTACAGTCCAGCACCTTTGTTTTTCCCTAATGGCTCTTACCTGAGATGTGCTTTTGCAGTGGGACATGTTAGGCTTTTCTGCAGGAGAGTTTGAATATTAATCCTGAGTGTCTGGCAAGTTCCCATCTGAGGCGGTGTGTGGGAGAAGATGGGAAGCATCTCTAAAGCTTTACTGTTTCCCTCCTTTTTACTGAAAGAGAGGAGACTAGTTTGTGTAGAGCTAATCCACAACCTCTTTTCTGGTTCAGTGGGGCCGTTTTTTTCTCCTCCACACACATTCTACTACAAATCCCTAAGTATCTTTTCAGGTGTTAACCTATAGCATGGGTTATCTGTCTCTCATCCTGTGGGATGAGACATATGAACTAGAATAGTGGAAGGAAAAAAACCCTGTGTTTAAAATGCATGTGCTAATTTATATGGCATCATTTGTTCGGAATTGTACCAGTGCATACAGATATGCACATTACCTATGTTGATTGACCTTTCAAAACATTTTCAGTAATATTTAGCTTACAGGAAATGAGGGGAGCTCAACCAGGGTATTTTATTAGATTCTGCAGTGTTCCCTGCTGTGTTGATTTTTTTGGTCCCCAGAGACTTCACAGCCATCCCTGACTTCATTCTCAAGAGAGGCGTGCATTTTTGTATATTCTTTCCTGACTGCAGTAATCCTGTGAAGTTAGTATATATTCTCAATCATAAGAGGAAAAAGGGAAGAAAAGAGTGAGGGAAAAACACAGTACCAGTATGCCTGATGCTCACTCTGTCTCTGAAAGCTGCATGGGGCACTTGTATAAATGCTGAGTTTATTTTGCTCTAAGACTCAATGGGAGCAAAGTTACAGTTTGCAGCAAACCGAGAAGCAAATTTCCTTAAAAGTTCTACCAAGCAACACTGAGGCTTTATTATTGCTCACTGCACTGCTCAGACAGCAAACTTATGTTTATAAGTTAACAAAAAAGTACAGAAAATTTTGTCTTTTTGACACTAATCTTAGAAGTTCAATGCTAATTATTTTAGCATATCAGTTATGCTTAAAGCAGTATTAAGGAATGTCTGTAATATTCCTATTAACAGTGATGAGATTTCGACTCATTGCTGATGACATGCCTGATGATAGAATTTCTTAGACAATATAGTAAAAATAATGAATAAAATCTGAAAAGTGGAAAAATAACTGTCAGTCATTTCAAATCATAAGCCATCTCAGGAGATGGTAAGTAAATAAGGTGGATTATAAATGCTGTGTACGATTAAATTAGGCGCTCTTAAACAATTGACCTATGTTTTTATGATCTCTTAACTGTAGTAATAAAAAATGCTATAACATCATATTCTTCAAGACCTGCTTAGTATTAAGCCTAAGAAGCACCTTTGAAGTTGAAAGCCTGACTCACATATGTTATGCAACTCTTTAAATATTCTGGTAGACTGTAGCTACACATTTTAAACTTAAGGTCTTGAAGTGATTCTTGTGCATGCTAAAATAGTAAATTGCAGGTATCATTGTTTACATGGGTCTTTTCTCCCTTTATTTAAATCGTGAAGTCTCTTATAGCTAACTCTGTAAACTCTGTAACAGATGATGTTTCTAGGGATGACTAAGAACAGAAATTCTTAGTGTTTTGGAGTCTTTCCACAGAAAAACCTGTTTGGTTTTGTGTATATGAATGTGTATAAAACACAGCTTTCTGTGTATTTCTCAGCTGTGCATATAAGTTAGTTGGGGTGTAGAAGTGAGCAGGTATTTGCATTTGTGCAGGGCAGATGTAAATCCTTACATCTACAGTTCCAGTTCCAAAATAACAGAACTCTGAGATCAGGAAGTTTATTTTGCTGTCTTGGGTTTCTCTTGACTCATGTTAATTACATAATACCATGGTGCTTAGGGATGACCCAAATGATAGCTGTTAGTATGAGCAAGTAGGCCAGATTAATAAATTTAGCTTGTACATTAGGCAGCTCTCTCTGAAAATTTTGGAGTAAGGTTTTCAACTGTACTGGCCACCATCCAGACTAACACTGATTCATCACATGTTCAGAGTTTGTCTCCGTTCTACCTGAGCTGCAGCCAGATTAATTTTTTTCACAAATGCATCTTTTGCTTTGCCTTTTATTTCATCAGAGACTGGGACCTGCCTATTTCTGTTTGGTGTAATTTTAGGGTTGTGAAAATCAATCCCTACTTGTATAACAACTGGAGAAGAACTGCAAATTTCTAACTATAAAACAAAATTATTTGTTCAGCTTGAGTTATTAATGTTCAATTGCATTTATTTTTGAAGTGAATATGTTCAGTCCCCTAGAATGTTGCACAAGGGCTTCTTTGTAATGTAAATTTGATTTGATTGAAGGTTCTGTAGAATCCAGATGTATTTGGAAGTGATCTCAGGCATCTTGAAATGAAACCACAGAGTTGACATAAAAAGCAAACTGCTATGCTTGTCTGTGTGCATTGCTTGGAAAAGACTTCCAAGAGTATTAAAACTGCCATATACTTAGAACTAGAAGATTTTTAGGGTTCCCTCCAACCTAAATCTTTCTTTGTTCTAATTCTATACTGTGTTAATTTGCCAAGTATTTAGAAAGATATCACATCCTTTCTTCAATATTTTAGTTGAGATTAAAATTTTCTTTAAAAGTTCATGTTGTCTGACTTCAGCAACTAGGTTTTTTTAATCACATAAAACTATGCCAGTATTAGGTAGTGACTAAGATGGGAAAAATTTTAATATGACATCTTTCCCTTTTTCTTGTCTGTATTTGGGGTTTTTTAGTAATTTACATCTCAAAGTATACGGTCTACCACAGAAAATGATTAAAAAGAGTTAAAAAATTAGAAATAATAGAATAAGAATAAATTGTAAAGGAAATAAAATAGCTGATTTCATTCTTGGGCTCTGCTGTATCATCAGCCTAAACTAGAGCAGTCCTCGTGATGCTTATGCCGATTATGTGTGATCATCACTTAATACATCAGCAAGTGACTTTGAGGAGGAGAATGTTGTACCTGTAAAAAATTACTTTTCTGCCTGAAAAATAGAATTTGCAGTAGCAGTGGCATTATTGGCAACCTGCTAAGGTTATACAAATGTAATACAGACCCATATTCAAACACTGGCAGTGTGGAAAACAAAATAATGAGCTGCTTCAGTACATGATGCCATGATCTTCTGGGGAAAACCAAATCATCCTTGGATGATTCTGCTACAGCTCAGCCATAGGCTATCAGGGCAGGCAAATGCTGAGAAGCAATATCTCTGTATTTGGCAACTGGTTTTAACATTATCAAACTTTAAATTTCCTCCTTGGCAATAGCAGTTTCTCCTTCTCACACCAGTAACAAATTTAACAGTGTGGAGGAAAATGTCATCATTATGTTCTGCAGATAATTGAGGCTAAAGCATAGAAATGAGAAACTCTTGGTCTGACACTTAGCCAATGGTCCTGGAGCCCTAGGGGAGTTTTTATGAGCAATTATCTGTCAGAGAACACATAGTAACATCAGTCTCCATTTCTTTTTGCTTTTACTATATCATCCAATCAGTTTACTAAGAAAGCAGATTTTCTTCTGTTTTCTCCCAACAGGTGAAGCCTAAAGAAAGGAATGAATAAGTTATAACACAGACATTGCATTAATTGGTCACTAGAGGATTAATTGTAAAAAATCCATTATGTTTGACACCTGAAAAGGTGAAAAAAAACCTCAAAAAACCTGACCCAGAATAGAACTATAAGAAACACTATGGAAGGCAGGCAAGACAAGCACCAAGAGGTTCCAAAGTGAAAGGCAAAATACTAAAACAGAAAAAAGGGAAGTCACCATGTATGAATGCTTATCCTCAGGAAGGGGCAAGATAATAGATTTTATAGTCTGAGCATGAGACATCCAGAGTGATTTGTAGACCAAATGACCAGATCCTGCACTGGATCTCTTCCCAGCTTTTCCCCTGGAGCTTAGTGTGAGTCCTGGTTGTTCCTTGCTCCCTCCCCCTTACCCTCTGGCTTTCCCTTCACAGCAGGTGAAAGATTTCTCCTTTTTGTTTATTGTGTTCTAGAGTCATTTTTTTTCCCCAGGCATAGCTCTTTTGATAAATTCTGCTTTGTAACAATGTCCAGATAAAGTTCCCAAGCATCATAATATTTGCTTTTAGGAAGTGTGATTTGTGTGGAGTTTTTTTGTACTTTTACTGCAGTAGGTACCTACAAATACAGTGGAAGAAAATGAGATGTCAGGTTTTTTGTAAAGCTATTTGTCAGGTAAAAGATTTATTTCTCAGAAAGATGGATAGCTGAATACACATAAAAATACAACTGTATTCTTTGGGGACACTAAAGGATATGTGTGGCTCTAAGAAAATGGAATCTGGGAATAAATATTTTTGAAGGCCTCCACTTGTATTTTGGTTTCTACTGAAAACTATATCTGATTGTGACATATCTGTAAAAATACATTTTCATGCGATTGCTGAAGTGTGAGCAGTTTTTGTTTTTTTTTTTTTTTTAAGGGAATTGTGAAGAAAACATCCAGCTTTCAGTTGTATAGTAGGAACACATTGTGCTGTTTGATCATGTGATGGCTGTGCTTGATTTATCTCCCTTGGGATGCTGCAGATGCAAACTGAGGTGCTCTTCCCTTTTATGTGAGAATGGACAAACTACTAAAGATGAGGAAAAAACGTCCCATATTGAAGAAGAAAAGCAAGTGGAAATAACTTCTCGAATGCCTTAAAAATTAAAACAAGATAAGCAAGACAACTTTTCCAACTACTTGCTTTATGATGCTGCAATGATGTAATTGCTGAGACTGCCATATCCTTTTGGCAGCACGTCCAGTCCTGCTCTGTCCGACTCAGCTGCCTGTGTAATGTTTTGCAGTCTGTTCACCTGTGATAGCAGAAAAGATGGGCTACCTGGGGCTGGCTTCTTTATTTAAACTACGTTGTACTATCTATGCAGTTTATGGATGTTGCTAGTAAAACATTCAACTAGTTCATTGCACCTCAGGAAAAGCATTCTGAAGCAGATACCTGAGAAAAACAAGACTTGAAAGCAGTAATATGAAAATACGTAAGTTAAGTTATCTTACAGCAGAATAGATGACAGCTAAGGAGAGAGATCACTTTTTGTGTTAGAGCCAAACTGAGTATAAGTTGGTATTACTGGTTTAATTATTTTTTACATAGGATTTGCATCTATTGTTGATTTGTATTCTTACTATTAGAAATAGTTGATCTGCTCAGAATAGTTATGATATGAATTCAGTTTAAATATTTTTGTCTGGAAATGGTTATTGAGTTCTAGAGATCTTTGTAAATTTAGAGATACTTGCCAGACAGCTCAGCCAATACATTTGCATGATTAGGTGGCTTGGGAGCTGCTAATTTTGAATTTTCATGGTGTGTGACCAGTAACTTAACTCATGCATTATTGCTTCTGTTCCATTTTTGAGCAGTAAGCTTTTAAAAAGCAGGAGAATAAATGGTGGAAAGTTTATAACACATACACAGAACATGTTTTCATGTGAACCTTGGGTCTTCTTGGGTGCCATCTTTGAAAAATTTTAGGCTCAATGTTTCTGTGAATAAACCCAGGCTCTAGAACAACTAACAAAGAGCAAATGAATAAAGTTTCTTATTTGTGAAAAGACTTAAAAAAGTACCTGAGGAATTGCTTTCTCCAGAAGTATGGTGAGATGGGGCATGTGAAATGCTTAATGTGTATGTTTGCATCAGTTGTGTGTTTCAATATTCCCTATATACTTGTTTATAAAAATTGCAGAGCTGGTAATGACTGAAACTACTGGAGTGTGGATTAGTGAGTGTTAGGTTGTTCTTGTTTAATTCTCTCTAAAAGTAAGGTACTTTAAAATGTTATTTTTTGAAAAATATAATTAAATAATCTCTAAAATTGCATGTTTACCTTCAAAAATATTCAGAGACTATTTAAAGGTTTTCTTTAAATGGCATCTGGAAAAGATGTGTTTATTTCCTTTTATTTTTCAAGTCTGTTGTTTTTATCTTAAGCAAGTCACACTGACACCAAATTCTTTTATCTCTGAGGAAGAATATCTTTTAACTCTTATATCTTTGAGGAAGAAATGTTTGACTGGAACAAAACATTTCCAAGTGGTTAATGAGTTATTTTAGAGTCATCCCTATATTTGCTGGTGGATGCTGGCAGAGTGAAGTTGCAGTAGGAGTGTTGTTTATCTGTTTCTTTGTTCTAACAATTAACTTAATTATATGTAAATGTAGAAAAATACAGTTTCTGTTTACTTTTAGCTAGTATTTTTAAAATAATCCCCTAATGTTAATACAAGTGATCAGTAATGGACTTGTTTATAGGAACTAATTGTTGCTAAGAGATTTATCTCAGGCGATATTATGTTCATTGGCTTAAGTAACTGATGAAGTTTGTGAAGAGAAAGTCTTACAGCTCAGTGCTAATCTGGGGTTCTGATGGGTAGCAAGCTTTAATGCCAGCTTTGTCCCATCTGCTTTGTGCTAGTGTTACTTGTGAGGTCAATGGATTAAAAAATAAAAATGTAGAAGCTATAAACCGTACAGACTTTTGTCTCAATGGATTGCTTTTTGCAGATGTATGAGGCCATATTTATTCTTTAGTCATGTTTATGGAATTTACTGAATACCATGGGATAGTACTGGATATACTTCAAGTAGGAATTAAAACCATGTATTTTCATTGTCTGAAAAGGAAGACTCCCCTCCTTTCTCTAGTGTATTCTGTAAAGAAAAATTAGACAAAGAAAATAATATCCATGCTGTATAGGTCTGATTCTGCTCCCATTTGAGTCAATAGTAAATCTGTTACTGAATTTAATGAGGGTCACTTGGGACAAAACAATGCCTGAAAAAAATAATTATTTTAGGCAATTTAATAAGAAATTGTAATAACATGTTGAAACAAAGCAATTATTTTGGTGGCCACAAATGGAAGTTACTGCTTATATGTGCAGGTTTTTAGAATGGGTTTATCCCACTTGTGCAAAATTAGGCATCTAATCAAGGGTAGTCATCTGGACCTTCTTTCTGATGCCATGAAGAAGCTGAGTGCCCTGAGTGGGTCAAAGGTAATTCTCCTTTCTTCATCCCAAGAAAATCCCCTTGCAAAAGTGTTGATACTGTTTTGTTTAGCTGCAATCCTAATTTGTAAGAATGAAGAATTTATCTATAGTTAAGGCAGTTGTGATGTTACAAAGGTCTGCAAGAATATTTGGACTGCAATCGATGTTTTAAGGCAATTACTACTGTAGAGTGTGGGGTAATGTTTTACAAAGAGTGTTAATATTAACTATTTTCTTTGATAAACCCATTAATTTCTTTGCAAATAAATATTTCCATTATTCAGTGACTAGCCTACACAAAATGAGGTGTATCTGAGAGAGTAACAAAATTAGGAGTGGAAGACAGTGTTTTTCCTGACACTGTCCAGAGAGGCTTTGGACCAGTGCAATGAGCACAGTAGATTATGCTGAAAGGGAAAAGTGTGATAATTTTACCCAAAGGTTATGAATAAACACTGATGTATATTGTGATTGACTACACAATTGTAGATTGCAGTAAGAACAGTAATTTGAGATATGTGGTACATTAAGCCAGACACTGATGCAAAGCAGAAGTACGAGAGCATGATTTGCTTTTTCTGAAAAGTGGAGTCAATTGGCATCAAATGCCCTAAGCACTGGAGGTGCAATCTGTCTGATAGTAACCTACAAAAAATAATTTTTAGATAAAAATGGCAGCACACAACTTTGAAAATAAAAGGATTATGTACAGTCAGACACAGGATGAAATGGCTCTTAGGAAGCCATAGTGGTCAATATTTACAGTGGTCTTAACTATTCTTCCCAATGCTGCTTCTATCTGTGTGCATGTAAAAGTCCTTTTCTCTTTACTGCTGTTTATTACAGGGTCCTGCAAACAAGAAGAAAGTATAGTAAGGAAAATCTATTGTCTTGTTTTTAGTAATATCCTTATTCTTCTATTATCCAGTTTTCTATGGCTTTTTTTAATTAGTTCCTTTTTTTCTCTAAATTCACAGGGTCCTGAAATAAAAATCTGAGGAAAAACATACAGGCACTATTGAAAATTACACAGTTTTTTTCCTTTAGAATTTCTTTTTCTCGTTGTGTATGAGATTCTGTGATTAAACTCTGCTCAGGTAAACAATACAACACTGGACATAGCATACGAATTGTACTGTCAGCTTGTATTGATCTGTACCCATCCATCTGTCACTTGTACCAGATGTGATTTGTGTAACTCTGGGAGCTGCAGGAGTGGTGCATTGTGAAGAGAGGGAAAAGCAGCCCCTTTTGTTTGTAGAGACTACTACATTCAAGAGCAATGAAATGGCATGTTCAGCCTGTTCTGGAAACAGAAGGAGTGTCTGATTCATTGCAGTTTCTTGCACACCTATTTGAACATACACTGATTATTCCAGTTAGCACTCTCAGTATGTGGTGGTGATTTTTCTGGTATAAAACTTGGTCTTTGTTATGGTTTTTCATCACAATGAAGAGTTTCTTTTTTTATTTCCTAGTGGCTGTTTTGAGGCTGGGTTATTCTCTATAGTCTGTACAATGTTCCCATTTATTTCCTTCTGCATCCTTCTCATAAATTCTCCATTTTCTTCATATTGCTCTCTCGTGTGACAGTTCTTTTAGTTTCTATTCTTTGACTCATATGTCAACAGATTTTTTAATTATGCAAATATCTTACCTCAGCTTTGATCAATAATAGAAATGTAGGATTTTTTGCTTCCTTGCTATTATATCCCAGTGATGTCTTTCCAAGCATTGTGGTTGTTTCCTGTTGCCCTAGCAGACCCTTTTAATTTTGAGCTCTATTACACGGGAATTCTTTTAATGATCAGAAGTGCCCTCGTGTTGATGTCTTATTGGCTTCCAATAAGATATTACTTCAAAATTATTTGGATTCTCTAAGTTTGTGACACTGATTTCATTTGGAAAGTCAGCGTCAGCAGAAGTTTTGCTAAACTGGTGCTACTGGTTGTCTCCAAGTAACACTCTAATTACTGTCTTAGTGTCTCATGTCCTACTTCTCTGAACTCTGTAGAATACCTCATCAATATACTGCTGGAATGCAGCAATGTTTTTGGATTTAAGTTATTCCCAGAATATCCTTTCATTGAAATCCTTTCAAATTATTTTTAACATTTGATTTTAAAATAGCAGAAGCATGCCATCTCTCTGACTCTCAGTCAAATCCTGGTCTGACTGAGGACAATGAATTGAGCTGCTGCTGCCGCCCATAGTTTGGGCATGAAATTCTCCTTTTTCAGCACTGTTTCAGTCTGTAGTGGATCAAGACTCTGTGTTTACCCTGTCTATACATGTTAACAGTTCTAAATAAAATCAATAGAGCTGCTATTAATAATCAAATATGAATAATTAAGGCAACGAGGTGTACAACACACAAAAAGATCTTATGTTTTTAGGCACCTTGTGATGTAAAAACCATCACAAAATGGACTTTTCAGCTTTTAAGCCAAGGCATTTATATGTATGTGTAAATGCTTTCTTTACCTTGTTCTCCTCTTTCAGTATGGTACCTTGGAAAACACAGCTTCAAGACAATTAACAACTTGGAGAGAAAGTGGACAGACATAAAAATAGCAAATTACTCTCAAGTAAGGCAGTGATTAATCATATAAGTGTTCCACTCTTATACCTATGCCTTAAATATTTGCTTGATTTTTTTTGGTGCTTCATTATTTGCTATTCAGTGTTCATAGTTGGTTTTTCTCTTGTTTAAACTGTTTTAGTTATTCAATAAGAACACTAGAAATATTTTTATTTAATTAAGTTGGCCAAACATTCCAGACATATGAAAGAGTAGTATGGTACTAAGGCAAAGATTTTACAAGCATCCCAAGGACTCAAAATTGTTGACATAAAATGTTCAGCAAATGCTTGCAGGTAATAAATGTTTGAATAAAACGATGGTCATTTCCCAGACAATTTGTGATAAGAGAGAGGACTAAAGTCACAAGAATATGATTCACTATGAATAATTCAGTTGAAGCAGAACAAACATTTGAAAGTTCAGTTTCCTTCATGTTTCATAAATTCCACATCCTATCATTTATTTACCAGTAGTTATTCTCTTCTAATTAGTTTTCTAGAAATATGAAGTCATATCAATTTCACAAACTTAAAAGAATAAGTTCCTTTACGTGGTCCTTGCTTTTTCTTTGAAGTTGGTTCTGTGTTTTCATAAGCATGAAAACATAATTTAATTTGTCCTAATGAGGAGAAAAGCTATTTACACACCTGCAGAAGAAATCACTGAATACATTAAATAGTAAACTCTAGAAATTCTGGTACCTAGGTGTCTTATTAAACTTCTTTTGGTGTCTTTTGATATCTTCTCTTTTGTCGAATAGCAATACTTTGTCTTAGCTTTTTTTTTGCAGGAACAGGAGGTTACACTTGGGTTTATGTTAAAATGATAAATCCCTTTTTATTTTTATTGCTGGTCATGAATTATTTGACTACAATTAGAGACACTTGTGTTCATGGGGGACACAATATATTCTGTGTATTTGTCCCCTTTTAAGCTTACCACTTACCCATGAAGACATTAGTTCATTTGTATTTTTAATTATTTTCAAAATATTTTTTGATCTGCAGAGAAACAAGAATGCAGTGTTCTTAGACTTCCTAAAAATATATTTGATACCAGCAATATCTGTAGAATGGGAGCTTGCCTCATAAATTCTGGTGCAAATTCTTTCAGGGCATGTTCAAAATTAATTTTCAAAAATATGTTGCCATAGTTTATTTCTAATTCATTGTCAGTGTTGCTTCTGCTCCTTTTCCAGTTACTCACAGAGAGAACACGGACGAAGCTGGTGAGAATTCCAGGCTGTGTGGGAAGTTGTTTGATGTAAACTTCAAATTAGGCTGTTAGCCTCTGAATAGCTTTAGATTAAAATATATGAGTTTCTTTTAAGTATGGCATCAGCTTATTAGCAGAAAGAGATTGAACTTTTTTCTGTCAGAGATTTTTAACAAGATTATAATGATAAAATGGAGAAAACAATAAGATTATTGTATCATGAGACATATAAACTTGAGGCAGTTTTAAAAAAAAATTTGCTGTAATTAGTTTAACCATAAATGTCACAAAGCCCTGTTGTATGTGTGTCAGGAAGGTTTCTATTTGCTGCAGCAGATTTTGGATTAGGCGTTTTTCATGCAGGTATTTTAATGGATAAATTTCTTTTTTCCTGTCCCTTGTACGTGCCAGTGGGTAGGGAATAATTGAGCTGCACCACATATTTGCAAGTCATTGATACATGCCTGATAACACAAATTTTAATTTCACCAGATAGAGACCATGAAATCATGAAACCATTTCCATTTTACAAAGCTTTGCTTTTGCAGACAGTGGACTATTGGGTATACCCGACTGGCTTGTGAATATTGAAGTAAAAACATGTGATGTCTGTGCTGCCTGAGGGCTTGGGTAAAAACAGATAAGGATATCTTGGCCCAGCAAACTCAGATAAGGTGAAGTAAATTCCTTGATCCTCAAGGAAGATAATTACTCATTCTCTCTAATCCCCCAAAGGATGTCTCCTTATTAATAATGTTATATCATATACCATTTTGTCCCTTATCTAATGTGACTGGCTGATTATTAAAATCCTCCATTTTTCTCCAGCTGTTGTCTTCCTGAGTAAACAAATCACCAAGTTCGATTGGCTTCTATTTGCACTTCTTTGCCCCTTGACAGCAAACACACAGTAAAAATGAGCTGCCTCAGGCTCTTTTTAATCTTGACAGGAGGAAGGAACAAATGCATACATAATTTCTTTAATTGTTTTAATATTTTTTCCACGAAATGTGGTATTTAATTTTGAGTGCAAAACCATTTTTTTTCTGTAAGCTAATGTCAAGGTTACAATAATACACTTTTTGTAGGCAGGAAGGCATAAAGAAATCCATCAGTGTTTCAAATCCATTTCTGTTACAGTCCAAATTGTCTCCCAAGAAGTGCAAGGTAATTAAAAGACCAAAACAAGGCTAAGAAGTATGTGGCTTTACTTGCATGCAGTATTGTATTTAGAAATAACTCAAAGCAAGTTAAGCAGTGAACAAGCTCTGCTGAAATGTATTTGTTTTCTTTCCTTCATTTTAGAGGACACAAATACATCAAGATGTATCAATACCTTTCCAATAGGGAATTATATTGTGGGCTTTGTATGTTTCTGCTACAATATATTAATTTCTTTAAATCTTTTAAGCTCATTTTCTTTACATATCAGGTCAGGGTAGATAATTTCTAAGCAATGGGTGTTAAGGAACCAAAATTTTTAAGAAGGTCTTAGAATTTTGGCTAAGAAATAGCCACAAGCTGATAGCTTGCTAGAGCAGTTATTTTACCTCCTAAACAAAAACCACCCCAAATTGTTTCAAGATTCCTTAAAAAAAAAAGATAAAAAAGGTCCCCTCCATGAGCTTAATGTTTTCAGTTATTACATATTATTTCATCTGTAATCTTTGACCTTTGAAGTAATTTTCCATTCAAGAGATTTTATGAAATAGTGATGTGAAGATAACTTAAAGTAATATTCTAGATTTTTTTCTTTTTTTCTGTAATGCAGGCAACATGAGTGGCAACAGAGCAATTCAAGGTGCAGGGTATTTCATGCCTTTACACCTTTACTGGAGTTAAAAGGGGTTTTCACATGATTTTTGAGTGTGTAGTGCTTGTAGGATTGAGGGGAGGATGGCAACTGGTCATCCTCCACTTTGGACATACTAGCTCTTACCCACAGGAAGATCAGGGCTGTGAAGATGTTTTGCTTATTATGGTCTGCTAAGTTCTTTAGCACAGAAATGTTGATGAGATAGAACATTTTCTTGTTTCAGTAAAATATCTACAGTGGTAAGAATACCTCAAGATAATCAGCTTGTTTAGTGAATTTTCTAAATTAGATACTAACCAAAAACTTTAGACACATCTATTTTATCTGTTATTAAAAAATGTGAACTAAAGAAAGTTTTTTACAAAATCTGTATTTCCTATTAATAATATTAATAATTTAAATTTCAATGAATAATTTAAAATTATGGTTGAAAGAATATGAGATCTTACACTCATATAAAACTAATGCCAAAATTAATACAATGAATTACCCTCAGGGCTAATACAAAGCAAATGTCAATTTTCAGAATCATAAGGATCAGCCATACTGGCAGTGGTTAGAAATCCATACGTGTGTTCTCTTTATTTTTTCCCTGCCTGTACAGTGTCTTTATGCTTGGACTCTTAACATCCCTTCTGATTGTAAGGCAAGACTTCCCCCTTATTGACCAGTGCTTGTTTAACTAAACATGAGATCATATGCATATAGCAAAATATATGGAAATAAATGTGTATATAATGTGCATATATATGGTTCTTCCCTCACATGTGGGCATTACTTTTGCTGTTGATGAAGTCTGGAGCCAAGAGTGGTGAATTTAATATCTGGTAATAGGTGTTACTATCTGGTTTATGATAAGGATGGCATGGATGTGGCTATGGATGAATAATTTATTTGCTTCACTATTTTTTTTTTTTGGTGCAATCATGTCTGGGTTTTTTTAAGGAAATTATTTAGTGTTTGTGAAGATGTGCAAGAGTATAAAGAAAAGCTCTGTTAGTGAGGATTAGAGTAGAAACTTCCAGCATCTTCAATACTGGAGTAATGTGAGTTGGGAGAGTAGGAAAATGTCCTTGAATTTAACTTTTTGAAGTGGAAGAGCATTCAAAACCAGAAAACGTGACAGAGATGGTAACATGCTGCAAGTACAGCTCATGTCATCCAAGAAGAAAGTGTCCTTTGCTGGGGAGGCAAATTGGCAGAAGTAGTCTGTGAACATCTGTCAGTATTTGGCTCAGTCTCTTCTTGTGGGTCCTCCATCACACCAGACCCTCTTCTCAGGTTGCTGTGTGGTGTTTTTATTCCTTTCTGTAGAACTTAAGGTCTGTTGACAATCTATAAGATGAAAAAAGGAAATAAGCAGAAAATGAATATTACTAGTCTGAGGTATTCTCTTTGAAGTGATCCCTTTTGGCACCTGTCTGTACTTGTTTTCTGTGGTTTGATGTTTGATCTCTATATTAAGACTTAATTAACCAAAAAAACCCAAACCCAATTATATAGTATGATGCTTTAAACTCAGTGCCTTTGCAATGCTTAAAATACCTTTTTTTGGAACTGGCTTGATTTATGTGTGAGTTAGCTGGAAGACTCATTATGCAAAATATATTCAGATCTAGCTGTTGTCCTTGATTTTCTTTCTGAACATAGTAGAAACATTTGTTCCAAGGGCACAAAAGAGAGAGAAAGGGTTATCCCAAAATAAATGCTACATGATGGGTAGGGGTCTGCAAAGGGCCGGGCCTCTCTGTGAGCTGCCTGGATTCCTGTAGAGAAAGGACATGTCCTCTGGCCCCTAAGACAGGTATCCTGATGAGGGTGCAAGGGGCTTCCTGGCTCCCTATCCTTGAGACTAACTCTGTTTCCTGACTAGGCACTGTCCAAAACCAAGGAAATCCTTGCTTTGATGTTATTTATAAAAGACACAAAATGCAAATTTTTAGCAAATTGCCAAATGGTGGAGAGGAATGCCTTATTGACCCAACCGAGTCAAATTTATGTATCAACTCAGTTTTAAAAACACTATCAGTACAAAAATGTAGGAGGCAATTGTGACTATTGATAGGTGAGAAATATTGTACTTTTACCATTCTTGATTTCATTAAATCACAGAACGGAAGACAGGAGTTCTCTGGTTTAATCATGCAAGTGGTAGAAAGGAAATTAAAAACGTTCTCTTTGGGGCCTATTAAGGAAAGAGGGCAGGGAATACCAAAGGCTAATGTGATTGCTGTAGTGTTGGGAGAGGAGCAGAGGATAGCTCTGATAGGAACTGGCAATATGATAGCAGAAACAGTTCTTGAATATTTCAAGTCTGCAGTGTTCACTCTGGGGAAAATACTCAAGAAGCTAATGGAAACAAGAATTCATTAATATTTTATTTAAGATATTTATGCAAGTCATGTGTTTTCAAGTATTTCCAGGCTACTTCTATGACATGGGAATATAATGAGGCAGAAGAATTGAGGAGCAATAATGTATCTGAAGCAAATTTGCTAGTTGAGTTTGATCCAGATTGGCCACTTCAAGCAATATCAAGTCAATGGGTTCTTGCCGTAGGTTACTGCTTGTTGCAGCATGGGAAATCCCTGCAACTCATACCCAAATGATCCCACCATTCAGAGAAGGGGAACAGCTGGGAGATTCTTGTCACACAAGGTGCTTCCGTGGTGTATTTTGACTGAAGTTAACAATTCAGGACCCTTTGGAGAAGATTGTTCTTAATTGTCAGTAATGAAAAAGGACAAACCCAGCTACAGCAAACTGAGTTGCTGAAGTGTTTTGTGCTTTGCAGTTGCCTGCATGAGAGAACCCAGTAAGGTTAATATTGAGGAATGAATGAACAGGAGATATGTGGTAGAAAGAGGAGCTGTGCACTTTCCCCCTGTTCTGCTTGTCTCTTCTGCTTTAGAGCAAACTGTCATAATAATGGTATGGTACATGCACAGCCTGTGTTAACAACTTTCTGGAGATGATATTCTATTCCCTTTGGGCAGCCTGCATGCCAGCATTTGACATATGCTCAAAGAAAGGAACTGAGAAAGGGAGAGAGGGTAATTCTATGATCAGCAAGTAACTGGGAAACTACAAGACAGCAGAGTATTTCATACAGCTTACTGATAACTTGATTTTTTTTTTCAGTCTTTTCCTTGAAAAGATAAAGAACCAATTAGGTTCAAATCCTTTAAAAAAAACCATTAAATAAAGCAAACTGACCAAAAAAACCCCCAAAACAAAAACAACCCAAAAACCCCAAACCCCAACCAACCAGCCAAAAACCCCAAAAAGCTCACCTCAAACCATACCAACATCCACAACAAAAAAGCAAAACTCCAACATATTTAGCTGAGGTTTTTATCATAGTCTATAATGCAGAAGGCAGGGGTTTTTGAGACCTTAAAGTCAAATATTTTCATTCCTTTAGTGTTTGGTTCATCCTGTTATTAAGAATTTCATTTACCAACAGAATGTTTACTGTTTTCCTTGTCTAGCTTGATTCTGAGAAATTTAATGTTTCCAAAATAGCAACTCTTGAAATAATAGGTATTAACGAAAGAAAGGGGGAGGTATTGTCCAGCATGAGGTAGCAAGAGGTTACTGTGCTAAAAAACATATGGGACAAGCTTTATGTGCTACTCTGGACTGTGTGTTCAGTGAGATTTGAAATGTTGTGGTTTTGCTGTTTCAGTTGAGCTTTGTGGTAATATTCCTGCCTTTCAAGATCAAATGTAACTCAGGATGGAGTGCAAAAATAACTTTAAGAATTTGGAGTATAGTAGCACCTGTAGATTAGAGTTACAAATGGAGTAAAAGCAGTGTCCTGGTAGAGTTTTCGACTGCCACACTCTGCTCTGACAGCTCATAAGAAAAGGCAATAATGCATAAGTGAAGCTCTGTAATTGCAGTTGCTATGGGAACAAGCCTTGGGTTTGGAAGTTCCCTGAGTTCAGTGGATTGAAATTTCTGTCTCAGCAGTGCATCAGTATACTATTTTGAATAACATCTCTTTAAATTATCTCCCTGAAGAGGTTAGATTTGTCATGGACATTATTCAACATAAAATAGCCTCTTCTACTATAATTCTTACTTACACACCATTGTATGCATTGTCAGTCGATCCACCTGGAAGCAAAAAATTCCACTGACACTTTTATATGAATTTGTTTAATTTTTAAAAATTTCTTCTTTATTTTTTTATTATTAATTTATTTTTATAATGAGTGTTAAATTCTAAGAATTGACTACTTGGTACTTCGTGCAGAGCAGCTTAAACTGTTTTTTTTTAAAGACTTCAGAGAAAATGAACCATTTTCTCCATGTGAAGCAACTAAGGAAAATGTTTTAAAAACTGTTCAGAGGAATTGGCAGAAACACGTTGTGCATCAAAATATGAGCACTTGTTGGGTGAGCCCTCCACCCAGGAACTGCAAATTTCATTAGCTGTGGTTCCACTCTGCATTAATATGGGGTAGTAGTGTGTCCTGTGTCCCTGCATTAACAAGGTGACCTTCACAAAACCTTTCTTAATTTATTAGAGACAGAAATAATGTAAATATAATCCATTAGAAGTAATTATGTGTGTGCTTTCTCCATAACTTTGCATCACGGGAAGCTACACATAACACAAGGTAATAGCACAATTCAGATAAAAATTAGGAAATTGTGGAGTGGTTGAGCATCTTGCTCTCTCTGATTGCCATTCTGCATTGTCTTGCCCAAGGCAACTACGTTATTTCTTCATTGTTATGGCAAAAAGAAGTGAGAAATACGAGGAGATAATAACCAGGAAAAAGAAAAGTCAAAGAGCATGTAGGAGGTAATGTGATCCTGCACAGTGTGGGGAAGGGAGGATGTGATGGCAACTCTCTTTTCCTGACTAGGACAACAGATGAGATTTCATGGTATGTACAGCAGACCACTGAACTGAGCTCCTGCCATTGTTCTGAAGGCAAAGACATCCACTAGGCTTTCCCCTTTCCCTCCTAAGGAAAACCTGTGCTGAAGGTGGACAGTAGTCTGTGTTTTGCCACTGAGTGTAGTTTGAAAAAAGGCAGCAGATGTTTTGTGACATCTAGTGCTTAGAAATTCAGCAAACTGCCAAACAATGGTAATAACTTTGATAACTTTGAAGGCTTTAATTTTCCAGAAGCAAGTACCTCTGGACAGTCATATCCAATAGCAGCAGCTGCAGCACAGCCTTTCCTCTCAGCAGTTAGGCTTCTTGTCAAAGTATAATGTCAAAACACAACAATACAATAAATTGTATTTTTTAATGGCAAAAGCCTGGCCAAAAATATTTTCATAATTTCCTAGCAGCAACATATGACCCAGGTGAAGTAGCAGATACGTGGGGGATATAAACTGTACAGATACTTCCATTTCAGTACAGCGATATGAGGAATAAGATACTGCTCAGCATACATAAAATAATCAGAACCTGGTCCAGAATGAATATTCACAAGTCTTTAGCTTGAGTTTTCTGGTTGCTGGGACAGACTAGTCTCAGGGTTCAGCCTGCTACTTTGTGCTTGGTATTTTTTATTTTCATTTAGATTAGGTATCTGAGATGTGGCAAGCAACACTTGGGCATATTTTACAGAACATGCTGTTTGGACACTTCAAAAATTGTGTTTTGAAAAGAAAAACAATTTTCTGTAGAAGTACTCGAACTTGACAAGTTTTTATGAACTTGAGCTTTTTCTCCATTGACCTTGATTAGAAATGCTGCAATTTTTGTAGGCATGATGAAGGGAACTGGACTGATTGTGGAAAAAGATATTTCCCACCTGAGTTAAGAAAAGAACAATATATCTAATAGTGCTCACATTTTATCTCTCTTGGAGACTTACCTCCATAAGCTTCCTTGAGGTTATACTGAGGCTATACTCATATGAGAAAGATGAAGTTCCTAGATCCCTCTTCATAACTTTGAAATCTAATCCCTGCTGTGGAAATTCAGCCAGGCAGAGGCTGTACTCTATTCACTACTCAGTCACTACTTTTGTATTGGTAGACCAGAGGTAACCCAGAAGCATAGGCTGCAGTCTTCATAAAATATTATCCAATCCTCTACAAAGGATTACCAAGAGAAATCCAAATTTCTCTATAAGTTGCTATAAAACACTGTGGAAGTCGTCCAAACCTGTATGACCAAATGTTAGTAGTAATCTCTGTGCAGGTGCTTTTCCACTTGGGAATGTTTTTGAAACCTTTCTTCTGGCTTATTGCAGTGTCTCTTCAAGAGTCTGAAATGACCTGTGGGCCATTTTCACGTAATCACAAATCCCAGTTGGGGTTTTCATAAAGAAATTGCTGCAGCTGAGTCTGGGGTGAAGTGATGCCTTTTCACTGTGATCTGGCATTTTTAAACAACTGTGTTCTATAGATCAGTGTAAGAAAGCACTCACCATATAGCCCTTTATCATGCTATTTTTCAAAAATAAATCTGCATGTCCAGGGCTGCTAAATTTTATGCATCCGTTGTGTTAAAAATGAGAGTCTAGCAACTGGTTAGTTTAGACAGCCAAGGTTGCCTATTGGTAAAATAAATCCCTATGCAGAAAAAAGGTAAGTTAGCTGTCTGCACTATTCTTCCTTCTCAGAGTATACTGGATTGTAGCATTGTTTGGCAGGCATAGTTTTCCTGACCTTTGCAGAAGAAGTGGAATTTAGTATAGCTTTGAAGCTATTCTAACTTACATCTGAGAATTAGTATGTTCAGTGTGTCCCTGCAAGGCTTTTTGTTAGGTCAACAAAATCCCCTTTTCCCAACCTCTGGGCAAAACCTTTTTAAAAATACAACAGTTTGAATCTTTCGGGCTTGATCATAATGAATCTATTCCAGAAAATGTAACATTCCTTACGAAAATAGAATATGAAGTCACCCCCAAATGTTGTTCTTTCACTTCGGTTTTTCTGACCTGAATACTTCAAGGTCTCTGCATGAATGGAGTATGTTGGGGAGTTAAAAAATGAATCTATTACCATGATCACCCTTACTGTAAGATACAGATGGGACCAACCCAGTTTCTGTGTTTGCAGTTCAGGTTTTGTGCTCCTGCCTTCATACACATCACAGAAGTGATGAAACTCTGACTTCCATTCTGCAGATTTTGTGCACACTTGCAAGCATCACAGGGGATGAGACTGTCCCTGAAATTGCTTTGCTTTGCTGTGCAAATAACAGCTCATCTTTGCTTTCTGATCTTGTCTATAACACCGAGGAAAGACTTTGGTTTTCAATACCCTATGGGTTTTGGGTTTTTCTCTTTGAACGAACTCAGCATATCAGAGTTTCTTTGAATTTGGGCATCCATATTGGAATAGATGGGGTTGCTAAGGATTTTCTAACCTGTAAGACATCTTATACCTTTGATGTGTTTGTAGTAAAGTATGACTTTTGTTCTGCCCGTGACTTCAGCAGGCAAGATACTTGAATAAGATTTAGTAACAGAGGAGAGCTGGCTGAGTCATGGTTATAGCCCTGTTAATTTTGGAGAGATTATGCCATAAAGCACATGGATTGCTGGGTGATTTTGCATTTCAGCAGAGAGAGGTAGTGAAAGGAGAAAAAGCTGATAGACAACATAATATATCTGGTCATATCTGCCATCCCTATTTTAATCTGTTTTTAAAATGTAGCTGACAACATCTACAGAATTTTCATGTACTTTCATTTCAAAGTGGTTTCTTTTTTTTTTGCTAGCATCATATTTTTTAGCACATTTTAAAATTTTGTAATCTTTGTATCATTCTGAAGAATGTCAAATGACACATTAGAAACCCATTGTTTGCGTGTTTCTGCTGATGTTGTGTGAAAGTGTTTTTCAACTTCTTTAATTTGCTTGTGAACAGGTATTTTTATCAACATTAGGCTGCTGTTAGTCATGTCGAGTTGCCTCTGCCTTTCCATCCGTTTCTGTGCCTGCAATATTCATGGAAAATTAACTATTGAACAAGCAATTAGTCTTGGGTGTCTTCATTCCCTCCACTTGTGCAGGGCATCCAGAGAAAGAAAAAGCTGCAGAGCTTGGAAAACCTTGTGTACTGAAGAGATGAGAGATACTCTCCTCTTCCTTTCTCTAGAATGAGACATTGGTCTGACCAGTCTCTCTCAGGCAGCTTTTTGTACAGGTGTAATGGAAACAATATTCACATGTTATGCCGAAGAAATGAATCAAATTTTCTTTGGCATATACTATAGCAAAGTCTAATGTACCATCTACTTTTATAATATTTTTACACCATTTAATAAGTAAACTCATTAATATTATGTATTTGATCATATATATAATACAATTTGTATTATAGGGGGCCATAAATTAAGATACCTGGGTTCATGTTGTAGAACATTTAAAATCATATTTTAGTGCCATTTTGCACCATTTTATTGAGAAGTATTGTTAACAGCCAAATGTTGCTGAAGTTAAAGGCAACTGCATCAGTCAGAGTCTGGAGAACACACAAAACCTGAATCTTACACCTGCTCATATCTCTAGCTGCAATGCTGGGAGGAACCTAAAAGGTCAAAGAGCCCCTACCAGTGTAGATCTGTAACTTCTTTTAGCAAATCTGTATATATGGTGTTTTCTACTTAACTGAGTGCAGAATTAGGAGTTTCTCATCCTTATTCTCAGTTTCTTGTCTGAGATCTGCCTTTGTAAAAATCCCATACCAATCTGCTCCTTTCCTTTCACTGCTTGTGCCAGTGAAGAGTGAACTGAAATATACTGTGTGGACTGCAGTGGAAGTTTTGTGTTTCCTTCATACTTTCCTGCTTTCAGCTTGATAAAAATTAAAATAGAGAGGAGGCAGACAGTAACATTGTGCCCTCCCGCTAGTTATCTGCTAGTTCTCATTCTGCCTGCAAGGGAAGATGTAAATGGGAGCCCAGATGACTCTAAGGCTTCTCATCGTGGTCCAGCTCCTGCCAGCCACCTCCTCACAGCTGGTTTGCACACAGCCTCGTGTGGGACAGCCTCGTGCTCTCCTGTCAGGCCACTTCATTTCAATGGGAGGCATTGTTTGGAAATAGATAACCTTTCTCTGTTATGGAGAACTCTCTGACATTGGAGGTAAATATGAAGAATATCATGCCAGTGCAATACTAACTCATAAAATGTTTTCCTAAGACAACAAACACAGCTCTTGGAGTTTGTGTCGCTTCTGCAGTTCTGAAGTTCTTGCAACATCCTCCAATTTTTGGACTCAAAATTGTTTGGATGTATAATACAACCTGGCTGGTAGTCCAGTTTATTTGTGGTATAATTTAATTTATTATTTCTCTAAATGGTATTTTAAAGTTCTAGGGTTGGAATTGCAATTTAGGGATGTTTTTTCATGGTCTGAAACTATTGCTTCCTAAACACTTCAGGAGGAAGAGCAAGGATATTTTCTGGCTCATTGATTCTGTGCTTGCATTATATTCAGTACTACTTTCCACAGCTAAGATATCAATTATATTTTGATTAAACACCTCATTAGAAATAAATGAATTGTGTACTTGGTACTAGAACTGACTCTTAGTATGGATTCAGTTGAAGAATAAAGCTGTCAGATTATGTAGAGAGATACCCAAAAGCAGTGAAAACAAATCCATTAGTGTCAAGTATGTGCATGTTGGTGTAATATCATTGCAGCACTAATTATTTCTAACACACAGTAATAAGGTTGCACCTCAGTAAGGAGATTGTCTGCAGACTATATATATAAACTGGATAAATTATATATAACTATAGAAATTCAAATAACTTTGAATCAAAAAGATCTTCAGTTTAAATAAATTGAATAGACTGGCCCCATGTGTCCACAATTTATTGATTAAAGAAACAGGCAATCTACACTGAAGACTTAATGAAATGCTTAGTATAGTAAACAATTTTTTTATTGCCTGAATTCAAGGGAATGGTTAGACATATTTTAGCAACATTCATTAAAATCTTTTTTTCAGAAGGACATATCTTCTAAGTGAAAAACTTTGGCCAGAATATATAAACAAGTGTAATCAGTGTAAAGCATACTATATTGAAATTAATGAGGGGTGGTGTTTCCTGAAGAAATGTTGAAGATACAGTGGTTACATTCTCAAAATTAAGAAGCCATTCCAGTAAAGTTCTGTAACCTCAGATAATTTCAGAGAGTCAGAGTCTAGGCTTTACAAAAGTGTGGAAGCAGTATTTATCATTGTCCTGTTTTATAGACAAAGAGTGGTGGCAGAGGGAACAAAATCCCCACAAGAATTTCAATATCTAACTTTCAATTAAAAACACTTGTTATCTGGGAGGATTTGTTATATATAAGCAGACAGAAGCATATGTTAATCTGAAATTTGATTAGGCCTAGTTCTCAGCTTTAATTATCAGGATATCCAGAAGATCTAAATGTGACCCTAAGAGGTGTTTGCTATGCTTTTAGAACATCTGCAAGCAGCATTCTCTTGTGCTTTTTTAGCATTCAAATGTGCTCTTTGTCATCCCCAAACATGACACAGAATCAGCACTTATTCACCAGTACAATACCAGTACAGAGCAGCATAAGCTGAAGGTGGTATAAGAACATCATAACTGGGGTGGAGAGGTGTTGCCCTCAGTTTTCTCTTACTTGCAAGTGTTTGAACTCAAGCAGTGCTGTTCTCACACAGCTTCATAAAAGCAATATATGTTTTTAGAATTTATCAATGTGTTTATATTTTTCTCCTCTGGGAGGAGAAATGTGATGGACAGTGATGTTCACCATCCAGGTCGAAGAGGTGGCAACCTGTGTAGCCAATCTCTTGATCTCTGAACAAATGTATATAAGTAATGGAGTCAGATAATTAAAGAAGGAGAAGCTGTCCCTTGACCTGCTGCATCTGCCTCATTCCTCGTGTGTCCAAACCAGCAACAGAGAGGAGCACTTAAAACTGCCACTCTGGTGTTGCAGGGGAGTGTTTGAACTCTCAGACCAGCAGCTGCCCTGGGTGCACACCCGTGGGCACTCCTGGGTGCTGTCTCCATTCACTCCCCTTCAGAACCGGCCACTGCCTCAGCAGCAGCTGTGACACTATGGCCTTAGGAACTTTGAGGAGGAAAGGATGGATCAGAATCCAGCTTTGCCTTGATTTTACCTCTATTTTTGCTTTGTGAATAGCATCAGTGGATTAAATATAGAAATAAAATAAGTTCAATCTATTTTAATTCAACTCAAATATAATAAAATAGATATAAATGGAAACCATTGCTTCACTTATCAAATTGCATTACACAGTCAAAATGTTTCAGCTTATTTCTATTCTTTTTGAGTACTTGAACAGATATTTAGCTGTGACATATTCTATAATGAATTCTTAATGTTCATATTTAGCTAACATTTGTTACCGGCTTTTTGAAGACCTCTCACCTTAGCATTAGTCAATTTATTATCCAAAAATTCTTTGTACTTCTCAAATAAAATATATATCTATAAAAAAATCAAATCAAAATACTGTTGGCAATCCACATCTAAATCTGCTCCCAAGATGGAGGAGCTTTTCTCCTTATAAATTCAGAAAGATAAGTAATTTAAAACCTTCTGTAACAAAAATCCCATCAGTTTTGAACTGATAGCCCAGGTACAAACCTTCAGCATGACTTGGTTTGAAACTGCCTGATAACAAATGTACAAAATTGGGGGCAAAATTGTTAAAAGCTTGCAGAGCATTGTTTGAACTCTTGTCCAAGTAATGCTGAAAAATAAAGGTTTTTTTTCACCCTGTGTTTTTGCATTTATCTGTAAAATATTGCTTCTGGAGTAACTGCAAAGTGAAGACAATTATTCTGTAATGCCCTGTATTTTCTAGATGAGTGCAGGGCTAGGATTCATAGCTGTTTCACTCAATTACTGCTTTCAACAGTGTTCTTACCAAGATATTGCTTTTTGGGCACTTAAGAAAACTGAATAAAATTGGATTTTATGTAAGATGAACCATAAAGGGAAAAACCACTCCACCAGCACAGGGTTATCGGCCTTCAAAACCGTAAATTGTCAGCCTAACACTTGCTGTCTCATGAAGGTTCTGCTGTTTTAAATTTTTTTTGTATCAGGTAAAGGAGATGTATGAAAAAGTAGCATAATCCACCTGAAACCTATTAAACAGTATGGTAATTGCCTTTTATGTTTCAAAACACACATGGCTCTAGTTTTAGAAAAAAAAATATATTTGTTCCAAGCACTACAGAATCACTTTTGATGTACTATTGGATAAAAGAAGAGTAAAGCAACTACTGCTAGTAACGTTAATTTCTGCTGTGGAGATTATGAACTTACTAAAATATTTTTTACTCTATCTCTTTTTACACATTGTCAAATGGGAAGCAGCTATATCAGCATTGAATCTTCTTAAGGGGCAAGATCCTAAAATTATAAATGTTGATGGAATTTTTTTCTGCTGTCTTTAGTAAACTATTTACCTTTCTCATGCCTAATAATTTTTTAAAATAAACTCATTCACTTTAAAATATGTAAGAGCTGGCCACATATTTAATTTATTCAACCAAGAGAAAGGTAGATGAGAGTTGGGAATTGAAACAAATTGTCTATTTAGTGAGAATATTTTCCTTAGCCTGAATCTTCTTTTGCAGTTTAAGATTGTTACTTGTTCTTCCCACAATGAACATGGAGCAGAGTTTATTTCTATCTTCTTCATTGCAAGTCTCATAATCACCTATCACCATTTGACTCCTCAAGTTTTTATTTTCCCTACAGGAAAGAAACCAAACTCTTTCAAGAAGAGGCCAGATTTCAGATGATGTGATGATCTGGACTTTGCCCTGTTAATTCTCATCTTCCCTGAATGGGGTGCTGCAAATTAGATACATTAGCATTAGATAATTAGCATTACAGCCCATATGATGAATTCCCAGAGCTTGTAAGATTTGGTTCATGTATTTGTCTAACACCTCTACTTCTATGTGACTTGTATCAACATGCACTTTAGTACAGTTGATCAATTTTTTTTCACAGCAGGAGAATTTTAATATTTTTTTTCAGCTGTAGGATAACACTATAAACTTTATTCTTTCAGAACTGCCATTGCTGTTCTGTATTTTCATAGCAGACTGAAAATACTACTCAATCCTCACCTCCATTGCACTATATTGCTTCTATTTCATACTTTATTTTTCCCCCACCAAAGAATAGAAGAAGGATTTCATAATGCAAATAAGGTTAGAGTTGAGGCATCTAAATGGCTGTGTCTTCATTAGAGAGCTTTGTTCCTTGGGCAAAATAGGCATGGCTACTGTGTGTCTAAACTATTTCTGGGCTTGGGTGAATGGAAAACAGTGTAAGGCAGTTGGGTGGCTCTTTGGTGGCTCTGAACTATCAGTTCAGGCAAATTTTGAATTGTGCCAGTATATTTATTTTCCTTTTATTCTCTGATAATTGTATGCCTTTATTGAGTAGCAGAATATATAGCTGTCCTGAGTTGAGTGTGAACAGTTCTCATTTTCACAGTTTCTTGGTGTTTTAAATAGTTCCAAAATACCTTTCAAGGGGCCTCTCTCCAAAACACAGCCACAAGCAGACACCTTGCAAAAATATGTGCCCTGAACCTTGAACTGCTGCAGATGGGGATCACTTAAACTCAGCTGTCCCTAGGCAGGCAACTGCAGTACCAAAGTTAAGATTAGAGCTCCCTGAAGTTGTTATCCTGAGGGATTAAATGAGTTCATATAGCTGCAGAGTTCAGGGTTGCCACATCTCTAGGTTAATAATTTTGGTTAAGCACTTAAAGAGGTGGAATGGCTCTAGGCAGAACTGACTAAAATTGTCTTACTTTAATGAGGTGCTGTCCAGCTGCATTCAGATTTGGCAGTGTTTGACACCTTTGAATTAACCTGTATGCATGGAGTCTAGGCCCAGGAATATTTTTACATTACTTGTTCTGCTTGTCCTAAAGGGACAAAGTCTGACAGAGGTACCTTACATATGTAGCAAGGTTTTCTAGCAATGATGTTTGCTGTCAATGAGAAGTGCTATACCAAAGGCTGCTTTCAGCACAGGGCCTCCCAGCCAGTGCTACCAACAATATGTGCAATTCACTTCAGACAGAGCTAAATTGTCTTGGTAGAAAAGTTGGCTGATATTACTAGTTTATTTAATTATTTAAAATTTATTATTTAATTATTTAAAATTTGTTTACAAGGAAATGTCAATGGAAACTGGCCTCAGTAAATATTTTAAAATACTGTTAAAAAGATTTTACTTTTAAATTATTCTTATTGACCCTTTGAAATGTCAGTAGTTGGACAGATTTTGATTAAGTGTCACACAGGATCATTATCATGAACATATCAAAATTTAGAGGTTTTATTTGCTCTAGATGCATTTTTTAAAATATATATTGTTAATCCAAGGAACAATATATGCTGCAAGATGGATTATATCCTTGTCTTTGATTTGATCTTGGATATACTGTTCTAATTATTTTCTTACTCATTGTCAGCCGGTGGTTTTACAGACTTGGAAAACTGAATGGAATATTAGAGAAGCACATCTGTGCTTCTCCTACACCCTGAGGGATCCTGTGCTCATATACTTGTGGTCTAATCAGTGGAAATATCCTTACAAACTCAGAATCAGTTTGGTCTCTTAAAGCTCAGCATCTGTGTGGTGAACAAAGACCAGGAACAATGAAATACAGGTGCCTGTGTATGTGGTAAATGAGCAGATCTGAGAAGCAGTAGTTTTCTGGCCAACACACTGGAGGGAAGATGTCTCTGAAATGCCTTGTTAAAAATTCTTCTTTGCTTTGTACTTAAGGCAAGATTTTTGTCTGGAGGTTTGGAACATTTCTTGTTATGCTTAGAACTAACATTTCATTCAACTATGCAAATGGAGAGGAAATGAATAAACATTGATTAAGAATGAGAATGGGTATTTTGTGTTATATCAGGCACACAGGAGACACCGTATGTTGCTGCAATAATTACTGTTGCCATATATGCATAGCTGAGGCACAAATGGGAAAAATTGAAAAAGCCCTAATTAGATGTTTCAGCTGTTTGCTAACAGTGTGACTGCAGACATCCGTCACCCTTAAGTATTCTTTATATTCCTAATGTTAATAGGTTTTTTTCCTATGGAAAGGCTAATGAACTATTTAAATTAAGGAACTATTAGGCTGTTTTGTTTCTTCAAATAACTATGTTATTGTTATAAAACACTTTGGCACTTCCCTTAGACCCTTGTATTTACTCTGTTGTATTACTATTTGAGAGATATTCTTGAAGGATTGTAAGCTTGTAAGCTACTTGTTAAAATGTTACTTCTTAGTGTTATTTAAAAGTATTTATGTGTTGTATTTTTTATCTGTAAAAATTCTTATGTCTATTCTCAGAATATTAATGATACTGCTTCACATGATTTTAGATTTGAACAATGAGAAGACTAGCATGAGTATCCACAGGTATGTGCAGCAGCAGAGGGGTTTTTCCAGAGATACCAAAGCAGTGGTTTTTTATAGATTTGTTTTTCATGGATCTGATTTCTTTGCAGAGTAACCATCCCACCTTAGGGAGTCAGCTCTGTATTGTTTCTGTACATATCTGAAAATTCTTTTATGAAGTCATAATTAACTGTGGCTTCTAATACACAGCATTTGATTTTTAGAAGTAAGATTTGCCAACTGGAAAAACCTTCTGATTCATAAGTGAGGGGTTTAAGAGATTTGACATGGAATACCTCTCTTTAGGCATCTCTGCTCTTCCAAGGGTGGGGCAGCTTTTGGCCAGTGGATCTGTTAGTGATGCTTAAAAGGCTGTGGCTTGAGCAGAAAAAGCTGAGTATGGCTGTGTTCATGGGACAGGAGGAGAGACAGGTGGTGTCACAGGAGGAGAGATGGTGTGGCACATTTATGCGGTGTCTGTTTTTCATTCATTTAGCTGGTCTGGTTTGGCTTTTGTACCCCTCAACTTCTATGTATAAATGCGAATTGAAGGCAGCATTTATTTTCTCTGTTTTTGTCCTTTTATCCCTTTTTTCTCTGCAATGTCATGGGAATTCCAGAGTGTAATGTTCACCACACATGTTCTCTAATGCTCAGCGTGTGTAAGGAATCCTGTCCTGGAGAGCTAACCACGGGTTTGGGAAAAACAACAGCACTTGGAGTAACCTGGGGGTCATGAGGGAAGAAAGGACAGAGGGTGACTTGCTCCAGTGTCCTTTGCTGTATGAGGACATGATTGCAAAGCCCTCCTTGTTCCACAACTAAAGTAGATACTCATTCTTGTCTTTGCTGTTTTCCAGAAGTGAATTTTAAACTGCCTGATACCCTGTTGCCACTCTGTATCAATGCACAAAAATGCAGGAAAGACGCAATACAGGTGCAAAAAGCCAAATTAGTTCTGGCAGTCTAGAGTGCAGGAAAGTCTCATTAATTAGAAATGGATTTTGTTACAGGAAACATTGATTCTGGATTTTTTCTATTGGGATTTTTTGGCTTTTTTTTTTTTTTTTTTTGACATACAGCATTAACTGCTGGATAAATAAAAAGGAATTAAGGTAAACGCTGCTAAATATTTCTCCTTGCAATTTGAACAATAGACATTATCTATTGCCAGATATTATGTAGGAATATAACACTTATTCTTTGATCATATTTAGTATTTCTTGGAGGAAAAAAAGAATAAAGAATACAGAATGTGTTTCTATGTACTCATATAGATAGTGTAAATGTCCCTTTTGTTTTTTCAAAGATGAAAAAAAATTGTGACACTTTGATTTTCAAACTATTTTCCATGTCATCTTTTGAAGAAAGACAGGTATTTAAAGTGTTTTCAGCTACAGGCTCTTCGAGTTCAAAGAAAGGAAAAGAATAGATACAGTACTTTTTTTCTGACTTCTCAACATATTTTTTTCTTCCTGCCGTGGCAGTTTAAATTTACGTATGGTTGTACTGTCAATGCAGTGTCTATCCATCATATATGCTGGATAAAGGTCAGAATAGAAAAATGCCACAGCTTTAGGAGGAGAGGATAAAAAACGTTTGTCTGAGCTAATGCACTGAAAAAGAAAATCTAGATTCAGCCAACTACAATTTAACTATATATTTTGATAAAGTTATTTCATTTAACCAGATACCTTGTAGGGTAAATGAGCTCTATTAAAGTAATCATAACTGATGATTTTGCAATGCAATGAAGTGAATGGATGGAATTCAGTGTTAGTTAACCTTCACTGAACTTTTCATTTTATGAATATAATTGACATTAGAGTGCACATTTAATCTATTTGTCTTATTTATCCTCATGATCAGTGATGACCAAGGTATGGAACTTTGAAATAGTCTGTAGACTGCACAGTTTACTGTATCTTGTCACTCATCCTGGTTTTCGGTAATATGAATTTGGAAACTGCTGAAGAAAATAGACTAAAATCGAGGTGCCTCTAGAAGATTGTAAGACAAACACAAGATGATGAGGGCTGCTCTTGAAGTCACACACACAGACACATCTCTTTCATTTCTCATTTAGTATTTTAGAGCCAAAACCTCCCTTTCATTCAGGGTTTTAGCTCCAATGACACACATTGAATTGTTATCTGGGCTAAACAAATAATATTGGCTTCAATTCAGGTTTGATGCTTTTATGCTGCTTGAATGATCTGATTTTTTGTTTTACATGGTGTTCCTGTGTGGTATGATGTGCTCTCTTGTATGGTAATTTTCAGTCATGTGTCACATGAATTCCACAAAAGCACAAAAATCCACTATTTCTGTCTTATCAATAAAGCCATAAAGCCCTCTAAAGATCCCTCAAACATTAATTGAAATACTTGCTCCTAGCCAGTGTGAAGAAACTGGGCAGTATGTTTGAATTTAAATATGGTCATACAGAAAGAGAATTTGGAATTGCTATGGAGTGTAGGGAAGGGCTGATAATATCAAAATGAAGCTCCAAAGGTACATTAAAACTGTAAAATATGAAACTTAATCATGGGAAAATCAGCATAGAAAATGCCATAAAGGAATTCCTCAGAAAGCTGAAGACTTACACTAGACTGGTTAAATGTCATCCACTGAGTTTTTCTTAACCTGCAGTCTCTGGAAACCAGAAATACATTTGGCTCCATGTGCTTGTCTTCACTCATGCAGCAAAGGTAGGCTGCTTGTGCAGCTACCACCAGGGCATTGTTCAAAAGAAAATGCTGTTTCAGTGTTGGTACTGAACTGAACACTTTCTAAGGACATTGAAATATCTGCAGAGAAAAGAAAAAATAATACCAAACCCAGTATTTTCTTTCTAGAACATGTTATTGGAATATTTTATGTCTTACATCTTCTTTCTTCATCTGTTGTGAGTATTTCAAAAGAAATTTCTCTCCCTGTTGAATAAGTTCACACTGTATTAAACAAATATAAAAGCTTTTTTCATTCATCATTCTATACATTTAATGACAACTTTAATTTTCATTAAAAATTAATGTTCAGAGTATTTGGGGAGAAATCTGGTATAATCCCTTATTTTGTATTCCTGGCCATTATGCAAGCTACAGCAAGAGTGCTTATCTCCAGGAGTTGTTCTCATGGTTTGATCTTTCTAAGGTTCTTAAAGGTACTTAAGTGATTTACAATGGTATTACCAGTAACTTCTTGATTTAAGGAAATTAAAACTAATTTTTTAGGAATCATCATTATTTTGTTGCTAAGAAACAAGCCAAGAATGCTGGCTGATATTCTTTCACAAACATAATCCCTTACAGCATGCTTTCTATGTATTTATGCACAGAGCTGCTGATGACTGAATGGAAATAGGATTTAGTGGGATTTAATAATATTCTCAGTAGAAAAGCTTAACTTAATATGCAAGTTCTAGTGGGAATTTTCTTTCCCAAAGATATTTTATAAGCATTTAGATACTTTAAAGTATACAAAATAGAGATCCAGCTCTCAAGCAGAAAAAGTAAGTCCCATCAAAGTATTATTGTATTTAAAGGTAGACCTTTATAGAAGCTGCATACTAAACTCCTGAGCATAAGACATGGGATTATTTATTGTAAGGCTTTGAATTGCCTGTTCTCCCTTCTTGTTATTGACTACATTTAATACAGTCTTTGAGTTTATGCTTGGTATAGTCCCAAGATAATAAAAATGGAATGAAATTTTCCACAACTGGTCAATAATAAAGAGAGATGGAATAACCAGCACCAGCTGGGCACCCACACAGTCTGAGCCCCCTCCATAAGATGTGTAGTTGTTATTGGCAGTGAACCTGAGAATGTCTTCTCTCCAGGAGTGGCAGGTTTGACACAGCTGCTCCACCCTGCTGTGACAGCACAGATAGAAATTTAGCTGGAAAACTGACTATTTATGCAGGTTTTTCCTTCCACAAGGTAGCCATGAAGCTGGCAGACCATTTCTTCCCCCCAAAAGGCCTTGGCCTCAATGGTTGTGAACAACACAACTGATAGGGTCTGGCAACTTCAGCTTCTGTAATGAATTATAAACGAGAGAAAAGCTATTTAGTACCTCTGGAAATTGTAGTTGAATGCTAGGATAGCATCTCAGTATTGTTGTAAGTGATGCTGATGAATGGGCTCTGTAAAACTGAAATAATGGATGAATCTTTAGAATATTAATACAGTAAAAGCTGTCTGCCATGAGTCAGTGACACAGCAACAATTGGTTACTTAGTACAGGTTTGGAGTTTCTTGAAGATGGTTTACTGAGCCAGAAAATTGTCTAATAAAGTGCCTTTTTCGTATAGAAGTTTTGTATAAATTCATGGTTATCTGCTAAATTACAGCCCATGTAATTTTGTAATATAGTGTGAAAGGTCTTTATTTCAGCCTTTTCTGTTGAAATCAGATGGATGGGCCTGGATCATTTATTCAAGAAAATACTTCCTGAAGAAGTGATAGCTAATTTAAAAAGAACTCAGATACCACAGAAATAATCAGAAAGGTGAAACTGGTGTCTCCATATATTCTCTTAGAAATATTTCTATCTATAGCATGTTAATGTAGTGATTTGGAAGCTGAGTAGACAAAGAAAATATTCTCATTGGACTACTATTGCATCTTCAAGGATGAAAACAAAAAAATACACTAAAACAATTGGGTTTCTCTCTTTGATTATAAAATTAAATGGAAATTTGGAGGTCTCTAACTCACTCCTGTGTAATTGTAAAATAAAAGGTGGTGGTTAGGAAAGATGGATGTTTTTTGCAAGTGTCTCCCAGCCACAAACCACAGTGATTAAGTAAGGCTCAGGTTATCTGGTGTCTAATACCTGCCAAGATTATCTGGCTTGTGGTTATTTCAATCTGTTTGGGTTTTTGTAAGCCATGCTGGGGCAGGGGGAGTCCCCTGCCTGAGATTTGCTTTTTTTGTTGGACAGGCACCTAGGCAGACCAGAGCCACTCAGGAGAAGTGTGGGGACTTCACTACTGTGGGGACTGGTGGAGTTCAGACAATCCCTATGACACTTCTCTCCTTACCCAAAGAGGTTTAGAAGTTTACTCAGCCCAGTCCATCAGTAGCTCACCATCATCTATGATCTCCTCCTACATAGCTATTGTAATATCCTTTTTTTTTTTTTTTAAGGCAGTTTTCTTGAATTTCTCCAAAAAAAGAGAAAATCCATTTGTTGCATCCCACAGTTGTGGTTCTTGCTTTAGCATTTATATTCCATGTCCATGTTAACTTTACTGTAGTCAAGACAGAGGCCTGGAAGAATCTATAATTCAAGGTTATAATCATGTCCCAAAATCTTCCTTTTTGTTTAACTTAATTTGTAAACCAAATCAGTGAGTGCCACATGTATACATAATGAGACACTTATGGCTGTTTTTGTGTCTGTGGGGCAATATCTGTCTAGTTGTCTATGTTCTGTATCCCCCCCCCCCACCATTATTTTTTCCATTTAGATTGTTCCATTTGTCAATTACACAGCACCCCACACAGTTTTATCACCACAAATAGGCTGTGAGTAGTAGCAGGAAGTTGGAAACAGAGAGGAAGAGAAAAGTGGGAACCTCTTTAACTGGATTTACTACTACTGAAATGAGGTGTAGAACTATACTCTTTAAAAGTTTGTGATTAATCTTGGTTCCTGGCAAGTCTGTAACAATCATTGAAAAAACCAGAAATCATCCTACAACGTTTACAAGTAAATAACTTATCCAATATACTCCCAGTCTGACTTTTTATGTTAATGACAATTGTTAAAATTGATTAAATGCAGGTACCTCATGTATATTGCCAAAATGCAGCCCAAAGTAACCATTGTTTAGCATTTTCTGACTTTTTGAAGCAAAAGCTCACAAAGGGTTACTCATAACAACTTTCATGTGGCTTTCTAGATCAGTGATTTCCATAAGCACAGGAAAGTCCAAATCAATGAGACAATTTTTAAATGTTGACCTTTTTAAGTTTCTTGAAGCATTGCTGTGTGTTTATTCAGTCTTTATAAATCTGAATGGAAGAATGCACCCAAAAGTGCTGATAAATGCTTTAGATCCAAATCTGCCAGAGATTCATACAGTCAGAGTGTAAATCTATACTGAATAATGCATTACCTAATCTGACCTTTCCTATTTCACAGACCATTACACTTGTCCAAAATTGACTCCACTATTGGCTCTTTGTTGTGTCCGATAGTTTGGGATTGACTGAGGCAAAACGGAGGTGAAACTTCCCACTGCTCACACATGCTCAGCATCACTGGGTACACAGATAATTCAGTCAGTTCTTTTACAGCTCTTATTGCTATAAAAGTATTTTCATATATGGTTTCTTAATGCCCCTTTTAAATTTAATAGCCAGCATTGTTTATGTAGAAGGGAAACAGAAGAGTATTTGTTGAGCAGACATCTAATTAATTACTTGAAATGCCAAAGGCCCTTTTCCATATCTTAGTGAAACACCTTGTAAAAGGGCTCTGAAATTTTGCAGGACTGGGCCCAGTAGTGTCAGTGAAAGATAATCTGGCTGTTAATACTGATAGGTGGATTCGCACAGACAAGACATCCAGGCATGACAATGGGGCCAGTTTCCACTTCGATATATGTAAGTGTATGCTATTTTAAATGGGTTATTTGGCAGGCCAGAGGAATCCCTATTTAGTAGCAGATGACTAAGGTATTCCAAGAGAATACAAATCAGAAAAAAAAGTCATAAAACCCTCTAATTAGTGTTTCTAGACTCACTCTAGCTATCTGCTTATTTATCAGAATTTCTGTAATAAACCTAATAGATCACCCCAGTCTTTCTCCCCTAATTCCTGGGTGGCCAGGTGGCAATCCTGGACAAAATGTTCCTGAGTCTGTCCCACCAAGTGGACTAGCTAGACAGTGGCACAAAACTTCGGCAAATGACTTAGAAGTTGTTTACACTAACATTGTTTTCTTACAAAGCCTGTCACACTCTACAGTTTGCTTGACTTTATTACAAAGATTCCTTTGATAATTCAGGTGACTATTATGTGGAACATTAGGATTTCTCAGGACTATCTGATGGGAGATTCACAGTTTCCACAGGATGAACACAAATATGTTGCTCTTTGCAGTGCATGATGGCACTGCCTGGACATGGGGCTGTGGCAGTCCCAATCCCTATGGCTGACTGCAAGCTCTGCTAGGCATGACTATATCTCCATTTTGGGAAGTCTGGCTGGCAGGGGAGTAGTTTTCTTGTGTTGCATATTGGAGATTGTTTTCTGGCTGTTATTGCTTCAGTCAGTGTGTAAGCTCTTGCCCAGACATGCTATATTCTCTCCAGGCAGGGTTGTAAATATCACATATAACCCAGGTACAGTCATATGTCTGTATTTACATCTGCATCTGTCTATATTATCTGTAAAATTGGTTTTGTGCTTTTTCTAAGTGCAGTTTGGAAAGGAAAACACAAAACTGAAATTTGTGTGGCTCTTTCATCCATATGTATTTGATGCACTATACACATTGATTTCTAATTCTTATCTTTAATAGAAATATCATCCTACATCATGGCATAAAATATTTCTATTTAACTGTGTTTTCTTGTTCTGATCTGATATGGCAAATAAGCAATGTTCCATGCTCATAATTACAGAAGTTTTAAATTTTTTTTGAGATTCAGTTGGATGACATAAGTATTAATTTTTAAATGGTACATAAATATCCAATTCCATAATTACAGAATCATGTAAAGCATATTATTATTCAGTAATACAAATAAAATCAACTGAGCTGGTATTTGGTATATTCTGTTGAAAAACTGAGTGTTATTAAGCTAGAGCATATATTGGGAAACACTTAATTGGGATAATTTTTTAATATGTTATATTTTACTGTGTTATTGTCTGTCAGATTAGGAGCTCTGCTGTGTGTCATTTTTCTGCTCTCTATCATGATATTGCACTGCTATTATAATAACAGCATTTTAGCATTCGCCATAAGAGTGCAGTTTAGTATTTCAGAGTGTAATTCATTCCTGGGCACAGGGCCAGGATGAGGCCTGTGAATCTCCCAAGCCCTACTTCAGCTCCCAAATAAGTGTCAAAGCATATAAAAATTGTCATGTTTTCCTCCCTCATTTGGCCTGGTGAACAGAACTGCTTTTGTAAATACCTTGATGAGATTTGTGCTGTGTAGAGAGCTAGTCCAGAGATGTAAGAGCCTAGAATGTGTTTAGGTGGGGACCTGGTGCTCCTCCTGACCATGGCTGGGCTGTGCTGTGGCTCATGGCAGAGCTCTGTGTCCAAGGTAATGCCCATCCCTGACACTGCCCAGCTGTAGGAGCAGCCTTTGGATTCCTCATCCATAAAGGGAACAAACTAGCTCCATAGAAAGTGACTTTTTTTTCCTCAGAAATTTCTGGAGGGAGTCACCTATGGCAGGCATACCATGACTGTGAATTAACCACTTGACCAATGGACACAGGCCTCCTTACTAGGCCAAAACCAAATCAGGCAAAGCACTAAAAATCAGTATAAGAGTGTGGGGGCTGAACTTTGGGACACATATATTTGTCTCAGCAGAAGTGAGCTAATGAGTGAGACACTGACTTCAGAACTGAAAATCTAACATCAACTGCTGGTGAGGAAAAGAAGCTCTGCTGGGCTTAAGCTGAGCACTCCTGTGTCCAAGGCACTCAGCCTCAACAGTGAGATTTGTGCAAATGTCCTTTCCTTCCTGAGTGAGTGCGAAATGGTCTGAATTAGTGTCTGTAAATTACCTCGCAGTCCCCAGGAGGTGGCTGCTGCAGGAATGGCAGGTGCTGTGTGCTCTTCCCCCAGGAATGAGCCCTGTCAGAGCTGCAGTGATGAGAAACCGCAGTTCTCCTGCACACTTCACCTCCAAAAGGCATCTGTCTCTCCCAGTGCTGCCCTGACAGGGACAGTCCTGAGCCACCATCAATCTGGGATGTCCTTCAAGGTGACAGCAAGCCAAATTTACTGAGATGAGGGAAGCCTAAATAAATGGCCTTTGCATGGTGTGACACAGATTTGGAGCTTAACTCGAAAGGCGTAAGGACCTTTGACAGCGTGCACACTCAATTACTGTGAGGCCTGATTTCCTGGAGTTGGAAGTGCTGCTGACCACCTTGAAGCTGTCATCCAGAAAGAAGAAATGGATGTCTAGACCAGCTAGGGACAATGATGAATTTAATTTGAATTAATTTCTTACCATGACAGATATGAAAGAAAATATTTCCTTTAAAATAAATAGAAGGGAAGAAAGTTATCTCGAATGTGTTTTAAATTATTCCTGTAGGGCAATCCATGGTATACAATCAGTGTTGCTTGTAGGCAGTTTTATGGGAGTGCTAGAGTTGAATTTTACATAACTGGAAAAATAAATTTACACCTTCTCCAGATGAAACTTGCTGTACTATAAATCCTCTGTGCAGTTTGAGTTCTATCTGAAGAGCCATTCTTTAAACATACTGCAAGATGAGAGGGGTTTGGGCAGGTTTAAGTGAAGATCAAGACGATTAGAACCAATAAAAGAAGAGAAAATGCAAAGAAAAATAAGCTGGAGTGGTCTGTGCATGCTGATAATGTATGAGGGGAAAAATGAGTATTTCTGGTCCAATGGGTTCTTCCTGTTTGTGTTCACTGTAAGAACTGTGTAAACAGGAATTCAAACTTCTGTACAAAATGCACAGTAAAATAGATTATGTTTTGATATGTCAAATCCGACCTGTTAGCTGTCCTTTTCATGAGTCCTCATATACTTTCCTGTGCTGCTATGGTATATCAGTCGCACAGTTTGTAGGGAAAATAGTATTTCTATACAGTGGATGCAGAGGTGGAGCCAGAATGTAGCTGATCTAAATATTGTATTCATTTATAGGGAGCTGTCTTTAAAACTCTGCCAGTTTTGAAACGAAATCCTGAGGAAACTTTGTTTCGCTTGGACAGCTGAAATGTTTCTGCAATGTAATGACTTTAATTGTATGTTCTGAAGCAGTAGATACAGAAAAACTCCACAAGCTCTTCTCTTGATGCTGAGCTGTCAAGAAGCATATGGGTCAAGTAGAATTTCTGATTCTAAGAAAACGTGAATTTTCTTTCATGTCTGTATTTCAAAGACGGAGACAAATATCCTTGGTCTTTAAGAGACTGGATGCTTTTATGAAAAACTGGTGCAACTAATCAATAAAAATGATTTGTATTTTAAGAGTGAGAATTTCCTCCAGTGGTGGTGTTGGAAGAAACAGGGTTTTGATATCTGAGGTCAATCTTGATATTTATGAATAGTCCCTCCAGACTAATGAGAGCTGCAGAAAAGATGTATCTCTCATGTTTGTCACCCCCATGACCTGACACAATGTGTGTTATGTGTGTGAGAGGCTTCTGAGGAAAAAGAGAGAGATATAGGAGTGTAGAAGTTATCTTGAAATGCTTATGGAATACACTGACCACAACTAGAAGTCTACAGGAGTCTGTAGATTATAAAAATGGTGATTAATCGTAATACCAGAATGTTCAGGAGGATGATGTGTTTGCAGTTTTGATAAAACTCCTGCACACCTCAGTTTAGTGCATCTGTAGTCATAGCTACTGCATCAATATAGAATTTCTGTTTCCTAGGGCCAGGCAAAAGCCGTACTATACAAAACAATCAATTCTGTATAATTTCCACAACTTGGTGCTGGGTAACTGTCTTTCCTCAGTGTTTCCCATTAAGTGAACATAGAAACCCTCATAAAAATGATCTTTGCATAATTTAAATGGTCTCTTCTGTAGGAAAAATAACATTATTCTATAATTCTAGCAATATTTTATAGTTAATTTATTTGCTTGCATGTTGATGTCCATGTATATTTGTCATGTGTTTGGAGAATTACTGAGGAAAGTTCAGCTTAAAAAACAGGCTTTGCTTTTAGTTCTGGCAGTAAGGTAGTCTCTATTCTTGGTGGGGAGTGAGTTTCAGGATTTGGCTGTATGATCTGTGTAAGGTAGTTTTCATGCTTGAGTCCTTTTGAGTGTGAGCTTCTGGTGGGATGCAGTTGTGAGACTCTTGTGGTGCAGGAGTTGCTCTCCTGGGAATTAGTGGTGTGGGGAGCTTGTCAGCACAGCAGGCTGTGATGCAGCTCTGCCACAAAGATCTGCAGCTGCAACCCTCATTTGCCTCATTGCCTTTTGTGGAAAAGATGCCCAAATGCTTAGCATTGCCTTCTGCATGTCAAGGATATAAGATTCACAGCAGGGAATGCTTGGGTGATTTATAGGAAGAGGTGCGTATCCAAATGATTTAAAAAATATATTTTTGCTGGCACAAACATCAGTATGTATCAAGACTGTTCCCTGGCAGTTTTTGAACTGGAACAGGATACAATTTACTGGATGAGTAATTTGCTGTGAATGGTTTGTTCATCTCTACTCTAGCATTTTCTAAACAATTGATTATGACAAATTACCAGGTAACAGGTTTGTTCAGGCTGTGCTTGAAATAAACAGCCTTTGCTGTGGATCCAGCCTGCTGGGCTGAGTGACAGCTACTGCCCCTGATCTTGTCTGAAAAGGAGGATTCTTAGATATAAGCAATCTGTGATTAAAACCTTGTATCAGTCCGTCTTACTCAGCTATTTTCTTTTAATTTTTCAAATTGAATCCCATCTTTTGCTAAGAGTGATTATAGTGCTGGGGAGGCTCCACAGTCACCCTTCCAGTGGTCTGCTTGGCACACTGTGACAGACAGGGAAGGCAGCACAGCCTTTGTACGTTACAATAGACTTGGTAGCTACTTGCTGGCACAAATTGCCAGAAGGGATTATAGCAGATTATTACTCTTCAGGAAGCTTTCTCTGGGAAGGTTTGTTCTGCCCATTTTGTCCTGGGGAGTAGTCAGTTCACTTCAGGGAGAGTGCTATGGTTTTTGAGGTGTGCATTGTTCACATTCCTTAGGCTCCCCCAGGACAGGATGCCTGGAGGATTGGCAACTTGTGTTCCTGGGCTAGATTTGGGGTTGTCTGCATCCCTCTCTGCTGCCAGCACAACTTGGTGAAATTTTGGTATCCTGTTTTGGGTGGAGGAGTGACATGGTCCTCTTACATGTTTATCTCTTGAAACAAGAGGTCATTAAGATGATGAAACAGACTCTTTAATTAATTTCCCCATGTTTAAGGAGATGTTTTCCCCCCCCATATACTATTGGTACTCCATTATCATAATAAAAAGCATATACTTCACCTATAAAACTTGTAGGTTGCTTCTGCATTATGAAGATTTTCTGCTTGTGCTGCCCAATTATGAAGGCAAAGCTTGTAACAGAAATCTGATTGTATTGAGGCATGGTGTTTTCAGCCTTATGGGAATATTATTTTGGAATTTCCAATTTTGAAAAGACAGGTGATCAACACATTCACAGGAAAATGAATGCTCCTTAACAGAAAGTTGTGTTACTTCATAATGTCTTGCCATGTCTTGCACTGATTGTATGGAAGCTGTTATTTCATGTTTAAATATTGGAATCTAATTTGCTGTTACTAATTTAGAAGGACAGGATTTATCTTGGTATGAGAAACCACCTTACAAAGGTGCTTTTCCTACCCCTCTTTTCCATCCATCTCTAGCACCCTATAGTAGTGTCTGTTTCTTTCTTTTCTTTGACTAATAGGAGTGTGTTACCCTGTAAATGGTATTGAAATCAGGTGAGAGTAATCTTACTGTAAGAAGTGTTATCAACCTGTACTACTGTATGTATGCTAATTATACAGTATGAAGTTCTTATAAAGAAATATGGTAGTAATCATTGTTTTCAGATACAGTGATCATGACTATTCCTTTAGTTTATAATGATACAGTAGAAAGAAGTTTAATTTCTCAATCTAATGACTAATGTTTTTCAAAATGCTGTACTGGTTAAAAACCCTTCTATTTTGTTGAAGTTACTCTGTACAGGGGAAAGGTTGAGGTTTGTTTTATGGCTTTTGATAAAAATCTGAACATACTCCAGTTTCATAAAACATCCCTGTATGACATAAAATACCTTTTTAATGAGTAGTCACATACACGTCACGTCACAGAGAAGGTTTCATTGTCAATACAGGAAAGCTGGTTACAGGAGGGAAGTGATTTGGCTACTTAGCTGAATTGAGTCAGTCCAAATTCTGTGTAACTGATTTATGGGATAATAGCTGCCATTTCATCTAGACAGGAGAGAGGAGATGGGAGCAAGAAAGTAACTTTTCTCTGGTCATGTCGTAATGTAATTTGTTCTTTGTCTTTTGGGATTTTTTGCTTCCTTTATCAATTCTTGGAACCTTATTAGCATTTTTTTGTTTTTCAACTGGTATGAAAAATAAGGCAATTTGTTCAGCTTCACATGGGCTCGTATTATAAAGCATATCTGTAAACATATATATAGACACATGTACTTATAATAATGAAAACATTAATGGGACTCTAGGTGGTCTCAGCTGGTTCATTAGAAGAACCAGCAAATAAAATGTCTGACTTTTCAATTTCAAAGGATATAAAAAATAGAAGCTCAGATAGTGTGAGGAACACAGCTTTCACAGAATTTTTCAGATACCTGACTTTTTCCACATGTTAGAGCCCAGCTAATAAAAAGGTCTGATTACTGGTGCTTAATGTTACTTTGTTTCTATTTTTGCTAAAAGAGATACATATTTTTTCTCAATTGTGCACACTTCTCCCTGCCCCCCGGTTTCCAATGAGATAGTACAGCAACCCACACAGCTTTCAGAAATATTTGTTTCTTGAAGGCATCAGTTTGGGTGTAGCAATTCTACTGCTAGCAAGCCCCAAACCTCTTTGCAAGTGCTTGGCCTCGATGTTCCTTAACAAGAATTATGGTGAGTACAGGGGCCACACTGATCATCAGGGCTTTGCACCTACCCTGGTGTATTTTCTGTGATTACTGTCATCCCAGAGAAGAGTTCTGTCAAGAGATAAATGTTCTCCTATTATGACTAAGAAGACAAGCAGATGGAGAGCAACTTGGCTTTTACCATTGCTCCTCAGTGCCCCAGAGCAGCACAAACATGGGATGCACTCGACTCTCAGCTGGTGGACACCAGCCCCTTCCAGCTTCTGGCTTGTAAAGGGATAAGCATAAACTAAGGCAGTCAAATGGTGGAAGAAAGTAGGAGAAAAAGACTGAGAGAGAGAGAGAGAAGCCAGCAGCAGGAGATAAAAACTGGGCAGACCAAAGAATTCTAAAGCTGGAAATGGTATGAAGCTTCAAAGTTGCAAATGTGCCAGTTAGCACCGCTGGTGAAGAGATCTAGGAAGCAAAGCTGAGAATAGGAATCATGCATCTGAGAAGCTACTGGTCTTTCTCAGAAATAACAACCTTTTATCAGATTTTTACCACTTTCAATTAACTCATAGCCAGAACTGCAATTAAGCTTCAATATATTTTATAAAAAATAGTACTTAGTTTACTTTCACATAAGTGAAGAGATACAATTGCACAATGGTGGTTACAATGGTAGAAATACATACTGTTGATAAAATGTTTGCAAGAGATTTAAAAACATACTGTACAGCACCACATCTGAAATTGGATGATGGCAAAATGAATCATACTCCTTGTCTAAGTAAATTAAATTCCTAAATCTTTCTTTCAGAATAAATAAAAAAATACAATGTGCAATATGTGTCTGACACTACCGAAATGTTTCCTGAAGTTAAGCAATATATTAAAACAAAAAATGAGGTAAAAAAAGACATTCATGCATTTAAGCCACCATTAGTCTCTGACTCTAAAATAAGGCAGATCATAATCTTTTAAAAACTGTCTTTAGCCATTTAAATCCTCTTTAGTGCTTTTCAAGACAAGGTCTTGACAGACCTTGCAGAATCACGAGTTAAAGATGCTTTTTATTTCTGACAGGTCATCTTTGACAGGTTCAGCCATATTTGAAATGCATTACATAGTAGAAAATGTTGCTTTTGTTTAATGAAGAGAGAAATGTAAATTAAAAGGAACTGAGAGAGATGGATGCTTTTAGAGTTAATCACAAATGAGACTGCTTTGAGGGAGGGAGGTAAGGGAAAGAAAATTATGTGTCATCCTCAGTTTTAATGATGTGGAAGAGGGTGACATTAAACAGGACTTGATGTCCATTATTCCAGGCATAGAGAGCTCTATCTCTTGCATTGTAGTCAAGCATGGATATATGAAAATACTGATTATGGAAAGGAATGTCTGTGTACTCGTAAGTGGAGGTTTTTGTGGAGTAGGAGTAGTAGACCTTGGCTCCTGTTAAATGCGAGTTAGTGACGTACAAGGTGCCACAGATCATGAAGGATTCTCCAGCACTTCTCTTTGGGTAGCCCGTGCTCCAGCTCTGCAGCACCTCCAGCGTATCCTGGTTCAGCTGGCTGATGACAATGTTGCCTGCATTCTGGTTGGTGGCATACACAGCCCACAGCCCAATCTCATCTGCCATCAGGTCGATGTCAGAGAAGCCACCCCAGGTGTAAGGGTAGACATTGTGGAAGCCAGCGTACTCCAGGCTACGCTGCGCCAGCACCCGCCCCGTGTCAAAGCTGTACTTGATGATGATGTTGCTCTGGTACTTGTTGAAGTAGAGGGAGCCATTGTAGACAACGTGGTTGGTTCCTGCCCATTTGAATGGAAGGTTGTATGTCCTTGATTCGGCCCCACTGACGAAGTCTGCGATGGATTTGTATTCACGGACAATTTTATTGTTAGTGTAACTATCCATGTACCAGACCTGGAAAGAAAACAAAGATTGGGAGTGAACATCTTGAGCACAGAGTGTGGTACGTGATCATGATATGGCATGGTGGAGACATTGCACAAACAGAAGGAAAACAAGTTTTAGATGTGCAGCAGGCCATCAAAGTGCAATATTGCCCACATTCCTTCATGTTACAAAAGCAGGAGGAACTCTTGAATTTCTGAATCAAACTTACCTGTAGAGGTGAACTCTCAACACAACTGTTACTAACTACAGTGTCTGCATTTTCAGAGAAATTTAATTTTGGCTTATTCCACGTTTGGGCCTCTGCTATATGGTGCTTGCTTAAAGATATTTCTAGAGTCTAATAATATAAGAGAGAGATGGGAAATGGCATGTGAGATGAACTTGAATTTATGCTTAGGAATAAATATGGTTAAATTCTTTTCAGCTGATTCTTTATTAAAAAAATAGTCTTTCCTTAGTAAAGGAAACAAAAAACAATAGCAGTGAAACCAGTAAAGTCTCAAAGCCATTTTTTCCCCTTAAAAACAGAATTATTACTTCCTTTAAATATTCTATATGCAACTTCCATTTCCCCATTTTTTTTCCTTCATGCAATTTGCTTTTTCTCCTTTTGGTTTCTTGGAGTTTGTTACTCTCCTAAAGGTAATTGAGATTTCTGGAATCATTAGCAAACTGCATGGATACAGCAGGCATGGGAGAGCCATACACAAATCTTCATTTGTTGTCATTTTTCTCTTGCCTTTTCTGTTGCCTTTGGTTTTTTCTCTGTATTCAAAAAATTAATGTTGGGGATTTCATACAAATGAAACCTAGTGTTTTGACTTCCAAAGCCCTTTGATGGAGAGAGCTTCTCAAAACTATAGCCAATTTAGATCCAAACAACAAAACAATAACATAACTTGGATGTGACTAGAGCCTACATGGAGCCTAATCCTGCCAATTTTAACTGTGCTGCATTATGGGTCCTGCTTTTGGGTAGAAATGTTGATATTTGTTTTAGATTATTGTGGTTCTTAAAAGACCTAAGTACAATTGAATATGTTAGGAAATTAAAAAATTGGGTTGTCAGTTCTGATAGATGTTTGTCAACCCTGAAAAAGTTGAAGGAAATGGCACAAAAGTGCTTAGATAACTTTTGTCTGAATATTTTTCCAAAAATGCTACTGCTTTGCTCTGGAGATGTTTGAAAATGACTGAAGTAGAGAAACATGCTTTGGAATGTAACTTCCTAGGGGAAAATATCTTTTAAAAGATTAAAATAAAGCAAGGAAGGCTCCAGGACACAAAGAAAGTGCCTTAACATACTCGGTTATTTTTCTCTGATGCCAATGGATCCGTCATCCAGGCTCCAAATCGGGTTCCAGATATCTTCACTGTAATGGGGCCTGTAATTTTCATCAATTTGCCACATGCTGAAATCAAAAAAACAAATGCATTAATGCACAACTTTCCTTGACATCAGTTAGAGCACAAGACCAAATGCTCCAAACTACATGGTGGCTCCAGGGGATTCAGGCTTATGTTGAAGATTGATTGTCACCTTCACTGGAGGAACATTTCCATATTGAAGAGTAATATAAATATGCAAAAATATACATATAAAATTTTATTGGTATACATTTTTGTATTTACATCTTTTGAAGCACAGTTATGGTCTTTGGGAATAAGCTAAAATACAACTGGTAAAATATCTTCTGAGCTGAAGTGAAGAATGTTTAATAATAAATGAAATGAAGACATAATCTCACCCCCCACTTTTGCCCTCAGAAAGTTCAGCACAAAGCTGGGATTCATGGACGTTTCAGTTTTCCATTGACCAGGGTAACAAGGGGGTTAAGGGCAGACACAAAAATGAGCTTGTACACACAACACTGCTGTACTCAAAGCTTGTGCTCAACTGCCCCCTGCTTACACACACATGGCTCTTTCTGTACTGGAGGCTGCCTGAAGAAAGTGAGTATGAGAATTATTTAGCAAGCTTGGCTGTATTGGTTGGCTTCTAATCCATTTGACTGTCTGTGAGGAAATAATGAAAGTCGATACCATCTCGGATGCTGACCTTCCTAACAACTCAAAAATCTATATTTTAGGGGACATTAATAAGATATCTATTAGTAACAAGCTCCTGGTGGAATTCATGTGTTTACCAAGATTTAAAATCACACACTGGTGTGCATGTAGTTAGGTCGAATAGTATGTTTTTAAATAAAAGAATGTAAAAAGAAGTGAAACAATTTTTTAAATTTAAAAACAAGTGTTTATCTGTGCCACATGGTAGTGCTATACTGATAACTGTATCTATCTAGGAAATGTGGAAAACAAACAGTATCTGGTGTTAAGAGTGAATTTATTCAGCTCAAAAGAGAGGATCACATCAAGCCTGAATTTTGTACTCTGTAACTGGAAAGGAATGCCAGCCTATTTTGGTCACTTAGAATGGGGTTAATGCTGTGGTGAAAACTCAGAGGCTGCTTGGGTAGTCATTGTTCACAGGCAGGGAAGCTGCCTTATAATATTGGAAATGAAGATAACTGAATGCATGCTGAGGCCTCAATGAGCAGGGTAGGCTGTGTCTATTTTTCTGGGTCAATTAAGAGACATTATTAAGAGACATATCTCAGTCCATGCATGTTGCAGTATTTTGAAGATATTTTTGGAATTTCCCATTTTAAAGAATCTTACAGGCTTTTTCATACTTGGTTATGATAGGATATAATTTTTTATTCTAGATTTTTTTTGTAGGTAGGCTGCTAGCATTGTGTGCTGAGTGCTCTTTTTCTACAGCATGAACTGCTGTTAGCATGAAAGGTAGAGGAGTATAACCTATCAAGGTGAAGGCTTTTATTTTTAGGTGGTCTGTTAGTAAATAGTCTCAGAAATGAGCAAGAGATAACCCTTCTGAAGGTCTGAGTTTGAATTTGGAATACTTAATTTGGAATGAGTTATCAGGAAACTAATAAGCAAAAAGAAATCAGAATAACAATTACTCCTGAACTTGTGGTTTCTAGGATAATTAAAACACAGTGAATGCATGAGTTATAAGGTATGCTAATACTAATTGGTGTCTTTAAAACACAGTACTGCAATTAGTGGGAAAGCATAAAAAGAATTAGAAATCTGAAGCACTGTTTCTTCTATGAAAAAAAAGAAGTCCAGGAAGCTCAAAGTGGACCCATAATGAGTTGTGATTTTTTGCTTCTGAATGGACAAAACCTATGGAAGAGCCCCTGGCAGAGGTGTGAGGGCTCCCAGAACCACCTTTTGTGTCACACACCAGGCAGGGCAGGTGTGTGAGCACTCCAGGTGGGCTCAGCAGTGCCAGGGCATGGTGGGAGCAGCATGGGCACACAGCATGCTCGAGGCCCTGGAGCTGCAGCAGGACAGGGGAAAAGCAGGTGGTGTTGGGAGTCCCTGTGGGGTGTGCACACAGCTCTGGGGCTGTTTGAGTGCTGCTCTGTGTGTGAGGAGCTTTTGGAGGTTAGGGAACAATTCAGAGATGTGTTTGCTGAAGCATTAATACTGTGATTCCTCTGTTGCATTGTATTTATCCTGAATGTATAGCTCACTAGTTACACAGTGTTCATAATTAATGAACCTCTTCAGCCTTCATTTAGTTAAAACTATATGAACTGAGATGTGATCCCCTGTCACAGGAGTTAGATGCTTTTAGAGAATGATCTTTCAAAATGTATTGAGATGCTGTTCAATGTGAAAAGAGATGACACTGTACTTCAGCTGCTAAATGATCAGCAGTTTGAGTCAGGGTATTTTTCTGATCAAATTTTTATTTCCAGACAGCATGCAGTTACCAAGAAAGGAGACTCTTAGGAGAGCTGCTGTATAACTGAGGGGCAGCTGACTGAAGAAGTGACAAAGCTTCCCTTTTTGACATAACAAAACAAGAGTACTTTGTAAGAAGCATGAGGATTTTTTTTCCCCTCCTGTCCTGGAGTAGGTTCCATTTTTCTTTTCCTTCCTCATTAAACAGAAACCCAGAGATCTGCTTATTTTATGATATAACTTGATGGAACTGGTATTTAAAACTAAGGAATACTACAAGTATTTTTTCAACATATGAAAAGTCATTCCCATTGTATTAATAATTCACATGCCATCAGCAAGCTTCTTCTGTAAACCCCAGCAGTACCTGAGGTCTGCTTACCTACTTGCTGACAGCATGGACAGTAAAAAGGAAGCAGCAGAGCTGTCAGAGCCCACCTCTGTCTTGTCATCCCAGCCTCCTCACAGCTGAGAGATCCTTATGACTGGGTTTCTATCTAATGAGCAAGTAAAAGAACTCAAACCAATTAGAAAGTCCTCTTAGTTCAGGAAGTACTGCTTGAAAGGACAAGGCCCCAGAGCAAGTCTTGGCTAAATGGTCAATCAGCTGATGCATTTTTAAACTGCTTAAGGCTGCACAAGTAACTTTTGCAGAAGTCATGTTTAACAGTTCACTGATACAAGATGAGTTTTCTCTTGGTTTTAAGCACTTCCAACTTTGCTTTCAGTCCAAGAAATTTTTCTTACTCCACCAAAGCTGGTAACAGTTTCTTCTTGTCTACTTTAGAGTATTGATCTAATCCCTGTCTGTATTTGCAGCTTCAGAATGAACCTTTTAATTGTTTGGGTGGCTGTATTAAAGTTGATCTTGCATGCTGAGGTTTTTTTGCTAGGGAATGGTAATATTAACATATTGAAGGCAGGATCATTTACCTAAAATTTTTCTGTCATGAAAAGTCTGGGATTTTGAAATTAATGAAAATTCCAATTAGCTTCCAGTTGAGGTATTTCTTTAGCTCATTTTGTATATAGAGAAATAGAAGAGAGACAAATATAATGTGAACTGGAAATCACTTCTGGACTATGAATTTTCCATAGCAGTGAGGGGGCTGACACTTAAAACTAGCCTATGCATTTTTTTAACACAGCCAAAACCTCCCTCCCTGCCCACACTTTTTTTTTTAAATCCCTTTCTTTTCCCTGACAGAAGGAAACATATGAAAAGTTTTGGTTTATAGCAATTTGCTTCCCTGGCAGAAGGACCAGATGCTAGTAAAAAGTGAGGTCAAATATATCTCTCTACTAGCACATGTGAAGAAATTCAGGTACTCTAAGAAAAATGTGATACTTCTAGGCTTTTTTTTTCCTTCTTTAAGAGGTTCAGATGGGGTTACACAGAAGAGCAGTGGGATTTTTAGAACCCCTCAGCCTCTTTCCCTTGGCTTTGGAAGAAGCAGCTGCCTACATTAGAAAGTCCCACCCACAACTGATTATAGTAGTTGGACAATCCCAATAATAGAATTTTTTTACATCCTAAACTGAGCTGCACAAGAAACATCATATGCACAACCCAGATGTTTCTGGCTTGATTCCTCTCCTGTAACAGTTCAGTACAGTGGCGTCCTGTAAGTCTGTTCATGATTTCCAGTATTTATATATATTAAGGAAGAAGCTGAGCATGAAGTGACCATTACAAGAGAAAACAGATGTACTTTTGTACAGCCTGTGGGCTGTGAAAGTCCGTGGGGCAGAATGTGTCTGGAAAGCTCCAGAGTGAGCAAGTACCAGGAGGAGGCTGTGATAGCTCAGCTGGAGAGAAGCTGCTTTGGAATAGCTAGAAATGGGTAGATTGTCCCATTCTCTGTGATGTGACTGAATATTGGTAGCAGCCACGTAGAGCAACTGAGGGTATCATTTGTAGAAGGACTGGCAAGGGAAATAAAACCACAACATTCTCTTGAAATATTCATAGGCATCATAATTATGCTTGTTATTTTTGGGGGGTTTTAGGTAATAAATAGAGGAAAATGAAGTGGGTTTTTCTTTGGCACTTGCACAAATGAATTACAAGTGTTTTACTGCTTGCACTTTTCTGCTTATGGTCAAATTTGTCATAACATACTAGTATGAGGGAATGGAGAATTAGTTCTTAATGAATGTATCTCTGTTTTCCTGCATAATATGAATCCAGGAAGCACTATAACATAGTTATTAGAGTTTGCTGAGAGGAAGGCCCTGGATTTTTCTGCATGGGTGCCATGACTTGCTGTGTAATCTTTGGAAAATTCATTTATACTTTTGGACTGCTTGTTCCTTCATCTACAAAACAGGGATAAGAATCTATATCTCTATTGCCCAGTTTTATACTAAATTATATTTATAAAGTTCTTCAAATCCCAAAGGGAAGGATGCTTTGGAAGTAAAAGTACCACTGCAATCAATATCAATAGTTGCATGCCTGCACTAATAGCTCCTCTGCCACAGATGTAACAGAACTTCTTTGGATACACAGAATATTCTACTTTTGAATTTCTAACAAAAAAATGTTACTGTAGAATATTGCTCAGAGTCTACATTACAATCAGATGTAGCTAGACATGAATCCAATATATATCTACTCTAATTAAATATCAGAGTATTGGCTTCTGTGAATGCTACCCATGTAAGTTTTATTCCAATTTCATAACCATGTCATGACAGGAATAGGAGGGTTCCAAGCATACTGTGCAACCTGTCTTCTCTTATAAATACCCATGACTTACAGGACTATCAGCAAAGGACCCATACAAGCATAATTACATGTGAATTTGGGGTGTGTGTAATCACATGCACTCTATTCCTATGTGTTTAGCTGCATACACCCTTTAAAAGTTTTGTCAACTGATTTCCCAGCAGCTTCATCTTGAATTTTCTCTTATTCCAAAGAGAAGGAGCAAAATCAGTCATCACAACTGTTGTGGTAATCATTGAACTTCAGTGAAAGTAAGATAACTGCTTAGTGTACTGTAATGAGTGTTGAAAGTGTTGCCAGTGCAGATGGAAGAACCCTTTCAAGTGGCCAGGACAATATAAATAATGCACTATACTGCAGAAAAACACCTGCTAGGGAGAAGAATGGAGAATAGCTATTGCATACACTGATTAGAAAATTGTATTGTGAAATGCAACACAATCTGTGAAGATTCAAGCCAGATCCTGTGGCACAGTGGGGCCATTGGGTTCTGGCTATCAGGCTGGCATGGCCAGGCACAGCTGGGCCATCTCCAGCATGGCCAATGTGGCCACAAAGCAGGTGTTGGCATGAGAGCTGCTTTCCCCTCGTGCTCTTTGATCTGAGCACACAGGCCCAGCTCTCAGCAGTTACAGGAAGCCAAACTGAGGCTGTTTGTACTTCAAAAGGCACACAGGGATAAGACAGAAAAACAGCCAGCCCATTAGCAGGGGATCATGAACGTCATTTAAGCTTTTAAGACCAGGGAACAATGCCAATAAGGATGAATGAAGCTGTTACATCATAAGAAGGTCCACTCCCTTTTGATAATGAATATGCTTAATAATTTATTTTATACAAAAACTTTCTCTCTACTGCTAATACTTGTAATTTTAACTTTTTTTTTTTTCATTAGGTACATCAAAAGATTAGGATGTGTTGCAGGACTCCAGGATAGATAGATGTCAATACAGCTAGTAATTCTGTTGTCCAAAATAAAGCTCACACTGTCACTGCTTCACTAACTATTGTTACAAGATGCTGTAAAAGCAAAGAAAAACAACATACTTGTTGAACTGATGTTTTTTGGTATCTAATAACTTACTGGAGCACTCACTATCAGAAAATACTGTTTATTCATAGGAATGTTCTTGTTTGCTGCAGTATTGCACCACAGCCGTTTTCTCCTGACTGCCTTCTGTCAATGCAGTAATCTGCTATTATGTGTGTGTACTGAGGGAAAATAGGATCATAAGAAATTTCTGTTTGAAGAAGTCTTTCATATATTTTAGCACATCATCACTGTGCTATTTCTAGAATAAAATAAAGAAATAAATTATTTAAGAGGCTAACTTAACCTAGATTTTTCTCATTCTACTGCATCACAAAAATAAGGAGGCTCTGCTTATTCAGTTAAGAAGATATTTAATGTCCCGGGTAGCATTTAAAAGTAAACATCCCCCACTTGATAACTGAGACACTGATCACAGGCCTAAACCTTGAAATTTCAAGTTTATTCATGTTCAGTGTTAAATTGCAAAGTGTTTATATTTCATAAAGGGGCTGGATTGTTTGCTGCAGTTACCCAGGTTGCAATAGCGATCCATTCAGAAATCTCCAAATGAATGGATAGACTGGGAAGAGGGGAGACTGCATTGTGTTTGTAGAGCAGGTTACCTGTCCCTAATGGAAGTTGAGGCTGACACTTGATATTGATCCTTCAGATCCTTAGTTTTAGTAGCTGACACTGAGCTAGTGCTGATTTTCAAAAATGCTCAGCATTTGACTTCTAACTAAAGGCAGCATGGGAGCAGCCAAGATGGAGGAGGCCTCAGGTAAAGCTGGTGCAGCACTAGCAATGGATTGCTGCTGGGCATCCTGCAGAAATCATGCTTTGGTCCCTTTAAGTTCGATGTGAAGTTTGGTTAGATTGTAATGCAAATTGCAGAGTGGGAGATCTCCTTAACACTAATATGACAGGCCAAAGACAGAGTGCCCTTCAGGTGATACTGCAGGATGCTGGGGTTATGATGTGGACATCTCAAAACTGATCTCAGTCTGCTTTTCACTATTTTTTTTTTCACATTAACAGCCTGAAGATGACTCTAGTAGCAGTGTCTGAGCTTTTATGAAAGAATATTTGTAACTCTCCAAGTGGTTTAAACCTCAGATTTTGAATTTGCTATCTGTTATCATTTTTCATCCAATTCCTTCTGTATACAGTAAGGCAGTACATTATGTCACATACTTAGAATGATATAACTGACTTCAGGTCAAGTTAACTCTTCTTTTTTTTTTTACCCTACCGTTTTAGGGTAGCACAGATCAAAACATAATGCAGTCTTTCATCAAAGAAACAAACAAATACCCCCCTTCCCCCAAACCTTAATCTTTCTAAAGAGAGACAATTAAAAATGCACAGCCAAGGGACCAAATTTGCCATGAACTTGTTAACTTACTGAGCTTTTTCATGCAGTCACGAAGCCTGGTTTCTAAATTGACTACACGCTGGTGTAGTTCCTCATAGTCATAAGCACCAATTTCTTCCTGAATCCCAGTGAGCACAGTAGACAGATTCCTAATTTCCTCCTTGAACTGTGTGATCAACTTGGCATCAGTTTTGTATTGTTCCAGAACTGGAATCAGTGGCAGGAGCTCATCCATCTTTTCTTTCAACTCCTGTTAAAGGCAATCATATGTGCATTAGAGAAGTTTAAAGGAGTTCAATCCCCTAATTTACTTTAATGTAATATTTATGCCAGATTATTAAACCAACTTGAAAATTATTATTTATTTTAGATACAGATCTATTATTACTCCATTGTGAAAGTCTCAGAGACCTCAGACTTAACGGTAGTAAGCACTAGATTAAATGGATGAGAGAGTAGTCTTTCTATTGAAAGTAAAGAGTTATCTTCAAATTATCTTCTGAACCAAACCCACTGACTTTCCCTCCTCCCCATCACAAATTCAAAAGAGCAGACCTTCAGACATGAAATTAGATCTTAATTGCACTGGATAAAAATTACAATAAACTGATTTATTACAGCCTTTCTTTCCTTCAACTACAGTAAATGTCATGCAACACTACGAGTGCAGAACTCCACTTGTTTGCTATGAATTCCACTGGATCTCCCCCTTTAGCATTGCAGCTTGAAAGAATATAAATTTCTCAGTGTGACAAGCACGTTGATACAGAAAGAACAGGAATCTGTTTATAGTGACATTTCTCTAATGACTTAATAATTAATAGTTTTTCTTAATGACAATTAAATTGAACAGAGCAAAAGATAATCATCATAAAGGACGATTCATTATGCTTTTCTTTTAAATGGTGCTCTTGTAGGAGCATTTCAAGCTGAGACCTTAGCAGTCCATGCATTGCCATGCAGTACACTGTTTCCAGCAGGCTGGAAAGTTGCTGTAAAATGGAACCTACTTGGAAGTGCTTTGTCATTAATGTCTTCCGATCATCTTCAATTTGCCGAAACTTGGCCTTCAGCCCTTTCATTTGTGTTTCCATTTTTAAAACATACTGGAAATCCCTCTGAGTCCGTAGATTTAAAACTTCAATAGATTGGGACATATTCTGAACCTGTTAAAGAAGAACAATCTCTAAATGCACTTTCTGTTCCTTTGCCTTTTTTTTCTGGTTAAATGTCAGGCAGTGAAATGCACTTCTGTCATTTAGTTGTGAGTCATTTCTACCACAGTACAGTTCTACATTCCGTAACTGTGTGACAGTACAAATATTGGGGAACAGGGCAAGACCTTGAAGCCATAAATTGTTTGGACTACTCAGAGGTAAAGAGAGAAAGATCCTTTAAGCATCATTTTCACTGGACTCAAGAAAGGCATTCAAGCAACAGAGTTTACTTTGAGACCTGTAGTAGATGTGAGCGTGATTCAGAAGATGCTCATGTAGCATATATTTCCTTCCAGGCACTTTGTCTGGGACAGGACTGAAATTTGGAGATTTTGGTCAGTAGGAGGAGCATGACTCTTTCATTGTTAGAAGGCATTTATAGAATCATTCAATATAAGGCATTCATAAGACTACCTGGAAATAAGCTGGGGTGTGTCAATCACCACAGAGGTGTTTCCTCATAATTCTCTAAGTAAACGTAAAATTAGAAATTTTATCCAATTGTCTCAGTGGTAGAAACCCACAATTTATTTTTGGTTTTTTTTTTTACAGATGAAAAGTAGTGAATGTTTAGGTAACTTTTGTAGAGGAAATTACTTTGTGGCTATAGTGAGGATTTTTACCACTGTGATGCAACAGTATCTGTCATCCAGAGTAAATTATATATACCTCTAAAAGTTTCTGTCATGAAAGCAATGCTTTTGCCAGCCATAAAAATGACACATTTTCCAAAATTATTTTATTTCAGTAAGTGTTTTGTTTTGCTAAAACATGAGAAAACTAGACTGCTGTAAATGTATTAGGCACCTTATTGAAGTTTTGGCTCAAACAAAACATATTGTACCTTCTTAAGAAAAGACAAACCCAGGAGTTTGGTTTGCAAGAATATGGAACATTTGAATGGATATTCATGTTTGGAGCTAACTCATTATGATCTACAGAATGTATGGATTTAGAAACTACTCTTAAAAATAGTATACATTAGTTATTCACAGCTGCCATTAATAGTTCTGAGAAAGGATTTTTAATGAAAAATGCAGTCTTTTTTTCTCCTTTGCTACCTAATTGTTGAAAGCAGGCAAAGAAAGTCCTTTGGATGCTGGAAAGACTTTGAGAATTCATTTGACAGAAGACACATTCATATAGAGGCTCTAATTAAAGGACTGTATGGACTCAGGAAGCAGTAATACAACATTACATACCCATGATTGCCACAGTCCTAATCATAACAAAATAGCTTTTACAGGCTGATGATTTAGGTTCATTTCTGTGGCAGCTCAAAAACTAGGCTGTGATCTTAACACACCCCTCCAGCCCCCACCTCAAAAGAAAGTGTTTTTTTTTTTTGCAGTAATATTTTAGTATTTGGGGAATATGCTGGAGCAAAGACTGAAGTGTTCCTTTCTTAAGTAAACAGACAGCAGGAGGGGAGGCAGCTCCTTTTCTCTCTGCTGGTCCATCAATGTCCTCTCCATGCATGTTATGGGCTCTGTCAACCTGAAACTTCTGAAGATTATGGAAGCACAGGGAGCAAAAATCTATGGGGATCTGGCACTATATGAACACTGGACTGATTTTTCTATAGCTAGAAAAATACTAAGAATTGTGTGCTAAAAATGTATTTTAAAGTCTATATTTTATGTTGATTTTTGCTGCTGTTCAAACACTCTCTCAGGCCTCAGGTTCTGTACCACTGGCTGTAATACAGTAACTATAACCTTGGTTATTTATACAGGGAATTCAGAATGTTTGTGTTTTAATAGTTGCAGCATTTTTTCTGTTGATGCAAAACAAGACTTCATTGGTTTCACCACATATGAAATCGTGGATAATACTGAAATTAAGAATTGGGCAGTTGGGGAAAATTTGCACCACCAGAAAATGAATTAAATAAACTTGAGGGAAATAAACAATGAAAAAATTAGAACAGTTTATGCTCTGCACAGTTTGCTTCCAAGATGCTGTGGTGTCTCTCTCGTTATTTTTTGATAAGAGATGAGAAATGACCTTCAGCAGTCTCATATGATGGAAGCAGAAGCTGTAGTTTAAAGCCCACAGCACCAAGCTAGTTTGAGGTGGGATTTGTAACTGGTTTTACACAGAAAAATCTGTCCTGTTGTATGTAAGAAAGAATTTGGGAGGAGTGACTAAGAGAGAAGACACAACTTGGGTTGGGAAAGGTAAGGAAAACAGATAAATAACAACCAGAGGTGAGAATACAGGTAGGGGGGATATACCCTGAAGAACAATTTTAAACAGGTAACTCTTCATTAGTTCATTATGTATTAACTGAGAGGGAAAGCAGTAGATTTCCATGGGAAGTTTAATGACCAAGAGGAGGAATTTTTTTGGGAAGACTTACCTTCTCTAGTAGTTGTCTGAGCTGCCTGCTTTTGGCATCTCTTGAACATAGGTTTTGTTCAGGTGCAACAACAGTGCAAATGCAGCGGCCATCAGGATCCTGGGCTGAACTATAAACTTGCCACCCTTCCTTGGGGCTAATCTGAGTCTGTAACAACAAAATAGTAACAGTCAAAGGAACTGAAATGATTTTTTATTGTTTGAAAAAAACACTGCAGCAGAATATTTTTATTTTTGCAGTACATGTCTGCAATGAGGTTCCTACTAGTCAACAATTATTACTCTTAACTAATTAGTTTGTATTTTCCCAGTTTTGCCATATCTCACACCTTTGCAATAGTTCTCTAGAAGAGTTTAGCACACACAATTTCCAGGGCGGATGAGAAGAGTGTTCTGCTTGTGATTCAGCACAAAACCTGGTGATTTAATTCTCTGCAAAGGGACATTACAGTTTTTCATCAGCAGAGAACAAACATGTCCTTTCAACCTGGATGACTTTTACTTTAGACTAATGGAAACAACAAAGACAGGAAAGAACAAACATATGAGCCTGCAGAGAGCACAGTGTGTGACTCACAGGTGGGAATTGGCTCAGAGCAGTTTGGATGTGGGGGACAGGTTTGCTCTTGAAGCTGCACCTCACAGGAACTGTTCTCCACGGGCTTCCACTGCACTTAGCCAGGGGAACAGGGCTTGCTCAGGGCAGGATGGAAAAGTGTCTGGTTAGCCCAGGGGAATGGGGCTCTTAGCAAGCCACAGGGTGATTAAGACACTGCATATCCTTCACTGGGACAGCAGAAATCTGAAAATTCCTAACCTGTTCTTTTTTATAGCAACCATGACTGAGAAAGAAAGGGGGGGGGGTATCCCATTTGTTTGCAGAGCAGGGTAACACTGAACTGCATTTAATGTTCATGTGGGATTGGTGTCTCTTTAATGGGATGTACAGAAATAGTGTAGGAATGATAGAAAACAATATAATGAGATGACTGAAAGCATTCAGGTGATGGAACTTAACACAAGAGACAAGAAGCAGTTTTTGAACTTTCTTTTTAAACTGTAATTTAAAGTTAATACTGTCTTTTATTCTCTCCTAATATTGTGCTGGGTGATGAATTTCATAGTACAGATGCTAATGGATATCATTGAAGTAATTTTGTTTTGGACACAGCTGGAATCAGTTGCTATTTATATTATGAGATTGTACTCAGTGCTAGCAGAGAAAGTGATTATTTAAAGTGGGAAGCTTTGATATTGATGCTTTCCTGGCAGCTTAGTGCAGGAGTTGCAGAATTCCTCATCTCTGAAGAGGTGCCAGTATCTCTGTGGACTGAGGTAAGAAAAGAGCACAGGCTTTTCACAACACTGACTCCTCTGAAGAAGTCATTGAAGATGGCAGTGAAATTCTACTGCAGTTAATAGAAAAATCAAAATTGTGTTATTACCATGTTTTGCAAGGAAAAACCAAGTGCTATAATGTAGATGACTTGAAGGGATGAGAGAGCTTGGCCTATTGAGTTTTGAGAAGAGATGACTGAGAGGGGACCTCATCGATGTCTGTATCTGCAGGAAGGTGTCAGAGGAGGGACCAGGCTCTGCTCAGGGGTGCTGAGCAGCAGGACAAGAGGGAATGGCAGGAACTGATGCACAGGGAGTTCCACCTGAACATGGGGAAGAACTTCTTTACTGTGCAGTGACCATGCACTGGGACAGATTGAGCAGAGAGGGTGTGGAGTCTCCCTGACTGCAGATCTCCCAGAATTGTCTGACACAATCCTGGGCCAGGTGCTCCAGGGTCACTTTGAGCAGGGAGATTGGACCAGGTGACCCACTGTGCCCCTTCCAACCTTGCCCATTCTCTCTCTACTGTAAGAAGATGATCTTGTCTTAGGTTTTGCTAGAAAGGCATAACCAGTGTTCACTGCTAAATTACACTGCTTCTATGGCATTCTTTGCACCTTAATTTTTAGGGCAAAGGGAAGTTAGCTTAAGACATGGAGAACAATAAAAACTAAAATTACATCTGCAGAGACAATTTAAATTGGACTTGAGAAGCTACTAAAATTGCAAGCTTTAACAAGTGAAGCCTTTCAAGACTGTAAGCAATGAAAAGTGTAAGCTCCATTTACCTCAGTAGTTTCCATGTTTGTAGAACTTATGGCCAAACAGTGTGGTCATACAACAAAAAGGAAACAAAGTTTTTCGTGGAAGTTCAGAAACATGTTCAGGAACCCAGAGCTTCTGATTATAATTCCTTTAGTAATTAATATAACTTCACAAAAACTTATTATATTTGAGCCTTATGGCTTCTACATTTAAATTGAGGGAAACTGTTTTCACTGGATTTATGTAAGTTTTCTACAGTGGGCAGTGCATGAGACAACAGGATCATGCAGTCAAAAGTAAAGCTGTATAATCCTGTCTCAATTATCAAAGGTACTTATTTATGCCAGAGAGGTTGTAAGTGTCTCTCCAGGCTTTATCTAAGGAAATAAAAAACATTTTAATGATAAACTTAGGTATTCTTTTATGGTGTCTAAAATACATCTGATTAAAATGGAAACTTCTTTTGGGAAAATATTACTCACAGTGAGAAACTGGTTAACCAAGAGCATGCATGAAGCACCCATGTAGTACCAAAATTTAGACTACAGTTCTATGAATTTTTCTGTGACTCCCTCTATTTGGAATTTTAGGCTTCCTTCATTAATTAGGATAGGCAATGGAAGTGATGGCAGAGAAAAACATCCTTGTGTGCAAAGGTGCACTCTGCTTTATTTTTCTGTTATTGTTTTGGTTTGACATTCTATCCCTATTCCAAGCAGGAACTGATGTGCAGAAAAAGAGCTAGAAGTCATCAAAACCTTACAGAAGCTACAGCATCAACTTTTCAAATGCAGGCTTACTGCTGACAGGCCTTGGTAAACAAGCAAGAAAAGAAATAACAAGTGGAAAATAACAATAGTAAGTTTTGCTATAACAATTAGTAAATTTTCTTGACAATCTGGGGAAAAAAAAGGAGTCCCTATAAAGCCCAATATTAACCACTACCATGGTAGGCTGTTGTATTAAAGACTTATTTCACTTCTGAAAGGTTTATTTTTTCACTTGCACTTTTATATATTCTGATAAAACTGTTACAGCTACCTCTGTTGGTACTATAGTGACAGGTCAAATGACAGTACCTTACTTAGGATGTTTGCTTAAACATAAACAATATTTTCTGGTTTGTCTTGCAATTTTAACCCTGGTACTGAAACAGAGCCCAAAAGAGGAGGTGCTTTACCTGACCCCACGTCTTTGTACAGTTCTTTCAGCTGAAGGGAGGAAATTGGGAGGTTTTGTTCTTTCTTTACATTGTACAATATACACAATTTATGAGCTGTGTATGTGCTAGGGGAGAAATTCTGGAGAAGTGCTCATGCTGCAGAGTTCACTGGACAAGCTGCCAGTGGGGGACTCTGGATGGCAGCCAAAAATCAGTCCATGATGACCCTGGTATTACTGAGCACTCGGGGCATAAAACCCTTCAACCAACAACTAAAGTTTTAAGAAAGGTACCAGATTTGTGGTGCTTGGCTTTGTGCAAAAAGATGATTGAAACATGAAACATGATTCATGTTTTCTTTATTTGGCAGATGTTGCTGAGCTCAGATAATCAAGTTTCCAGCTCTACTGGCACTACTGCCACCCTTATCAAAACAAAAAGTATGCACATAGCTCAACTCAATGAGTGAAGAGGACTCTTGAAATAATATTTAGAAGAGATTTCTATCAGCAGTGCCCTGTTGTAGCATGACAGTTTTGTAATACTTGGAATCTGAACATATAAGTATAAACACATATATTTGTGTGTTTATAAATATATATCTCTCATAATAATTAGTGTGCATCTTGTAATTACTCAGTTGCAACTTTAAACTTGGATGTAAATATGACAGGGAACTTATACAGCCACAAGAACTAGCAATATATACTAATATAGTGAGATGAAATTACATTTAAGGAAAATAAAATAGAGCATTTCTTTGTATTCTCATCTTGCTGCTCTAAAAGATAACTAAATTTTTCCTACAGCATAATTAATTTTGAAGTAGTAGTATTTATAGTGATTTTCTGTAGTAGTATTTCTGTAGTAGTACTGCAGTGATTTTCTGCAGTAGTATTTCTCCTGCATGCATATATTCAATTATTACATATGGGTTAGTAAATGCATAAATTTTAGTTACAAAATTCTGAGTTTTGAGAATTGTGAACTACTATTCAAATAGTTAAATTTATATTTTACATAACCGACTATTATGTAAACATCTGATTGCAGTTACACAAAAAGATACAGACAAGTGTTTTACTAAGCATTTAGGAAAATGATGTTCTAATTTAATATATGAATACCAAGACAGTGTTCCCTCTCATACAATTGAAGTGTTACTTGACTTTTTAGGCTTCTCATGAATTCATAGCTAGTCACACCTTTCCTGTAGGTTTTTATTAACTGAGGCTGCTGTATATGAGCATCAATGATACAAAGTGATATTTCTGTCATTTGTATTATTCCCATTATCAGCCTTTAACTAATTCTAGTATCTAACCTCCTAGTACCAATTTTATTTTCTTTCTAACAGCTTTTTATTTGTTTAAACTGTATTCCAATAAAGAAAAGTAGAAAGGAATCAGACCCTTTGAATACTGTAGTGAATAGTTACTAGGTAAAATGATCCAGTTTTCAAAAAGAAAGCTACTGCCAGATACAATTTTTCTAAACAACACAATGCATTTTTCTGGAGCAGTAAAGATAGGAAGAACAGTCTAGACAAATGAAAAGGCATTGCTGTACTCTTTTTAGCATTTCATGCTCAAGATGAAGGCATTTGTTCTTACATATTTAAGGATACTATTTTGAAACCTTCCCTTTCACAGTAAGACCACAACATGCTCACCAGTGTGCAGTTTCATGATGCCCAAAAAGAAGCATGCATTAAGAGATGAGAGGAAGATTAGTAGCTAGAAAAGAGATTTACAAAGAGGCAACAAACTAACACTTTTGCTGGCACTTAAATACTAATTCAGCATTAATATAACTTGCAACAAATAACAGCTACTTACTAGAGTTTCTGAAGTGGTTATTTTGGTGGTATTTAGTCCTACCAGAGAAGGGAGAGTTTGGGACATCCAGTTAGAGATCATAGCCATGGTACTAAGAACAGCACCAAGCTTCAGCAGTGGAGGACTCATTGCTGTGCAGCTAATGAGTTTTCATAGTGAGTGATTATCATCCCAGTGCAGGCTGGCAGGGAGAGGCGTGACTGCAGCACACAACATCCACAGCATGAAAGGAGATCAAGCTACCCAGATTTAATCATCCATTAAAAACATTCGTATCCTCATTTGCCCTCTTTCTGCTCTTACTAACAAATACTTATTACTGTCTTATGCTGACCACTAAATAAACAATCCTTCCTATGCTAATAGTCATTGCAGTTTCCAGTGGGAGATGGCATGGGTGAATTATCTCTTTATAGGTGCTAGACAGTCAATTAGCCCTTAATTAGTTCAGTCCAGGCAGAGCAGTGTGGTCCTGTCTGAAATGGAAAAGCCTGAGCACAAAGAACCCTCCTATTTCTCATCAGTGCTTTGCAGAAGTATGTTGAAGTCTGTTTGTAAATATGGTTCTGTACTTGTCCATGAGGAAGGGGCAGAACTGTCAACCTGCTCACCAAAGCACCAGAAACCTGTCTGGATCTCCCGTGATTTGCTGATCTCATAAATTACAAATGTCAGTGACTTCATTATTTGCAGAACTTGTTATTAAGATCTTTATTGTTCATAGAACACTGAGGCTGTGAAGTCACATTTCTCAGTGTTCTTGTTAGTTTACAAGTTTTTGTACCAAGAGTTATTGCATTCCCCTCAGGGTTGGCAGACTCACTATGTCTTCATTGGTGCTTGGATGTGAACAGGAGATAAATTGGGGATTGCACATTTTGCGATTTCTTTTGGCTTTGCTGTTAAATCTACTGCTCCCTAGTGCTGTAGAATGAGCTGCAGGTTCTGTAGCAATTTACCTTACTCATATATTGAGTGTAGGGTTGGAAAGAAAAGCAGAAAAAACAGTCTAGAAATCACTGTGCCATAGGGGCAGTTTTATTCTGTAAGAATTATTTGTAAAAGAAATGCTGAGTGATGACTTCTAATGGCAGTTATTTCAGAGAAAACTTGCATAAAGTTTGCTGAGAGACAGGCTACTGCATTTTCCCCAGGACAGTTATGGACTTAGTTTCTGAATTTGCTTCAGAAAAGCAAATTACTTTTTCTTAAGGACTTTGGGCAGTTCCATGAAGGAACCCTGCATGCAATGAAACTGGAGGGATGTATATTTATGGGTGTGTGTCATCATGGATGTATTTATTAAATCTGGTGTAACCCTGCAAACAGTTTTTCAGATTCTCAGAGCTTGTACACCAATTCAGGCCTTCAATATCCATTCAGAATGATTTCCATAAATCTCTGCGGTTCAAGGAAGACACATGTAAACTTATTTTTTAAAAAAGAAATTGAAAAACTCATTGAGAGCTATTACATAAACTTAAGGAGTTTCTCAGCAATAGAAAATCTGTGTATCCAAGTATTAAGTATCTTGTGGTAGTTACACAGTAAGGTGAGCTGTGAAATGTTTCAAATACTCAAAAAATTACACTGAAGAAATATCTGAATATAGTGAAAGGATGAGTTTGCTTATGTAAAGCTTCTGCACAGGAAAATAAGCTTTTTGGTAGTTCCCCCCTATATATAAACATTGCACTAAAAGACCTAAATATGAAAATAATTAAATACTAAATGTATTTTAGTTTTATTTACCTGTAGCATACTGACTACACACGCTGCACATGCCTGCTTTTTGACTTATTTCACATACTTTTTGTAAAAGTTCTGGAACAAACTAACACACAAGGGCTGTTTTTGCAGAGAACTAGAATTGCTTTGAAGCTATTAACTGATAGTTGCTGATATCTGAACAAGAAAACATGATTTTTTTGCTGATTAATAAGAAAAGTATCCCAGTGAAAAAAGCTGCACTGGATCAGTCTCCCTGATCCATTCGGCTCCTTTGACTATAATGGTCAGCTGTAGATGCTTAAAAGAGGAGTGTAAGAACAGAACAGAGGTACAGTAATAATTCCTTGGGGTAACCTTCCAGCAAACTGATACTTACTGGGCCAGACTTTGCAACTTTGTGTTCATGATGTTTTCTTCTGAATTTATCAAGTAATTTTTGAAGTCATCTGCACTTTCAGGAGGCACAACATTCACCTGCATGGAGTTCCACAATTGAATGATGCCTTTTGTGAAAAACGTTGCTAGAAGTTGTGCATAGATCACAATTTGAGAAATGCTATGTGATCACAGCTGTTTTACTCAGAGTATTTTCTGCATTTCAGGATATAAAGTTCCTATAAGCTTGGATTGCCTGATGGTGGTCATTAGGTACATTTCTCTGTAAAGAGAGTCCCTGTGGTCCATCCTTGATATGGTGGTTTTGGGGATGAGAGGTGAGTCAGGCCTTTACCTCAGTCTGATGAAGGGCTTAGTGGGTGGAGGCATTTGATCCTTTCCCTGAGTCAGGGCTTCTGTGGGGAGGGGCTCAAAGCTGTCCCCTGAACAGATTAAAACTGAACTGTCCAGATTGACACAAAAAGTGAGGCTTTTTGCTGAACTGTCACATTTCATTGGCAATCTGTCAATTTCCCAAGCACCTCCACTGATTACTTCTAATATGGATTAGGTAACATTTGGTAATGTTGGATAATTTTCCAGGCTTATTAGATTCTTCTGAAGTGTCTCAGCATCCTATCTAGACCTAATATGGAAAAAGATTCCAATTCATCAGTTTTATCACCTTTTTTTTTTCCTGTCTTCTTTCAGAAGTTTAATAAGCACACTAATTCCCTCAGTTCCAAGACATTTCCTGAATGCAATGATAGAATTCTGTTTTACTGCACTGAATTGCAACTTTCGATACTTTTGGTTTTCTTCTCTTCAACATTTGCTGTTTCACAGAATGTAATTGGTCTCCTCCTAAATTTTAACATTGGACAAAATACACTTAAAAAGCAATAAATTACTTTTCTGATGCCCAGATTAAAAATTATTGCTGATTATCCTTCATCCATGGTATTGTCAGCTCCTGGAAAGAATGCTGTTTGTTGAGTTATTATGATTATTCCTAACAGATGACATTCTCCTTGGTTCTTGTGACAGAATATTCATTAATGCTGTTCAGCACTTTATTTTCTTCCAACTGGTTTAAGTGCAAAAGAGAAAGCTCACTGCCATGTGATTCCCAGCATTGCTGCTGGATACATCTCTACAGAACTCAGCAGGAGGTGATCCTCTAGTCCTCTTGGCTGCTTATATAATGTAACATTTCCAGAGCACTGGCATGCCCACGGTGCTGAAGTCAGACCTGCTGGAGCTGCACAGGGGCTCCACAGCCCCCCAGTGCTCAGTGCAGGGATGAGGGAGCCCAGGGGCTGCACCAGGGAGGCTCCCCCTGGGCACTGAAAACCCTTTCTCCTGGGGCTGCAAACACATGGCAGCTGCATCCTGGGCTGCTGGAAATGTAATGCCAGCCCCGGGTGTGCTTACACACACAGGGACAGCACGTGCTCTGTGAGATTGTCAATATTCTGTGTATCTGGTATTTCCCATTTTGTGCACCCATTTGTCAAGTATTGCTTCAGAGACTATTGCTGGAGAAGATGTGCATGGGAACAGTCTTGAAAAGGTTTCCTTCCTGAACAGTGGAAATACTCAATGAAACTGTATTTTGGTTGTGTTTTTACCAGAACTGTGTCACTGTTCAACCCCTCTTTTTGTTAAGGAAATAAAATGTTGAAGTAATTTTACCTGTATTTTACCATAAATAATTGGGTAAATTATAAAATGGCAAGCTAACAGTAGAATTTTTTTTCTACCATGTCTGAGGTCACATATACAAAGATCATATCTGAAGCCACAGAATAACTGAAGAATTATTCCCATATTGTTAGGAAGTAGAAACAAACCTTTGTGATCTGTGTTTTATTTCAGCTCTTTATTTCCTGGTTTTTTTTTAAGCTGCAATTTCAAATTTCTAGTTTATGATTAACTGCTCTGAATTAATTTTCTGAACAAAAGCTAGAATGCAACAGCAATTTTAAAATCTGAACAGTATTCTTTATTACCCTAAATTTCTGATAGTATGATAACTTCATAACTTCCTCTTTTAGTTAACTTCTTCTAAAGTCAGTAAAACCTGAAGTATGTATACAGAATAACTTCAGATGCCATATTTTGATCTTACATAGAAGTCTCTCAATCTGTAGCAATTTCAATGTTGTTAATGTTACTGTATGCTAGTCCTGTAATACTCAATTACTATATTACAAATTACTAGGGTTATTAAAAGTATTATTTAAAACCCTTATTTAATAAATAGTCTGAAGGCTCTTCTAGTCTCTGATATTTACTTTTACTTTGGGATCCTGTTACATTTTGATGGGGATTAAGGCTACTGAAAATGAGATTGCATCCCAACATTATCTTATTACAACTGAGGTAGTAGGATCTCTGTACTGTAAAAAGTAATTAATATCAATATTAGGAATAGCAACTATTCCTAGAGCAAATGTCCTGAGTCAGCAATGTGTGAAAATACACCCAGCCACCAGATTGTAAGAAAGAGGAAATGGTGAAGTTCAGCAGCAGTCACTTAACCCTGACATCAGTGTATTTAATAGATGAAATAAACAATGCTACTTTAAAAATTTCTTACAATTCAGAATTGTGTTCATAGGTAAATGCTATCATGTAAACACCTGAAGACTTTAATTTTAAATAGAAGTGATTGCATACTCATGGCTCAGATGGCTTAAAAAGATTTCTCTGAAGCAGAGCAAAACCAGAAGCCTTAAATCTCAGTAAGTTTGTACCTTGACAGGTTAGGTTTAGCAAGTAAGCTCAAAAAGAAAAGCCAAAGCTTCCTTCCTTGTACTGTTGTTCTACAGTGTATTTAGTTCTTTATCTTCATGTGATATATTGTGCTCAGTAGTACATTGGTTTAAAAAATGGCAGCTCATTAGTCATGTTCCTGAGCATCATCATTTATTCACATTAGGTTAATGCATGCACAAAGCAAAGTCCTCAGAACTGGAATGGCAATTAACATTCATGGAGCTGCAGATGGACTGAGAAAGCACAGACTTGGGACATCAGTTCAACTGCAGTTCTGGGAATTTAGAGAATTGTGCCTTCTTCATCTTACTCTGTTTTTGTTGAACAAAACCCTGTGGCTTTGCAGTGCTACTTGTGAGTAGCAATATCCAGGGATTTTTAAGGGCAGTTTGAGAAGTATGTGCCCTTTCTAGAAAATCTCTTCACAGCTTATCAGTGCATATACAGTGACATTCTGCAGTCAGGTGTCTCCACTTAGAGAAGTATTGAGCAAGGGATTTTTAGTCTGTTGTCCATTACATGCTTCTGTACCAATGCTCTTGAGGTGACCTTTCTGAAGTGGTCTTAGCTATCTGCTTGTTCATTCAGGGAGCTTCTTTTGAATGAAGACATTAAAGAACATTTTCATGGTTTTTTTCACACCTATTCTCTTGTGTTCAAATCCCAAGTGCACAGAATAACAAAAATACTGTCTCCACAGAAGAATTAGTTCATTATGAGAATTGACTGAAATAGAAAGCAGGATGGGCCACCTGCATTAGGAAAGTCTGCAGTTAATTGAAAGAGCTGGGAAAAACAAATGGGTGGGGAATGACTAAGTGAAATGAAAAGCTTCTTCTGTTGATTTCCCACCATTTTAATTTCCAATAACGTTTATATCAGGTAATCAATAAAACCTCATATGCTGTTTCCTCAAATGTGTGATATGATTATGTATCTAATGGGAGAAAGAGCACATTTTCTAAAATATATGGAGACATCTATTTAGCAGATAATGACTAAAGATTGTGCAGACAGTCCTTTCTTCTTTAACAGGGGCTAGAAATCTGCATGTTTTTAGAGGATTCTGGGATCCCTTATCTTGCTCTGAGCATTCACAGAATGGCAGGGTTGGATGTTGGATGGTTTTGGGTCTGGAATTTGTTGCAGTTTTGCTTTCCTTTGAAAACTGTATGGATTGGATATGAGAATTTATACAGAATTCCTCCTGGATTAATTACCATGCTTAATGTACAATTTTGGTTTTCCATCCTCAAAATACATAATATTCTGTTCATGCTGGGTGAGGTAGGTGAACTGGTTTTCATTGAGAGTAAATTTTAAGAAATTAAAGGAGCTGAAACTGAAATTCCCCATGAAGTTAGATAATATATAATCCTGGAGAGAGCTTGAGCCATGAAAATCAGTAAATTCTGTAGTAATTTAATAAAATAAGTGGTTTCAGCTGGCTCTGACTGCAACTAGATGTTTGAAAACAGAGACCTGAGCTACTTAGAGCCAAAGTACATTTACATTGCGAAAATGGGCAGTATAACTGGCCCTTCCCCTGGTTAATGTAAGCTTACAGCTTTGCAGTCAGCTCATCTCCTTTTTGTTTAGCAGTATGGCTGCATTTGCATTTGGCCAAGTGCTGTCTTTGGACCTGAGAGCAAAGGAACCATCTACTGTTTGATTTTTGCTGCATTCTGACAAGCAAGTCTTTGTCTGTTCTTTGTAAATTTACAGCTTTGCATTACAGAAATACTTGGCTGTATTCTCCTGTATTTCCCAATGCAGATAATTGTCAAGACTGACTAATAAAAAGTAAGGTGGGGAGGGTTATCCTGCTGACTTGCCCTCCATCCCACCATGTTTCCATATATTCTTTTGACAAGTCTCTTAAACTGTCACAGCATGCTGATACCCTTTTCTAACATATCCCTGCCATATTCTCTGTAGAGATGAAATAGGAAAAAAATCTTCAGAAGTTTAAAGTTGAGCTTACTCCCAGTGGTTTGGCAACCCACAGGCTAACTAAGAGTTTATAGGTTTAACCAGCATGGCACTGATAATGGCATTTAAAGGCTGTAGCATCTTCCTGTTTGGATTTTCTAACAATGGTGGCATTAAGATTTCCTTTCTGAGATATAAAGACTTTTCTCTGTAGGGAGAAAGTCCAAGAAAGAACATTACATTTCTGTTCAGAAAGCACCACACGTTTCCTGCAACATCTTAAAATAACAAGATTTTGTGAATGTGCCTCATTGCAAGCAAATCCATTTTTAATATATACTGCTTCTTGACACCATCCTGGAAGGCCTAGTTTACTTTAAACAGGGATGTAAGTGAATATTGAGATAGTTCCATGGGCAGTCTTGCTGCAAGACAGAGGTGTTAATCCAAACGTTGTGGCCAAATTCCAGTAGTTAGCTATGTTCTGTCTAGTAAAATGCTTCTTGCAGTTTCAGTTGGATACTTAACCTGTTCCAAATGCTGTGTAGTGCTTTGAATACAATGAGCCAGGTGCTGTGTTTCAGCTCAGTAAAACATGCTGCATTTCAATGGTGGGTAAAACAATGGATATGCCACAAAGTGTGATCCCAGATGCTGTAAAATACTTTTATGTTTAAATAAGGGTATAAAAAGCAAACACTTGCTATTTTCTAAGGCTGTAAAAATCCTGCAAGTTTCTGAACTGAATAATGCTGAGATGAACTGAAGGTGTTTATTTGGGAAAGAATCAAAATTCTGTTACATGAAGAAAAATAATAGAGAATATCCATAAACCTGTCTGAAGTTACGACATACTGTTTTTCTTGCTGCCTTTTTAATTTCCTATTTATGTTTTACAGAACAGAAATAAAAGTTTTAAATAATATTTCACTTTAAGGAATTAAATTGCTCGTTTCTATTAATCTCCCCTTTTACCCTATTTTTTTTTTAATGAAATCATTTAAATTGGTGTGTGACCCTGAGGGGTTGAGTTAAATCCATCCTTGTAAGGAATGGGTGCTGCCCTCCATAGGGTTGCTGAGGGCCAGAATGCTATTGGATAACCAGAGATGTCTACATCGTTTTGAAAGAAGTAATTTGAATTCTGACTTCCCTTCCTCCATTTCTACCCAGGGTTTGACTCAGGTGTGATTGCCACACCATTGTGTAGACTTCTAGTATCTGCACAATGCTCAGAAAAATCCATATGGGCAGCAGTTGGCAACTATTAGGAGAGGCCACATTTTTTTCATTACAAGAGAGTGGTGTACATTGAAAGTTCTCATAAAACTAGCACAGAACATTGTGAGCCAAAGTAAACACTGACATAAATGTAGGTATTTTTCAAACTTGTGGAAAATGAAAACTGGAGGCATAATCTAAACAACTATGCTCAGAATATAAGTATGTAGCTTGCATGGTGGTACTTAAAGGTTAATAATTTCAACATTAGTGATTTTTCACCCTGTCATGTGTTATCCTTTATCCCCTTTTTGTGTCTCTAAAAGAGGCATTGAATCCTGCTCTGAGTTGGGAAGTTGTGGTTGTGAACTAATACTGGGTGGTTTTTCAGCTACTACAGACCAGGACTGCAGCAGCTGAGGAGCTGGTGGGAAATGGCAGGGGTTTGTGTTGCTTTGCAGTCATACAGAGCAGTGTCTGATACTCCAGGCTGTGACAGTGGAACAGAACAAAGCTGTTACAGCTCAGTAAGCACTCCTGATATCAAACTGATCAATTACTTATCCCATACAAAAATTTCACTTTTCATCTTCCCAATAAAGATACAAATGTATTCTAAAAAACCACAACAATGCACATCAAGTCTCATTACAGTTACTCTTTTACAGTTGCAGTTTATGACCAAAGGAAACAAGGTCATTCCCAATTTAGGATATGACTGGAATTTTGCAGATTTGTGGGATTTAGTGAGCTGACAACAGTGGAGTATAAATGATGACGACTCAGGCGATACCCCATCAGAATCCTTCTGTTTACTGACACTCTCCATAACTTATATTTTTTAAATGTCTCTTCAGCACTTTAAGGCTATTATTTTATCACCTCCAGCACATCTCCCTGTGTGCAGTCATAATCCTCTGTTTACAATATCAAAATTAAAACACTACTATTATCTCACAGGAGAAAAAAATGAAATGTGTGAGGAGTGAGCATCAATGAATAGCTCAGAAGCAAAGATTTCATTTACAGAGAAAAAAGTTTCTGTCCACAAGAAGTTCAATGCAGGCCTTCTTTCTAGTTTTAATGAGGGGAAATTAAGAATCACCAATTAAGAATCACAAAGTCAGTGAGTCTTTAAAGGACTGCTTAGCAATGTGACTATGAGAATAAAATTCATGGGCAATGCTGGTGAAATTTTACATAAGTTTTTAGATCTAATTAATAAAAAAGGGCCAAGATTTTGATTAATGAAGGCATTTACATAACCTTCAGGATTTGATATTAATTTTACAGGGAGATTTAACTAACTTATTAGCAAATGACAGAGAAATTGAATAAAATAGTTCTACTCAATCTTGTAATTAGTTTCTGCAGCTTGGCTAGCAGTGCTACAGAAAGTAGAGCTATTTGTACATGGGCAAAAAATAACTTTGGACACACAGCTTGTGCTGGAGCTCCTGAAAGTGTTTTCAATCTAAAAATACAATTTTAAAAACATACACAAACTCATATCAATGACCACAAAACAGGAAAAGGAAATTTCAATCAAAGCCACTGTATAGTTCAGACTATAAAGTTCTTATCTATATTTTATCGCTCTCTGTCCTGACCAAGCAAAAATTCTGTTCTGAGTTTTTGTCTTGCATTAGTGTATTCCCAGCCAAGATTCACATCTCCTGCTTCTAAAAAAGCACCAAGACATTAAACAATAACAGTAAAAGCTACTAACGTGAAACTGGAAAAAAAAATCTTAGCCAATTTGTCAAAGTGCTTGTGGTGTTAAGGCAATTAAATAGCAATAAAAAAGCACTAAGGCTCATAATTGTTAGCTTTGAAAATCCATTTTAGATTTATAACTATAATAAAATGATTTAAAATCTATATTAAAAGAGATGGTTTGGCAGAAATAGGAAGAGGCGGACGATAATATTGTGGAACTCAAAAGTGGGAAACTGAAGAAACTGCATTTCACACATACTTCTTTTTTATTGACTTTTTAGTTTTGATGGACTAACAAATTATTACTTATTTGTTTTCTTATGAGTACAACAGAGTCAATCTGTCACAAATAAGTAGAAAAGTGATTCCAGATGGAATCTACCTCAGCCAGTGCTTTGGGAAAATATTTGTCTTCTTTGGGACCAGATGGAATGCCATAGGGCTATTTGCAAGAATTAGTTCTTGGTTGTGTTTTTTTTTTAATGTAGCATATAATGAAGAAAAAAGAAGGCAAAAAGACATTCTCTAGTATGAAAATATGGCTGCTGCAGGGAAATACCTCTTGTCTGTGTTCCTACTTCCTGTAAACTCTCTTGTGGTCAAGGGGGAAGGCAGGCAGGCACATTAATGCAGGATTTTAGCAGGGGACCATCAGGAATGACAGGAAAACTTGCCTAGTGAGCAGGCAATAATAGCCAATTTAAAAGACACTGGCTTTTTCAGTAGAAATAAACCCCAAGAAACCAAGCATTGGTTTGTTGCAGCTTCTCATGTACTTTAGACTGTTTAGGAAACAGACTTCTGCAGGTCTTATATCTGATGCAAGGGATGACAACTTTAGTCTGAAAACTGTTAATGATACTTTCCTAAATTATTCTTGTTGGAAGATCTTTCTGTTTTACTACCATACATGTTTTACAGATAATACAAGTCATTTCCTGAAGGGCACATCAACAAAACCCAACATGAATTTATACCGCATTTTCCTGGAAGGATTTAAGAGGAGTTTTAAAATAAAGTGCTAAGTTTTAGCTCTGGAGTAGCTTAATTACACGACAGTCATTCTGCAGACAGTCTTTGCTCATTATAGTCAAAATAAGTTTAAAGGCTGAGCATGACTTGTGTGATTTACACCAGAACTCTATCACAATCCTCCTGGTTTGGATAGATTACCTTTGCTCACATTGTTAAACTCTGCTCTGCACTGTGAGATTTTTCATATAATGTTCAGTGAACTCAGGATACAGAGAAGTTCATGAGTTACAGGGAAACTCAGTAGATAAAGTTTGTGACATGCTCATTTTTCATCTATAGTACGAATTAAAAATATTCTGATTAATTTAAAATATTAAATATATAATTGCGTATTTTATTATATGACTGATATAAAAAGAAATGTTTTGGAAAGCTTCCTTTTAATCAGTTATTAATAGGTGAAAGGTAAGTCCTTAGGTTGTAAATGACTTTTTGATCCTCAGAAACTTGTCAATCAAGTAATTTCACATAAATTCAATGGCTTATTTGTAAGAAAAATCGATATTATTGGCTAAGCAACAAATTCTTTTTCAAAGCGTTTAGAATAAATATCAGCTTAGGTACTTTGAAAAATTGATAAGAGATCTGAAATACATTTCTTTTGTTGCTTGGCAAGTTCCTTATCCCCAGTCTGTGGGAATGCTCCAGTGCCTGGAAAGCAGGCTTCAAAAACACACCTAAATGGGGACATCCAAGCAATCTTGTTTTATCCTGAATTCTACCCTCATGTTTTGCTGCTGGCTTTCATGTTTGTTTATTGTTAAATTACACGTCTGAGCTATACAGAAGCTGTTTGCAGCTCTTGTGTATTTCTGATTCTTCAGAACTCCTGGTTATGGTTTCTTAAGCCATATAAATTGCTGTTTTTTTCCCTCAGCAAACCATTTTCTCTCTGTTGGTTCAGGAAATGATACAATTTCCTAAAAAACTTACCTGGCTCATATGCATACGTGAACTTAGAACACTCCCTTAATGTGTATTAGTTTTCTGTGCTGCAGTTTGCTTTCTGGGATTATAACAATTGAGTTCAGATGAGATTCACAGATATGGATCTCTTTGCAGAAGAACTCTGGCTCCAGGTTTTCCATCCTCCCTTGCAGGGTCAAAGATTCTCCTGGGAACTGGAGCTTGAGGGTACCTGTATTAAGTAACTGAGGTATCAGACTGTAGACTTAGCTTTGCTAAATCCCACTAGTACGATAAGCCTTCCTAGTTTGGACTTTCTCCCTTGTTCCTTGAGGGTATAATGAATTACCTATAAATAAATTTGGGACTGTGCACCGCCTGTAGACCATATAGGAAAACACAAATTAGTATCTCCATCAGTGTTCCTTGAAGATTTTCATTTCTGCTATGAATTCCTAGATGTTCAGGAAATGTCACAGCTATAAATCCCTTGAGCTGATCAGCAGTCTCAGAGACAGAATATATTGGATTTGGAAATATTTCTTTCAAAATGTAACAAGATCAGCTAACATACCAGAGCAAGGAGGCAGAATGGAGGAGATAAAAACCCTGGTTTACAAGGCAGATGAGACTTCAGCTTTTACCTCAGTAGCACTGTGCTCTAGAGATAAAGCTGGAAAGCCAAGGTTGAATGTATAATGCAAATGCTATCTAGATACAATTGTCATTTATTGCTTTTATTCTTTCTCTTTGCACTTCGAATCTTGGAGGAATTAAGTGTTTAATTTGGAAGATATTGTTCCTGCATTGCTGCAAGTTTATGTTGTCCTGGACTTGGCAAGGATACCAGAATCTAATTAGACCAGTACAGGAATGAAGGTTGGGAATCAGTAAGTGCAAGAGATTCACAGAAAAAAAGGAAAAATCTCTTGCTTTGACTCAAAAGTGAGGTATCAGAAGTCAGATACATTAAGTACGGAGCACATGAAGTCTCTAGTGCAGCTTGTTTGGCAGTCAAAAGAAATGTTATTATAATAGCTTTTTAGTGGAGTGGACATACCCAATTTCCCCAAAGACCAATCTGGCTTAGCAGTGCAGACTTTCTAACTTCATATTCTAATACTTCACAAGATGCCTCATTTCTCCTTATGTGATGAATTGGAAACAACATTGTTTCAGAGCATGAAGTGCAAGTGCTGCTCCATTAGATTAAGGAATTCTCAAGGAACTTTACAAATAATAAAACCAGAGAAAACTGACCCTACAGTCTGCAGGTGAAAATTTTCAAATTTTAAATATTAGATGCCTCTAGAGATGACAATCAAATACTATTTATCTTTAAGACAATCTGAGGAAAACAGTGTGGCTGATAGGACAATACAGATCCTTTAAAAATGCAAAAAAACCTGAAAAGGCTGACAGTTGGAAATATCAGTATCTTGGAAAAGCAGAGACCCCTAAAAAAGAATGTGCTTTATCAGATATTGAAGGACTGATTATATTTCCAAATGACTTAACACTGTTACTTATGCCAAAGGCATAAGAGCTGCAGTGTAGCTGTAACATAGTACACTGTTTTATGCACTCTGAATGTAACCATCAGGATAAAAGCCTTTCAGCACTCTATACAGGCAGTTACGTTGCTGCACAAAGTCAGTCTTCAGTAATTATGAAGAATCTAAGGCAATTCACAGTCTGTATTCATATTGTAATTTCAGCCTTCTGGGTTGGCAAACAGTTGTCTGCAATCTATTGTAAGAGAGGAAAAAAGAAAAAAATACTTCACAGGCTAATATAAGATTAAGGAAGAATAAAGGGAAGAAGAATACAAATCAAAATAACAGATTAAACTGAACAAGATAATATTCTTTATTCCTTGTTCTACGTGACCCTTTCTTAAGACTTTTTCTCAGTCTAGTATGGTTCTCCTACTGGGTAATACACCTACAGCCTGCCAAAGAAAACTACTGCAGCTGAAAACTGAGCTCTTTCACAGAGAGAGCAGGATGGAAGTGCAACAGTGAAGGCTGACAAAAAATCAAGTAACAGGAGCTTTCTGATTTGTGCTGGGATGCTCTGGGATGCTCTAGCTGTCCTGCAGTGGCTGAGAAGGGATGTCTGAGCAAGAAGAGTTCTCTGCTCACTGTCTTCCTGGACTTCTGAGGCATTTGTTGACATCACAGGCTGCACTCAGCTCTGGGTTATGCTGCAGTAAGCAGGGCCTCCTGGCAATGCCAAGGCTCCATAGCAAGTGATTTACAAGCATGTCAGTCCTTCTCTGGTTTTTACTGGATACAAGTCAGAGGGTTCTAAAAGGCAAACCTGTAATCATTAGGAAAATGCAGCAGAAATGCCAGGCTCCAGTCCTGAGATACAAATTTATAGGAAAAGGACTGGTGTGTTTTTATCTCTTCTGAGCTCCTTATTGAAAATAAAGGAGCGAGCACATATCGCTAAAAATCTTGTGTACAGTGGTGCTTTTTGATGGTTTTTATTCCATGCATGGAAGAATCACCCTACCCTGGACTTGATTTGGTTTTACTGAAGCACAAAGGAATGTAATTATGAATAAAAATTTTTATGGCTCAGTGAGACATCTGTTGTTCTAATCAACAACTAGAGAGAATTTTCTGTATGAATTGATTATTTAATCCCTGAAATTAGATGAGAAAACCTCATATTTCACCTTATGGAACCTTACTGATTGTTATATCAGCACTTACTTTTGCTCACTTATAATACATATTAATGGATCTCCTATAACTAAAGGATTATGTGTAAGACTCTGAACATGGGTTCTGCCGCTGCTCTTGAAGTAATAAGCAAATTACCAGATACTCTTTGAAAAGAATACTTAGATTTGAGGAACCTGTACTGCAGCTTTTTAAAGAGTTTTATAAAATACAATAGGAATTTATAAAACTGTGTCATACTTTCCATCAATTAGTACATTGCTACTTGCAATGTTACATGACCAATATCATTGACTTCACAGGTATCTGTGTTTTACTGGGTTTCTGAAACAGGAGACTGAGGTAAATCTTTCCAGGCAAGTCCATCCTGTGCTGTACTGAAGAGGAGAACACTTCCAGAGGACACCAACACCCCCACTTCCTGAACCCACACACTGCACGGTGCTGAAGGAGGGGGGGCTCAGGTTGTTTAAATACAAGCAGCATCCTCTTGGGTTGAAAGAGAAGGGCTCCAAGAAACTTTCCTAGGAAACAAGGGTAAAGTCCCTTCCTTGGACCACATTTTTAAAAGTTACAATGTAGGTTATCATCTATTGTAACTGAGACAACACTAACAAAGGAGTTAATGAACTGAAAGTGCTATAAAGCCTAAAGGGGAACATAAGGAATGCCAGATATCTTTAGAATAACATTCTTGAACTACAGGCTGCATGTAATTTGTGACACTTGATCGAGCACTAACTTGATCAACTGTTTTCCTTTCTTTTCCATAGGACAGTATTTAGATCTGCTCAGTCACACCTGCACATTCCATCAGCCAGCTCCACGCATAGTTAAAAGTTAGGAGTGAAAACTCTGTAAGGCTCAGATGATTAATTCACTGATTTTTAAGACTTTAGAGCAAAAGAGAAGAGCTGCATGGCCTGAAGTCTTAGTTCAAGACAAATGTGTTCTTTTCACTTTTGAGAAAATGCTCTTATGACATCATCTGTCAGCATAAAGCACTCATATTTTGGCTGCATTTCTAGGATGATGCAGGGCTAAGAGTTTATGATGCAAGTATGTTAAATTGTTCTGTTTTGGAGGAATGGGTTGAAGCTTCTGTTTTGAAGCTTCTGTTTCTAGTTTATCTTCTGTGATTCTGTGAGTGTTCTGATGAAGGTAGGGAGCACAAGACTTGTTTCTGGGTGGAGGCAGTGAACTGGGAAGCAGAAAAATTTCTCAAGTACATAAGATACTTTTTTGCTTTTCATTTAAGATTAAAGTGGGGGCATAGGATCCCCCAAAATACCATTAAAATGAGCAATGTTTTTAGAAGGCAGCACAGTGACAGAAAATGGGCTCTTCTAAGCTGACAAGAAACCAAAGGTAATGTCAGAAACTATTGATTAGGCTCTGGTCCACTAAAAGCAGTCAAACAGAACAACGGTGGGATCTTAGCATAGATGAAGTAGCTGTGCCTCCTTGAATCAGTAGTTTAAGTTTGGAATCTTTTTAAAGACATTGTTTCATTTAAATCTTTTCTTTGTGTTTGGATGTGAGCTCAGACCATGAAGTGAGGAGAAGGCATAATGAAGGTTAATGGAGCTCTCTGGGTTCATGCAACTCGCATGAATTAGAAATAATTTACTAAGAAGAGGCTCACCAAAATCAAATCTAAAAATACTTCATGCAGAGTTCATAACAGACTAAATATCACTTCCAGACAGCTGCAATGTAATTTTGCCAAAATGAGATAAAATAAATGCCAAGTAAGTGTCAGAGTGAACAAAGGAAGGGTCCCTCCTGTGTCCCTTTACAAATACTTTTTCTTCCACATTATTCCTTTTGTAAATGGGGAAGGAATAAGAATGGAAAGAACAAGAAACATTAAAAACCAAAATGAGCTCTGGACCAGTCTTTCCCTCCTCTCATTGGTACAGGAGAATATACTCCTGAAATCTCATAATCTGAAGTCAAACACAACAAACATCATTCTCTCTCTTATTTTGGTAAACACTTGGAAGCATTATGAACTCAGCATCATATTGTGAGATCAGCTGTGTGACTGCTGAGGAAGAATGAGTCCTGTTCTTTTGTTCTTCCCACAGGGAGCTATAGAGAATTTCAGAATAGGGAGGAATACAAAAACAATTCTCTTCCCAAGATAATAAGCCATTGCAAATGAGGCAGTGTGACAAGAATAGTAAATACCTTCTTTTATTAATAGCAATAATTAACATCTTTGAAATTAAAGGGGGAAACAATTCTTTCTTTGTGCTGTTCATATAATAGTAAACCAATCTAATGATCATTGAGAATTGTATACCCAGGGCAAAATTTGGAAGTAGATGACCTATATAGTTTCCAAAAGCTTCCTCTACAATTTTATATAGAGAGAAATAATGTCTCACTTCATCTGGAAAGGAGCTGTACTCTACATGCTAGAAAAGCTTGAAGGTTTTGGAACACAATTTTCATTAAGGACAAGGGATCAACTTGTGTCACTTGGCAAATAATTCCACTGCACTTTCACCTTTTCAGGTTCAGTCAGTAAAGAGTAGACTAATAGTACAGTGAGAGTTTGCTGATAGGCACCCTGTGGAAACTCCATGGAGGGAGAAGCTGCCCCAGCAGTGCAGTTAATCAGGCAGCTCCTAAGTGCCACAGGAGCTTCTCAGAGGGACTCCACAAAACTCCTTCATAAGGGTTAATCTTAGGTTATCCAAGCTCAGGTCCTTTGGTCAACCAAATCTGAATTCACAGAAAGTATTTAAGTCTGAAACAAGTCTGACTGAATTATTTTCCATTTCATTTTGTTTCAAATTTCTCTTTGATAATAATAATAAGCATTTTAATTTGGACAGAGAATTTAACCTAAGGATGTTATAATATTTTAATGTGTTCAGTCCAGCCTAACAACAAAGAGGAATTCTAAAATCCTGTTACTTTCCATGTGATATGAAGAATGTGTGTCCCTGTCACCGGTATGAACCTACAGTTAAATTGCTAAAACCCTGGAGTGACAGCAAGGGAGGTAGAACTGGAAGTGACCTCTATTGATTGTAATTGAATACACTGGTGGTGAAATCTAGCCTGTGAGGTGCAGATTTGGTATAATTAAAATATAACTTGTGTACAAGGAAGCAGCACATTTATATCCTATTTCGCAACATATGGAGAAATATAAATGCGTGAGACAACATCACATAAATGCACTTTGTTTCTAGATTGAGTACAATAAATACTAAACACTAGGTAACAACATATTCTCTCACCATTACGTAGGGTTAAGGTAATCATATATTAATAATGTGAAGCAACTTGTTATGCAGAGGTAAATCCCTAAATTCTTACTCAGTTAGACAGGATAAGGACTAAGAATTTTGTTATGTACTGCCTCTTTACTAAACTAATTACTTTATTACAAGTGTGCATGGTAGAAGAAATTGTCTGTCACTGTGCCCAAGAAGAATGGAACCATTCTCTTTTTCACACTCTGCTATTGCACTCTTCTCAAACTAGTCCTTGAAAATTGAGCTGAAAAACCGCCCCCAGAAGTGTGAATTCAACCTACCATATCTGTGCTTTGTAGATATCCAGTCCTGGTGTTAGCAAAAAATGAAACTGTCCACATGATAACTAATAGAAAAATGATAAGCAAAATCCTTACTGAATATAAATGATGTTTAATTCCATAAACATTTCTGTGTATGAAATGCAACTCTGAGTGTACTTTAGGTTGGCTGCTAGTGATGACTCTAAGCATTAAATGTCACTGTATTATGCAAGTGCATCTGTCTTCTCAAAACTTATAGAGGCACATTGTGTTTTCTGATACCTAGGACTAACCCTGAAGTGACTGTCTTCAGTATGGTACTTAGTTTACACCACTAAGGATGTCACAATTTTGTGCTCTGGAAATTACTCTTGCTCATTGGTTCACCAGACAAATAGAATGAAGACATTCAGGATTATATTCTTCTCTTTCCAAATATAAAAAACAACTATTGTTTAGGGTGGAAAAAAGTCTTTCTATGTGCCCAATCAACTCAAGAGTGATCTGAGTAATAATGGATGTGTTTGCTGGAGTATGTTGGTTTATTTGAATATTAAGGTTTTACCAAAATGAAATATTTATGGAGTTTTATGTAGCTAAGGATGAACAGGGAGTAAATAGCAGCATGACCTTCTTTGTTAAAAAGGTTTCAAGGAGAGAAGGCAATTAAGAATTCCACTACACAGAAAACAGACTTCTTTTCAGCACTAGAATGGGTCCTCACTCAGCTGGACCTCTCCGAGAACCTCTGGTGACAGAAATGATGCAAAAAATGTCTTGTTATTTCAGCTTAGGATTCCTTTAGTGAGGAGGGAAGGAAGAAAATGGGGGCAAGGATATTAAATAATGGTGGCCAGACCTCACCTTTAGTGCTGTGCTGATGTCAGGCCCAGGCACAGCCAGTAACTATTGGCTTGAGGATGGCAGGATCACTCTAGACTCAGTAACACCACAAAATTACAACTGGGAATTTAGTTAGATCTTCAACTGGCATAACTTGTTTGACTTCAGACAGTGCTCAGGGGCTGTAGCATCTCTCAATTACAAACAGAGACCAGAGACAAGCCCATAAGTCAATCCTCAGCCTTTGCCACTGTTTCCCTGCTGCAGTGCAGACAGTGTTTGCAACTACACTGGCCCTTGTGCAGAAACTGGCCTGGGGTCCTAACACATTTAAATTGAACCTCGGACTGCAACACATTCTCTTTCTAGCTATAGAATAAGGCAATCTGTTGTCTTGAGATTGTACTATACAAATCCCTTGTGAATCCCATAAAAACAGTCATGTTTTTGCTCTGCTTACTCTTTGTCAACTAGAAGATTTTTTTCATTTCTTCTGCAGTAATGCATGATATCCTCAAAAGACAAAACTCTGGACAGAAAAAGAACAGGGTGGCTTAGCAGTTTCCAGAAACACAATAAAAGATAGTACAGTTCAAAGCAAATTCACACACTGAATCCATTCATAATTGCATATTCACAGCAGGCCTCCAGAACAGCAGCAGTGGTATGCGTTAGGCTTTATCTCACTCTTCTCAGAAGTGCTGAGAGCCCCACTGCCTAGTTAAAAATAGACTGCACTGTATTCTCAATAACAAGGCTAAGCAGAATATTTGATCTAAACAATTTAACAAAATTAGCTTTCTCTTTTACTAGAATCAGTCTACAAAGAGTGCTATTTTCAGCAATACTTCCATAAATAATTCCTAGTGCACAGCTATTTTATGAATAATTCACAAATCTGAATGCTAAAATTTGAGCAACTTTGGATTGATAAGCCATAAATACATTGGTATTTCTTATGTGAGTACACAAAATTTGTTATCTTACACAAATGCAAGTACAAATTATAAATGTGTATTCAAAATTATAGCATTCACCTAACATTCTGCTTCATCATTGATTTTGCTTGACAGGAAAGTAGTACAAACACTTTTTAACCTATATTTGTTTAGAAGTTGGAATAACTATTTGTGGAAGATTTTACTTCTGTTTTCTTTCCTATCAACTGAGGGCAGTGTGTTAGGAAATATAAATACTGAATAATTTGTTTTTCATCCTCATTTTCTTCATGGGCATCTTACACCGATGTGCTTGTCCACAATAATCTTCTGTCCAATCTTTGATGGGCACAGGCCTGCTGACTAAGCCAAAGGTATGGGAACATTTTAACTCACAACTGATGGATGGGCAGAGGGAGGTATAGCCACAGGGCTTTCTTCAGGCACTCAGCAGTATATTTTTTAATGAAATATATCCCAGCCACAATCTACTTGGGTACTGTTAGGCTTATTTTTATTAATAGGTCAGTGCCTTTATGAAAGACAAAACAGTCTTCAGGTATTAGCCAATTTTTTCAGATATTTCCATTTGCAGTGTTTCCAGGCTGTTCCCAGAAGAATTATTTATTTTAACCTCACATTATATAATTTGGATTTCTTTTTTCATGTTCCTTTTCTAAGCCTATTCTTTCAATTTTTCAGAGTACCTAGTACATTTATCACATTGTGTCCATTATTTAGCTTATTACTTTCATCATTCTTTTCATCACAAACTCTCAGTTTCACAGCCTGTTCATTTGAAACAGATTTTACATTTTATCCTGTAAGGCTCATATCTTGTGCATTTTATAATGTATGTATTGTTCCAAATGACAGAATTCAAACCTAACAATTTTTAATTATTTTTAAACAAAATAGAAATAACAAAGTCCAGCATATGAAATAGAGAAGGAATCTGTCAAAACTTAACAAAGCTCTAAATCTCTCAAAGCCAAAAAGTATCAAAAAGATTCCTGGAAAAAGAAGCCATCCTCTAGAGAAAACTGAATGGCAAACACAAATCCCTGGCTGTTAGGGGGATCTCTAAAGGACGTGTCTAGTCAGAAAACATTCCAAGACTGCAAACAAGAAGTGTGTGGGTACAGAATAACCATCAGCATTTTGGAGACAGAAGAAAGGAGAAGCCTGAGGACCTTGCTATTAAATTAGCTAATGGTAGCAGATTTTTTGCAGAGGAAGCAGAAATACTAGAAAAGAAAAATATCCCATTTATGAGTTTCATAAAATATGCCTCAGTTTGGGAAACTAATGATGATATGATACAGCAAGTCATTAGAAATGTAAGGAATTTATGACAACGGATAAACAAAGAGTGATAATTCAACACAAAAATATTTGCCTAAAAGAATACTTTCTGAATGTTGGGGCCCAGAGGGACTAGAAAGTGAAAAGGTAACATTGGTCATTCTTAAGTATTAGAGGCTACTAAAACCAGAAAAATCACAAAATACAAATAGCATATATACAAGAATGCTAATGAGCACGTGAATGTGTGTGTTGGATGATATCCAATTGCATGTGGTTTGGGAAAATTCTGAAGGAGAAAAGATGCAACCTTGTGTCTATTTAACAGAAGCACTGGGCAGTTAGGGCCTATCAGGCATATTTTTCACTAATCAGCATCATTCTTACCATCCATTTAGAAAGTGATTTGGGGAACCACATGAGAAAACCTGAACTGTTTTCAGGGTCTGAATAAGGTGGAAGAAACCTAAACTGAACCAACACAGTCCTTCTCCTTGTGCACCCTATCCACCAGGATAATTTCATTGTGTAGTCTGACAAGTAGAAGAACAGATGTGCTTGTACATCCCTCCACACAGATGATGCTGAAGGAGTTGGAAGAACAGATGAGTGGCATTTGTGGTCATCCCCATGTGCTGCTCTCTGAAGCTCAGAGTGGGAGGTGGAAGAGGGGGAAAGCTAGCACTGACTGAAGTATAAATAAAGGTGTTTTGGGGACAAGAAACTACTTCTCTGCCTGCTCTAAAATTCTACAATCTCATCCCTGGTGGTGCTCACAAAATCAAGTTATTGCTTCATGAAATACTTTTAATGATGACTAAGTGTTTAGTCAATACAGTTTTTCTTCTGAGTGCTTGAGATGAGAAAGACCACCCTGGAGAGGGAAAACTTTGTCTCTAAAATAGATAAAAACCATGGTCTAAATAAATGGGGCATTCTGAGAACACTGATTCAGTAAATATTTCCATTCAAAATTTTTTTTAGATGAATACTCTTTTTCACTGACAAATAAGAGGGGAACTATACATATATATGTGTGTGGGTGTAGGCCAGAGGTGTATTTTGCCGTTTTAAAGAAAGAACAGAACATTGCTGATGTTGTTAGATCCCACAGAATGGTAACAGCAACATCCACTCCAGATAAGGATACCAACAACCATTTAAAGCAGGGTACCATAGGTAAATGCAAGGTCAGTACCCAGAACTTTGGATACACTTACTTTGCTCTATCACCACAGTGAATATATTCTCATTCACTGACTTGAACTTGAGCAGCAGATGTATGTGGCTTCACAAGAAAGCAAGTCCAAAGGGCAAAGATCAGCAAAAAACAACTCCAGCACAGAAATTTGAGCTTCTTGAATTGTGCTGGACAGAGTGCTGATCACAGCAAGATGTATGGAAAGGAAACAAAGTAGAAATATATATTTGTATCATCTGCTAATATGGAAGTATTTATTTTAGCAGTGTCTGCAGAACTAGTATAGCAGAAGGTCATTAAAAATTATTTTTATAAACTCTCTCTTGAAAAGGATCAGAATGCAAATCAGCTATTTAACCTTGTAAGAACCACAGCTGACAGATTTTTTTGATGTCATAACTGAAACTCTTACATCAAAGAATGTAGGATTATGTGGTGCATATGTTACTTCAGGGGTTTTAAATGACAATTCAGTAGCAGGGTAAAGACACAGCCACTCCTACTATTTACATGCCCTCCTACCTTAGAGGAACTTGTTTTATTCTTTGCATCTTTGCATATACTAATTTCAGTGTATTTTTCAGGACCAGGAGACTTCTGTAAGACTGAGAACTCTAAGTTGTGCGACATAGTATGGAATATAGCTCCCAGTTCACTCATTTGCCTTTCCAGCTATATTTTTGCATATCTAGTTTAATTGCACATGTTGTGGTATGTACATACTGTTGAACTTGTTGAAAAGTAAAGTCCATATTATTTTAATATCAACATACTAATCACAAAGAAAAGAAGAGCACTTGCAAAATTTTGTTGGAGACTGAGGAGGTATCTAGAAGTCAGTAAATTCCTGCTTGTTATGTGGCAGGCAGAGATGGCAGTAGGATTAGCCTCTAGGTTAAAGAGTCAGAAGTGAACTTGAGGCTTTAAAAAGTCAGAAGTGCAAGAAACCATCCTCTTTGCTTGTGGTGAAAGCTGATTCTCATGGGAGATTGTAACATCTATGTTTTTAGTGTTTTGGTAATTGTGCACGTACTCAGAGACAGGACAGAAAACAGGTCAGTGGCAATCTGTATTTAGGCTACTCTGCCTGACATGCATCGCTAGATTCTTTATGCAGGTGCCCAGAAACACCTGTGGTGACAGCAAAAAATATTGTTCTGAGATCTCATTATAAATGCAAACCTGTCCCACACTTGGTTTCAGGACTGGATCTATGTTTTTTGTACCATCATCTACTCTGTGTACTGTTGGTTACTCAGTACAATAGTTTGTTACAACTACACTGCCTTCTACGTATTTTCTTGGGAAAAACATCCCAATACCATATACTGAAAATGCACAGTCTTATTATAAGAAGGCAGAATAGTTCAAATAATATGTAGGAGGTTATACAAAAAGAATACAAAAAAAATTGTAGTAGGGAGGCTGAGACTGAACAATCACAATTATGACTAAGGAAGGGTGTGATAGATTTGTGTTTATGAGATATCAGATCAATAATATTTGCTGTCATCACAAGTATTAATGTATTCTAAATGCAGTTCATATTTGTGGAAATTTGATTTTAAATCTGAAGTCCAAACTCAAATAGCATTTACAACTTCATATATGAAAAAGCACTTATGTGCTTAGTTGTCTCCTTGAAAGGGACACACTGAAACACATTTTGAAGTATATTCCTCTAGCTGTGGTTCTAAGAAAGGAAGTCTATGAAAATATCTATAAACTATTTTTTAATAACATGCCCCAATAATTTAAGAATAATATTCACCATGTTATGAATGGCACTTAATAAGGGAGTTCACTCAGCTCTCACTCAGAATGGAGTTAGTTTTTTCCAGTTGTTCTGGTTGCCCCCTTATGGGTTACTTTACAGCTTGAGGAGGGTGCAAACACTATTTCCCAAAACCATAGCAGTGAAGAGGGCTACTTCTCAGAATTTGCTTAGGCTGTTGCTATGCTGACTGATATATGCTTTTCAGTGAAACAAGTAAACGGAATCATTAAATCACAGTTACAAGGATTTGTTTGGTTACAATGCAGTGCAGCAGACATATGACTGTTCTTCAGGGGAATGCAGGATGAAAAACACTGCATTTGTGTTATGTGGGGCTGCTTTAGGTTAGTTACTTAAGTGATTTAAAAGTCTGAAAAAGGCTCAGAAGAGGTCAGAATATTAAAGTTTCTTTAATTCCTCCTGAGGAAAAAAAAATGCTTTAAATAAAGAGGACTGCATATTTTATGAGTAATTACATAAAATGTTTTTCTTTCTTGTGAAGAGACATAGCTGCTGAAGCAGCTGGGTAGGAATTTACAAAATGCCATATTCATAGGCCTGGTATTCAATCTACTTTTGGCTGTAACTCAAATTCCATTTTAAGATTGTTCAATAACTTACGAAAAATATACCTGCTTTGCAAACCTCTGTCATGAAGCTGAAGGCAGCATAGCATAGTATGAAAGGAAAGTATTCCACCACAAACCTTTCAGTATGCAAAGTATTGTGTACACTCCTATATCCATTGATACAGTTACTTCTCAATGTCAGCTGCTTGTACCACCAGTATTTCATGCTCTGTTTCCTTCCCTACGCAGGCACACGTTTTGTGGTGTACTCAGTTAATGGGTATGAATCAGTCCTGTTGTCAGAAAAAGCAGTTATCTGGAAACCATCTTTAGAAGCTGGCCAGTAAAGATGAGGACTAGAGATCATCTAGTTTTAGACAACACATGCCTAACTAGACAAATGGTACTAACTTTCTTTATCTGATACATCGGTTATTTCCCTACTTATTAAAAAATCTTTTAGTCCTATTTCAAACAGGATGGAAAGGAGATAAAATAATCTATACAGGGGGCCGTGTTATTTTGCATTTTGGTGTCTCTTTAAGACAGAAATAGAAATTATTCAATTCCAAATATAACCAAGTCTAGACTTTAAAGCCCCTTAATGTCAGTAATTAGAGACAATAAAAATAGTAATGTTTTTGAAATAGTTTCAAGAGTTCCAGTAAGTAATGCTGCTGATAGAAGGTCAGTTTTCTTTGAGTCACTAAGGAAAAAACTGGAAGTTGCAGTCCATGGTTAGAGTGAAGTGTAACTGAATCTTGGAAATAACGCTGTCACATAAGTCATGTCCCAGATAAATTTCAAAATACTTTTAAGAAGAATATGTATTGCTACTGTATTTCTGGTTTCATACTGACTTAGAGCACTAAAAACTCTGCTGGCTAGGTTTGTAGGTGGAATGATTAATGTGGATAGAACCATGTACTTGGGTCACATATCTTGGTTTAAAAACATGCGAATAACAGATCTGGTCAGGAATTCTGGGTAAATCCAAGAAGTTCTGAAATTCTGAAAGTAAGGTTACTTTTTCACTGTTTCTGAATTCTCACTCATGACAAGAATTCTGTACTCAAACCCAGGCACACAAAGTCCTTGTGTTCTCTAGGTTTGGTCCTAGACAAGAAATCTACTGCCTTATGGAGTGAAGTAGTAGGATAGATTGCTGTTCTTGTGAAAGATGGTCCTTGTGAGGACTTGTGTGTCCCACACTCCTGCTGCAAAGATTTACAGAACGCTTTTGAATTTTCCCTGGCTTTCAGTCAACATTCACTAAGAATGCCTAAGTGATGCCCTGAACCATTTTTGTCATACTGCAGTTTTGAAAAACGGGATTTCAGTGCCCCAAATAGACTGAGCCCTCTCTGAAGACTCCTTGTTCATTTCTTAATAGGTCCCTTAGGATTTTCACGTATTTGAACTTGCAATTTTAACACAACTGTGTTAAATCTGCAGCCAACAAGAAACACCATTTTTAGAGCTGATGTTGTTTTAATAGCTTCAATACTGCATTTCTTGTTCCTGATGGTTGCCTTCTCTGCTTCAGCGTTTTCTTCTTTGCAGACTTAGTAAATTGATTCTGTTTCACTGGCTCATGACTTGGCCAAACATAGAAGAAAGGTGGAAGCCTGGTTACCTGAAGGCAATATGCTTCTACTGGAAAAATAATTGTTTCCTGTGAGGGTATGTCTGTCTGTGTATATGTATACATATCCAACTATTTTTGACATTTTGTGTAACATATATAATTGGTTTTCAGCGCATTCAAATGAGTAGAAGTCAAAATAGCCATGAGCAACAGAGGAATCAGTTTTTAACCAGAGGAAAAAAAAAAAAAGACCTCTTGTCATAGCATCAACAGTTTTAAAAAGCCCTTAAAGACCATGTGATACCTGATAGCAACAGAGGAGTTAGCACTTAGGCAGATGTCACTTGTGTGTTTTTGCATATTCTCTTCCATCTAACATCTTAATATGTGTTACTTAAAATGATGTAGTGAATACCTTTCTGTTATTTTATATAATGTACTAGTGGATGTATGTCATTGAGTGTAGATAAAGTGGAAATACATGCAGCATCCTTTTTTCCCAGGATCGAAAGGTTGATTGCTGCAGGAAGAACAAGAAGTGTTAACTACAATCTTAGATCTTAACGTATTGACTGAAGTTACTAAAGTGAGAGTAAAATATCTGGAAAGACACCTGGGAGACAGCCCAGGGCATATTGATATTAAATGGATGTTCTTCAATGGCTATTGAGTCATGTTCCTCAGAAATGGAAGAGCAAACACCAACTGAGACTTGACCACAGTCAGCAATTAATGATTTAGAGCATTCTTAAACCTTGGAAGTTAAATAATTGTGAATGATTTTCACACTGACTAACTACTAATACTGTAAACAAAGTAAATTAATTTCCAAGTAGGTAACAAGATTTAATTTAGCAGTATACTGTACTCCTATGAGTCATATTTTTAGTAAAATAGTTTATTGTGATAACCCTTTGTTGTACATAGTATTCTTATAAATTCTTGCAATAGGGATTAATTAATTTGTATTGCTAACCAGCACTAAAGCAGTGCACTCTTTCTACTGACAAGTTCTTGAAATCTGGGAAAAATACAGATTTTAGTGGCTATTTATATGGTCTGATTATGTGTGAAAATCATAGGTTTTAAAATCTCGAAACACAGTCATTCCAAAGATGCAAAGTTTAAGCATTCAAAAAGAGATGACTAATTTCCAACCAGCTTTTGTTTCATAATGTTAATATTCCCAACCATCCTATTATCCCATGCAATGAATATAAATCACAGTTTCTTTCTGTAACTGTCCTTAATAATACTGTACTTAGTTTCTGTCTGGGATTGTACTTGGCAGTCACTTTCTGAAATATTTTTTTGCAAAATTCGAACAATGGAAAATAATAAATAGATGTAGGATATAAAGCCATTATAAAATTTAAAGGCCTAAAGGTCATTAACTGCACTGAACACGAACATTTTTATCAGATCTATTTCGATTTACAAAATTAAACTTACAAAATGCCATCTAAACTTCAGAAAATGCTGAGCTTGATTTCTATGTGGAGCAGCTTCACCTCACTACAAAATGCTTACTTGGTTATACCACTGTGATTATCAAATGATGGTCAGCAAAGCAACCCTTATAAAAGAAATCCACTTTACATACTGTGAAGGGCATTATAGAAAACTCCAGGTGGAAAAAAGCAGCACAGAGATGCCATCTAGCAGTAACTCTTAGAAATTTCCTAATACTGGATACTTCCTTCTTTTGAGACAGTACACTTCTGAGTAGGAGAAAGGAAGATTTTCTATCCAAATCCTTTCACTGTAGCTGGCTTTCTGTTGAATGTCTAGCCACCCTGTTGGAAATAAATCTTTAATGAAATTATTTACTATTTTTTTAATTTTCCTATGTATATACAGAGAAAAAAATAGAATAAAGTAAAAAAATATAACATTTAATGATCTTAAATTGAATTTCATTAATTAGCACTGTGTTAAAATTTATCATTAGTGAGCTCCCTTCCAGTTGTTAAAGAAGAATTTTTACAGTTGATTAATATTTTATTTCAAGTTTAAAAGAAAGAATTCAAGAGCATGGGCAATAAATTACTATGGTTGAAATAAAATCTTAATGTTTCAGAGATTGGGGAACAAACTATATATAAATTTTTGTTACATATTTTACCATAAGATGGCGATACTTAAACATGTTACTATCAGTAAATAACTGAGTAAGTTGAGCACAACATCTCTGTCACAAGAAGCGTGCCTGAAGGCAGCAGTCTTGACTCAGTGATAGCCTGGTACTAAATTGAAGAATTTTTTTACTCCCCAAGGCATTCTTTTAAAATAGTTGATCAATAAAATAAATTATTACTGAAAATTATATAGACATGACTTGAAATGTATTGTGTATACTGCAAATATCTGTTGTGATTCATCTCCATAAGCTAAATAGTTTGTGAGTGTCAAGGGCACATAGAAAGTTGTCTTTCTAGGCATGAGCATACTGCACAATTCTTTCTGGAAAAGAAAGGATTTACCATCCCCTTGTTTCCTACAATTAGGTTCATATCACAGATCTGCTTCCCAACCTGCTGGGTAGAAAATTATTATTCTATTTCAATTTAGCATGAATCAAGATATAAATAAATGAGCACTAGTTCCATTTCTGAAGCGTGTTCAGTCAGAACTTGTACTTTTTTTGCTAGAAAAGTGTTGCTAAAATTTTTGCATACATAATTTTCCACAGAAATATGTAATATACTGTTCACAGTCAACAAAATAAAATTACTGTTTGCCATGTGGCACCTTCTTATGTTTAATGTCGTGTAGGATCCACTTGATCTCCCTTTTTTAATTTATGAAAACCCAACTAGCTCTGATAAAAACCAGATTTCTAATTTTAATGTAATCTTAAGGAGCTTTTTTATTTCTGACCCTTGACAAGGTCAGAAGAGCCTGGCAAAAACATCTAAATATCTCTGAAGATGTCACACAGAGTGAAGAATAAAAGGGCATTTTCATGCCCTCTGCAAAGCATGCCACAGCAAAAAGGGCTAGAAGCAAAGTTTCCAAAGTTCATTTGTGCCATTTCATTCCAGTGAGTGCCTCATCCTGTTTTTCAGTGCTGGATGGTGACAGAGACAGAAAATGGAACATTTTTTCCCAGTGTTATTTTGGAGTCTGAACTAAAAAGAATGGTTCTGCCAGATCTGTTTGTTTCATTAGTGGTTTTACTATTCTGTGGACAGAGAATGATATAAATTTACTTTTCCTGCTTTTATGCAGTCTCTTTAGTAGATCTTGCTAAGGGTAAGGGAAGACAGAAAAATAAAGACAATGAGTGTGTGGAAACGTGTAGTTATAATGAGACCATGTGCTGCTATTCACACAGATGTGAAACTCCTGTGTGTGCATTGCCTGATGAGTCTCCTTACAGGCACAGCAATACCTGATACTTTCAAATAGCTCTTATTTAATAGAGCTGATGTAACTTAGGTAATGTTATTAATCCTCTATCACCTCCTGCTTTCTTAAGTTTTCACTGTATCTTACTGATTGAAAAGCAGTCAGAATACTGCAGCTGTAAAATAGATTTCCACTGAATTGCTTTTTAGGTTCTGTTTTTGTTTTCAAAGAGGAGTATCCCTTCCACACTGTTTGACATTCAGTACACATTTGTATATGAACAGATTAATATCTTTATTTATAGATTAATATCTTTAAATGAAAAACCTGCACAGAAGAGCTGAGCATTGCCTCACATGGTTGTCTGGTACCTAACTGGTATCATTAATATGACATTCACCACCATGCAATATAAATCGTGGCAACACGGTACGGAGTGCTGCTGGTAATGGACTGCAATACTATAGCAATGTTTTCTCTTGTCACGTTTTTATAATGCTCACAGTTACAAGACTGCATGCCACAAAAAATCGACAAATGAGACAATTTCTAGATCTATAAAATACAGCTCTACAGACATCTGCAGACCTGGGCGCTTTCAGTCATTACTGCTTGTAAGTGGTAGAGTGCAATTCCGGTTTTCTAAATGACTTATCTGAAATCTCCTTCACCAGTCAGGCTGCATGGCTGAAACCTATTGTTTACTTTTATCATTATTTCAATTTCAGCTGCGATCTCTTGGCGACTTGAACACGTTTGTAAATACCAGAACCGCAGCCGCCCGGAGCGTGGCTATAGTACTAAATTCAGTGTCTTCACGTGACGCCTCCAGTTTCACTCTAAACAAATTTATTTCCAGTCGTAGGCTGCCGATCCCTGCTTCCAGCGCCTCGCTGCTTCCCCAGAACTGGTGCAGTCACCGGGCGCTATAAATGCCTCCTTGCCTGGAGCGGGATGGATCGCCGCTGGTTTGCGCTGGACAGCGACCGGCCTTGGACAGCTACCGGGCACGGCAGCCCCGTCCCTCTGCGGCGGACACGGCTCAGCTCCTGCCAGCCAGGGCTGCTGCGGAGTGCCCTGCCCTGCCTGCCCGGCCCAGGGCCCCGCTGCACGGCATCTGCACCCCGCTGACGGCGGGCACCG